>VXBX01005749.1:126869-540824 GCA_013400415.1 Scytalopus superciliaris
TATCTGCTCCGTCCTGGTTCCCCTCATGTGCCTGGCCACGGTGCCCATGCCATTGTCACTGTTCCTCTCCCCCCAAGGGATACCTGGGCTTGGGAGACTTGTGGGGTGTGTGAGAAAGCATCCCACGTGTGGCAGCAAGGACAGTGGCTCCTGGCACCCCCAGAACAAACCAGGCTGCAGCTGAGCCCTCTGGGGCCAGCAGGTTGTGACAGAAATGTGATGTGGTTTCACACATACCCAGTTACTGCTTCAGAAAGCAGTAATTGAAATATCAGATGTGCAATATCAGCAATTGGCCTCGAGGAATTCCCCATTTGGGGCACACACAGCCCAGAACTGCTCAGAGGCAGCAGCCCCTCTCACCTCTCCATGACCAGCTGGGAGCCAGCTGCTGCCCAGACAGTGATTGCTGGTGCCTCCCATTTGGATCGAGCCCTGATTTTCTGTCATAATGTAGGGTCAGCTGTGGTCAGGGCATGGGGTGCTCATAAGCCAGGGCTGCCAACACTGGCAGGCTCCCGCTGCTTCGTGTCTGGGCATTGCAGAGCAGCCAAATGAGAGCATGGGCAGGGACGGCTTCCAGGGCAGGTGCAGACACCTGGATACTCTGCACAACCCACGAGGGACCTGTGGCATGTCTACTGTCCCAGAATGGCATGAGCCAGAGATGCTTTGGGAGACAGCACCGAGCTGTGCCTCATTTTCCCCACCTTTGCCACACAGGGCTTTGGGGAGAACAGTTAGTTACTGTCCATAAAATGCTTTGAAAATGAAAAGACTCCCACTGTTGTCTTATTATTGTTATTAATAATATCCTCCAGGCTTTATTACTGAAACTGCTGCTGGAGATCAAAGTTTCCTGTAGACACACAGTTGAGCTTGATTTAGGGAGCTCCAGTTTGTATGAGTAAAACAATTATAAATCAAATTGGTTCAATTAGTGCTGCTCTAAAGCAGACAGGAGCCATTACCAGGACAGTACTGCCATCTCCACCTCAGTTCCCAGCCCTTCCCATGTTTGTGTAAAAGTTCCTGGAGCTGGTGTTGCTGCTAATGGGAGATCTCCTGTCCTGAGCCCCCTGCACCCTGGCAAGCCCCTGCAAGGGGCCCCACACCTCTGTTTTGTCACACAGGAACCCGGTGACAGCTTCTTGGGCAACAAGGTGGGCACAGCTGAATGGCAGGGTGAGCTTTCAATCCAGTCAATGGGAGACACAAGGACAGGAGGAGGGAGCAGAACAGGCACAAGCTGAGCTGTCCCGTGGCACAGTGAAGGCAAGACCCTTGCTGTACCCTTGGAGAAACCCTGCTGACCCAGCTCCTTCAGAGCTACCCTACAGCTTTCTGGCCTGTTTGTGTGTGTTCAGTCCTGTCACATGCCTGAAAATGGAGATGGACAAGCAAATAGGAAACCAGAACACCACAGACACCAGGCAAAATGTTTGTGTGGAAACAACCTTATTAGTTTTATGAAAAAAATACACAGAAAAAAAATCCCAATAGTTTGCAGTGGAGGGAATGCTGAATGGCCCTGGGAATGCCCTTCACTCCTAGAGGCTTGCAGAGGGATTCATCAGGGACTCGGGCATCTGTGAGGGAGTAATTCAGGTAAACTCAGAAGAGGTCCAGCAGTTAGTGGGACTGGCTTCCCCCGCTCCCCATCTCTGGTCTTCCCTCAGCTCCCAGCTGGAATATCCCCACCACTCCCACATGGATGCCAAGATCTTGGAGCCATGGTGCTGGGTGCATGCACCTCTGTGGTAGGGCCCCAAGTACAGGGGTCCAGGACTGGGCATGCCAGCATGTCCCCTCTTGGCCCTGGATAAACCTGAAGAACAGCAAGAAACTGAACAACGAGGTGGCTTTGGCTATTTCATTTAAGAGCTTTGTTTTGGGATGGCCTGGAAAGCTGCTGTTCTGGAACTGCAATATGGGGTTTGCAGGGAAAGCCAACAGCCCTGGAGGAATCAGGGCTCAGCCTCTCACCTTGGCCATGGGGGTGCACCCTGCTTCCCATGGGGGTCTCACCACTTCTACTCTCCCCTGCCCTGAGCTCTGCATTTCTGATCCAAAAGGGGCCCCCAGTCATGGCATGTAAAGGCAGAGAGGGCTTTAAGGAGCCCATATTAAGATCCCACTTTCTTGCAATTGTGCCCAGGGCCCTTTCCAACTCATGAGTAAATACACAGACCAGCTGAGTACAGGGGGATGGGACACCCCTATCCCAACCTCATCCCAGAGCCCCGCTCTCGCCCAGCCCTGGGTGCTGTGGTGGCAGCAGGAAAATCCTCCCCCTTCCATCATGTTCCTGTGGGGCAGCAGTGACAGACGCCAAGTGCTTCAGGGCCCACCTGGTTTTAGCTCCTGGGAGAACCCAGGGATTGATACAGAAACAAGGCTGCAAAAGTAAAGGAAACACAGAGCATAAAATGATCTGCGAGACTCCAATTCACTCTCAGGGGTGCAGAGGGCACCTCTGCCCCGTACAGCACCGAGAATCATATAGAGCTGCAATATAGAGATCTCTCTATGTATATATTTATAGGTATGTATATATTTATAGTGCACTGCATTTAAAACAGCCGGGCCTGCTTCTTCAGCTCATTCCTCTTCCACAGGGCCAGGCGGTCGAACTCAGCGATGGTCATGCCGAAGATCTGGTAGAATTCCTCCTGGGAAAGGTGCCGCTGGGGAGAGATGAGATGCTGGGCCAGAGCTGGGGACTCTGGCCACCATCTGGGGCCAACAGCAACCACCCAGGCTAGAGGGGGTCTGAGGGCATTCCCTGCCACAAGCCCCCCCAGCACTGCTTACTGAGGAGAAGGGGAGAACCTGCCTCCCTCCTGCCCCTGTCAAACACGCTCGTGCTGTGGGCACGAGGAACAGCTCTGCTTGGCCAGTGGAGCAGCAGGACTGCCATGACAGTGCTCCTGGGGATGCTTCTCACACATCCATGAGCCCCTTACAGCCACACAATGCCTGCCGGGGCTAAAAGGACACCCTGTGGGATCAGGTCCTTCCGTGCCCTCAGGAGATTGCCCCCAGTGAAAAAGGCTCTTCTCACCTCTAATCGAGTCCTGTCCACATCTTTGGGCAGCTGGTTCCTCCCTCTTGTCTTCACCAGGAGCAGCTCATAGGGGTATATCTGCACAGGGACAGGAAGACCATGAGGCAGCTCCAGAGCCAGAGGAAAACAACTGGGGCACATGTGGGAATGAGGCCATGGGGGCCACCAGGGCAAAGCCTTCTCCTGTCCTGTTTAGCAGTGTTTGGGTGGCACAGCTGACTCCAGCGATTGGATGGGACAAGGCAGAGAGGGGACGTACTCCCAGGATGATCCTGATCCACCTTAAATCACCTTGGTGGCTCTGGAATAGCCTGTTCACTCTTCGAAATCCAGAGTGACACAGGAACAAGTGTGAGTAGGAAATCACGGCACAACTGCCCTTCTTTGTTCCTCACCCAGGAGACAATTCTGCTCGTCTGAGTGCTTGGGACCCTGGCAGGAGGGGACAGACTCTGGCTGGAGCTCCACAGTCCTGGGATGGGGCTGACAGGCAGGGGATGGAGGGGGATGAAGACAGGGCATTGCAGGCAGGGGGCAAAACTTCCCCCTGAAAAGCCTGGGGACACAGGAACACGTCTCTGGGATTCCCACCTCTGGCTGACAGACAATCCTTGCAGCAGAAGCATCTTACCTTGTACTCTGTGGGGAGAAAGAAAAGAAAGACATGAGCCACGCTAACTCCTCTGCTGCCAGAATCCTCCCTCCAGGGCTGCAGGCACCCTCACCCAGCTCCCCCCATTCTCCCTCCAGCCTCATTCTCCAGAGCTGCTTGCAGGGGGGTTGGCAGCCCCACAGCATCTGGCTCTAGGATACCTAGAAGGTCCCTGGCCCCACAGCCCCTTACCTCGCATCCCCCAGTTCACGGCATTTGTGCTGTCGTAGTGGAAAAGCTCAGCACTGGGAGGCTGCAGAAGGAAGAGAAGAAAGGAGTAAGAGGGGGTCTCCTCCACACGCTCAGCATAGCATCTCCCATGTTCCCAGGGGAGAAGGCACCCACCCACCCCAAAGCAGGACTTGCTCCCCACACTTGACAGTAGGGAAGCTGAGGCATGAGGAGGTGAAGTGACAAGCCAAGTCACACACAGAGGCAGGACCAGAGCTCCTGATCCCAAGAAATCACTAGCCCAGGATACAAAGCAACACCAGCATTCCTCTGAAACATGCTCTATGGGAGGTTCAGGGCAGGCACTGCCTGAACAAGGCATTTTGGACCTCAATAAAGGTAATTTTGGATTGGCACAGGGCAGCAGTAACAGCAGGGATGCAGAGAAGGGAGGAGCAGGACACCCTAGTCATGGAAGCACTGGGGTCTTCAAGGAACCTGGGGAGAATGACAAACAGTGCAGAGATGCCTGACAGCAGCAGGATGTGGCCAGAAAGCACTTACCCTGTGCAGCCCATTCCTCCTGTAGGCAGGAAGGGAGGCTGACTTAGAAATGAGGGGATCTGCAAAGAAGCCACCAAGATGCATAAGGGAAAATGTAGGGATGAGTCTCACATCCTGGGACAGCAACCTCTGGGCCACCCTACCTCTGTGCTCCCATGTCACTACCCAGCTCCACAGTCACCCAGCTCTGTCTCCTTCCAGCTCCAATTCATTTGCAGCCTGGCTTCCTCCTGTGCTGATATTCCTGTCCTGAAAAGCCCTTTCCCATGGCAGCCTTCCCACCTCACCCTTCAGCACAACACATTCTCCCTCTCAGTTTCTCTGACTCATCCTCTCCCAGCTCTGCCACCAGCTCTGCCCTGGCTCAGCTCTACCCTGGCCTAGGCTTTCAAGGGCTCCATTTTTTTCTTCCCTTCTTTCCCTTCCTTGTCCCAGCACCTCCTCCATCTCGGGCTCCGGACCCTGTAGCCATGGGGCACAAGCCATGGAGGGCTGTAGGGTTACACACTCACCGCTGTCAGCCAGGTAGTGGGTTCTGGGAGCTGCAAGGAGAGCAGAGCCAGGTGTCAGGGAGGACCAAGCACCCCATGCCATGCAGTGCTGCCTGTTCCCAACCCCGTGGATCCTCCTTGGGGCTCCCGCGAGCCCCACAGGGCTAAGGGACTCCCTGAGCATCCCTAAACAGCCCCAGTTTCATGAGGGCAGATGTTCTATAAAGATGAAGACCCTGGAGCAGGCAGGGCCATCTGTGCTGCCAGGCTCCCAAATGCCCCCAGCCCCCTCAGGGCCCCAAGGACAGAGGGGCTGGGTGCCCTGGGTGCTGTGTAATGAGAGCAATGCAAGCAAGGCAGCCCTGGGGCCTGTCAGTAGGTCTGGGGTGCCAGGAGGTCCCAGAGGTGCCATTAGTGAGGCACACATGCAGCCAGCCCAAATGGGTCAGGGCAACCCCAGCATGACTGTGCTGCCAGATTCCCAAGGGACCCTTCAGCCACCCCATGAGGCACTTCACCACCTTGCCCAGACACCCAGCTGGGACACAGGGAGTGGATGGAGCTCTCCAGAGAGGAAAAGAGCTTTCCAAGTCCAACTCTGTCCCCAGCACCTCTCCTCACCCCTTCCTAGTCTCGTTCTTTCCTCTCCACTCCAGCAAACTTCCCAGAGGAGTGGAGCCATGCTGGGTGGGACAGACAGACAGACAGGGTCATCCTTACAGCCGTTGAGGGAGCCCTCGTAGCCAGCTGTGTGCAGGGCTTCTCTGCTGCTGGCCGAGCTGCG
Organism: Scytalopus superciliaris; assembly: GCA_013400415.1. Classification (NCBI taxonomy): domain Eukaryota; kingdom Metazoa; phylum Chordata; class Aves; order Passeriformes; family Rhinocryptidae; genus Scytalopus; species Scytalopus superciliaris. The sequence goes on from VXBX01005749.1 coordinate 132,599, forward strand.
AGGGGGTGTCCAGGGGTCTGCGTAGGAGTTGGACCGAGCCTTCATCTCCTCCCTCAGGATCAGCCTGCCAATGCCACTTTGGATCTGGGCAGAGGGCAGAAAGCCACCTTGCACCCCTCTTTTCCCTGCCCAGCCCTCCCTGCCCATCATGACAGAGCATGGCATCTCCTGGCATGAGCTCAACATCTCCCATGTGCTCTGCCCTCCCTGGGGATGAGGTGCTGGGGTAGGATGCCTTGGCAAAGGGATGCACTCCCTCTCCTTCAGACCTTGTGCTGGGGGTGGCCAAGGTGGGGAGAGATGGCAGAGGATTGCAGGGTGGTGTCCCCTTCCTGGGTGGCAGAGGTAGGCTGAGCCTCCTCCCCAAAGCCATCTCGGGGTAGTTGGTTTGCTGCCAGCTCTCCTTTGCCAGGCTGTGGGCAGGGACATCACTCACCTTGTGCATGCCCCGGTCGTACCCATCCTCCTCTCCACCTGATGAGAACCTTCGGGCCCGAGGGGCTGCAAGAAGACATGTGAGGGGGTCAGAAGGGGCCAAAAGTGAAGACAGGGAGTTTCTACTGGAGACAGTCCCCAACTGCACAGGGGATCCTATGATCTTGGGGTCACTTTGTCAGGTATCTCAGCCCAATCCCACTTTTGGGTCCAGACACAACTCTGAGCAGGGTTCCCTCCCAGAAAATGGCTGGGTTTGGGGGTAGGAATGGGTTTCCCCTTTTTGCAGCCCCGTAGGCATTTATTACCTTTGGGTGAGCCTTGGAAGGGCCAGTACTCTGACTCGGAGTGGTAGTATGGATCCGGGGAGTAGGCAGGGCTGTACTTGGATGACTGTGCGATGTCTTCGCTGGTTTTGCTTTTTGTGGCTGCAGAGGGGTTGTCTGCAAAAGGAGTAGGTGCATCTATAGTGAGGACCTGTAAAGATCCACCCTGGGATGAAGGCAAATCCTCTCCCCTGCCCAGTGACTGCCAGTGACTCATGGCTGGGACAGCACATAGCAGAGCTGGGAATAATAATCAGTTTTCAAACTGCTGACACCTCAAGAAAAGGGTGCTGAGGAAGATGGTGGGGACAGTGAGAAGCAGAGGGGCTGTCCCTGATGTGGCTGGGAAGGGACTCAAATGGCTGAGAGCCCACAGCAACACAACAAGTGCTGGCTCTTGCATAGTGCTTACCCTAATCCCAGTCCCACCAATGCCACCAACCTCCCTTCTGTTGTCCCACCACCTGTAAGTGGGAAAGGGGCTGGAGGAAGGCTCAGCCCCAGCAGGGAAAGGGCTCTTGGGGGGTTAATGCCAGGGCAAGGTAGCAGTGGGCTATGCAGGAGTAGGGGAGCACAGGGGCTCTGGCAGGGGCTTGGCCCCCATGGCAGGGACACACACACATATGGCTCAGGCTGGACACTGAGCCTCAGCAGCACAGGTGAGAAACCCAGAAGGGTATCCTGCTGCACCAGAGGCCAGGAGACTCACAGGGGAAGGAGCACCAAGGACAGAAGGTGTAGCAGGGCCATCCCACCACCTCCAGCAGGCACAGGGGACCCAGCCAACAGCAGGTACTTACAGCAGGAGGAACAGCCAGCAGCGGAGCAGTGGGAGTTGGGCAGGAGGGAAGGGAGAGCCCAGGGAGAGAGAGGAGACACAGTTACTGCTGGGGGGAGCTGCTGTCCCTCTATGTGCAGAAGGAAGCGAGGACAGTGCAATCCAGCCCCACTGAGAGATGCCAAACACTCTTCCCACCCTGCAACACTCCCCAGGCTTGTTTCACTCTGGTGCATCCATCCAAGTTGGGCTGTGATTTTCCTCCAGGGCTCCATGTGAACCACCCCATCATGGCCTTGGTGCCCCTCCCACAGCTACCCCTGGTGTCACTGACAGCCTTCTCTTTCATCCCTCATAACAAGGATGTCATCCAAACCTATGTCTTCCTCCCACTGAACCTTGCACTCTGCTGCCCAGAGGAGAAGCAGGAGCATCACACTACCAAAGTCCAGCATCCAAACATCTTGCCTTGACACATGCCCCCATCTCCCACCCTGTCCCTGAACATGACTCAGGTAGACCAAGCCCCGCACTGGTCCCCTCCCTGTGGGGATATGGGGATGGACACGCAGCAGGCACATCGTACCGTGGCGCTTGTAGATGGGGGGCTTCCGGTAGATGTTACTCTCGCCGGCAGCTGGTGGAAGAAGAGAGAAAGAAAGGGAAGAAAGAAGGAAAGAAGGGGAAAGGAGAGGTCAGTGTGGGCACCCTGAGAGCAGACAGGACTGAGGTCCTGCAGGAGACACTATCCCAACACCACATTTCCATCACACAACCGCCTCCGGGCCCACATGTCCCATGGGACTGCAGCTCCAGGCCGGCGTGCCGGGCAGCAGGAGCGCGGTCCCGGGCTGCCTGCAGGCAGTGGTGAGCAGAGGCCATGCAGTGAGCGCCCAGCGTCAGCATGCACTGGGGCGGAGGGCACAGCCAGAGCCGCCGGCCGCCCCTGCCAGCCGGCAGCAAGGCACCACCTTCTCGGGGTGCCAGCACCTGGAAGAACCGTCTGCGAGCTACCTGGGGTGAGACAACATCAGCCAAAGCCTCTTTCCGCAGCAGAGAGAGAAAAGAGTGAGTTGGGAGGGAAAGCGAAAACTGGAGCCTGGCGCCGAGAGCTACAGCCCCTGCACAGGGGCCAGGCAGCGGAGCTGGCGGAGCAGGGAGGGGGCCATCCATAAACCACTGACCGGCAGCGGGAGGGCAGGGCAGGGCAGGGCAGGGCAGGGCGGGCAGCGGGGCCAAACCCTGGCAGGGATGGGGTGGGAGCTGGGGATCATGGTGGGGAGCCTCTGTGTGTCCTCGTGGTGTTGTTCCAGGGCATCAGCTATGCACTGCCGGGTGTCCCACACTTTGGAGGAGGACGAGGGTAGTGGGAGATGCCTACAGCTGAGTGGGGTTGTCTGGGATTCGGACCCCGCTGTGTGTGCTGAAGGACGATGGGCAGCTCTGCCTGCTTCCCACCCAAGTCTCCCTTTCTGCCCACTCCATCCCCATTCCCGTGGGCTCTGTGTGGCTGGGAGCGGGTGGTGGCCCTTACCTGGTGGCCCCCTGCAATCCCTGCAGAAGGGGAGCAGGCATCTGGCAAGCCCAGAAGACTCTGGGGGGAGGGAGCGGCGGGCCCTAGGGGGGGTATAAAATAGTCATCTGTAGCGGATGGGGGTGGAAAGGCCTCCCGCAGACACNGGATGGGTGTGGAAAGGCCTCCCGCAGACACGCTTCGGCTGGTGATCCTGGGGGAGGCAGGGGAGGGGGGAGGCTCTCACCAGGGCACTCATCTTCGTGTGGGGAGTGGAGGAAGGTCAGGGAAGAGGGAGAAGAGGGATGTTGCAAGGATCAAGCAGACTCCGGGTGGCTCTGGGACCTCCAGGTGGTGATGGGGAGGGAGGAGGGTTCAAGCTGCAGGTCCTGTTTATGGATGGCCTCTACCAGGGGTAGATCCTGCTGCCAGCTGGCTCTAGGCAGGCGGCGGAGCTATGCATGCGACACAGCGGGGACGGCACATGCGGGCATGCCACAGACACAGCGCTTCCCCAGGGACCGGGGTGCTCCAGAGCCTACCTGGGATGTGGAAATGCTTGGGCGCTTGGTATGAGGTTGGAGTGGAGGACCTCACATCTAACTGGCTATAGTAGGGGGAGCTGCGCCCACTCTCGGTGCCTACGCGGTGCCGAGCAGAAGCAGCCATAAGTGACCGAGAGAGAACAAGAGGCAGAAGAAAATGGGTGTTAAATGCAGCGGTGTTAGAAGAGCAGGGGTGACCCATGTGGCGGGGGTGACAGGGGCGTGAGCCGGGCCGTGGTCCAGGATAGGGAGTGATGGAGCAGGGGGAGATTTCCTGCATCTCCGGAGGAAGGTGGGATGCAGAGGAAACCCTGTGGGCAGGTGCTGTTACAGGTCAGCCAGCTGCCCCACCGCTGGTGACAGGAAAGCCGAGCGTGCTGCAGAGACAGTGATGGACCCTTGGCAGTGAAGTGCTGGAGTTTGCAGGACCTCTGGACTTACTGACCTCAGATTTTCTCCGTTGTTCCTTCCCAGCTCCAAAGGACAGGAGACATGGCACAGGCACACTCTGCTTGCCCCCCACACACTCTGGAGTGTGTGTGCATGCACATGTGCATGTGTAAGGATCTCCCTTACAGCACTGGCTGGGCACAGGCACTCTCATGCACACCCCTCCCAGAGCTACCACTACAGGTCATCATCAGACCTGGGGGTTATCTGCCTCCCCACCCCATCCTCCATGAGCCCCAGCTCGGATCTGAGCAACAAAACCTCCTTGGTTCACACGACAAGAGTCAGGGAAACCATGGGATGCACAGAGCAGAGTTGGTCACTGCCCCCTGGGTGGACCCCCCACTCCAAGGCCTCCTGCCTGCTTGCCAGAGGAGAGACCACAGAATTCCCAGGGGCATTTTGGTGATGCCTGCTCTACTCAGGGGTCTGAGCTTAGCTCAGCCTCGGGTTCCAGCTGAAATCCTCACCTGAGCGGTAGAAATGGTGGGGGGACCTGGGCATGGTGGGGGACATGCCCTGGCGGCTGTAGGTGGGGGAGTCGATGTAGCCCGGGCTGGAGGCTCGCCTCTGCCGCGTGTCAAAGCTCTCATAGATGTCCTGGGGATGGGGAAAGTGTGGAGAAACTGGTGTTAGAGCTGGCAGGAGGTGTCCCATGGGTGGGGGTCCCTGTGCCTGGGGCAGCCAAGGAAGGTGTGTGCTCTGCAGTGTGACACCTGTGGGCAGTGCACATCCTCTGAGGCTGGAGGGAGTTCCCACCCTGCTCTGCCTCCCCTGCTGCCAAAGCATAGGCAGCAAAGCCCAGAGTTTGAGATCAGGTGACAGTGTTCAGCCAGAGGCTTTTGCCTGGAGATTGTCTCCTTCCCTATGCTTGTTGCTGTACCCTGGGTCCATTCTACCAGGGGGGGATTGCACTCTGCTCTCCTGAAGGACAGGACTCTCCTGGACAGGGCATCCCCATATTGCCCCATCCTGGGGCAGCCAACAGCTTGTGGGGCATGATCAGCAGAGCCCCTGGGCAGAGGGACATTCTGCAGCAGCAGCAGGTGACAGACCCCGCAGTGCCCACAGGGGCATTACCTGTGAGTATGGGGAGAGGGTCCCCAGGGACTGGAGGCAGCAGAAGGCAAAGTAGGGAGGAAAACAGAGAGAGAAAGAAACAGACAGCACACGGTTAAGAGGAGCAGTGACAGACCAGGATCCCACAGCAGTTCATTTTCCCCAAGTTACAACCACCAGGCAGTGAAGGTGGCTGGTGGTACAGCCAGACACAAACTGTGCCAGGACACTGGGCAGGGAGCCCCTGCCAAGAGGGGAACTGGCACGAGGAACCAGCAGCCTGCAGAGACCTTGGTGGAGCGGCTGCAAGGGGGAAAGGCAGCTGCTGGCCTTGTCGTACTCCACACTGGGCCATGGCCATGCTGCCCGCACCATCCCTGGTGGGGGCAGAGGAAACCAGGCTTGGGACAAAAACCTTGTGACTGATGATGTAAGAGATGCTCCTGCTGCTGGCCTTCACCTAGTCCCCTTTCAGGATTACCTCAGGTCCCCCATCTCTGTGTAGGCTGCTCAGACCTTCCATGGACTTACAGAACTCATGCAGCAGTCCCAGCCTGTCTGGGCTGGCAGGACAGTCCTGTGCTATGTGCTTCTGGGGCATCATCTCATCACACTCTTGTGGAAATGCACTGACCAATCCCCTTCCCCTGACTGCAGGGCCAGCACCCAACAGGGCAGCCCTGCTGTGCTCCAGGGGTGCTGTGCTGGTTGTCCAGGATGATTGTGTGCCAGGGGCCAGGCTCTGGGCTGAGCCTGGGGATTGTCTATCCCTCCACCCTGGAGGGATGCACATGTGCTGCTGTGTGACCTCTTCCCCTGCTGTGGGCTATGATGGAGTCCTCCCCTGTAGTTAGGTCTGTGACTGGTGAGGTTACTAGTGACTGGTAAGGTCACTGGTTTCTTAATCTACAGTAGCAGCATCAACACTTTATTTTCATTCCATGCAGTGATGAGCCTCTGGGAGAAGTCCTACCCCCATTGGAGTGAGTGAACCCACACGCAATTTTGCCCCAAACTTGGGCCTGGTCCCTGCACATCCCAACATTGGGCATATCAAGACTCAGTACCTCCCCATAGCTATATCTCTCCAGTGTCTCATCCGACGTGTATCTGTGATAGGGCTCGTAGGAAATGAGGTCAGGACGCTGCACTTCATAGATGGCTTTAATCTTGGGAAGAGCTGCCAGGTCTTTGTAATTAAGGATCTCATTATCCACTTTAGCCTAGGGAGAGGGAGAGACAGAGACAGAGAGACAGAAAGGAAGAGGAGGAGAGAAGGAAGGGGAGGCTGGAGCATACAGTGTGGAGCCAGCACAGAGCAGACAGAGTTCACTGTCACCCCAGCAGCAAGAAGAGATAAGAGGAGATGCCTGAGAAGCAGAAGTGGGTAGGGGCAGAGCTGCTGTGAGGGTGTGTCCCTCTGAGCACTCGTGATCTGTGCCAACTGCACTGGTGGCACAGCATGGCACTGGGGTACGGGGACATGGCTTGTCCATGCTATCCCCAAATGCTTGGCTTATCCCTGGGGGACACCTCACACTGAAAAGCAGCACTGGAAACTGCTGCTCCCCTCCTTGGGGCCCTGGATGAGGGACAGATGTACTTACGCAGATGACACGGTTTGGGGAGCCAATGCTGGAACCAGGTGGGGAGATGGACGTTTCTGACGTCCTTCTGTGCTGTGAAGGCAGAAAGGTGAAGGGCAGGTGAGAGCATGGCAAGGAGGCACTCCTGAGCAGGCACATGCTGGGTACAGAAGCCAAATTGTTGATTTGGGGGCTGAATTTCACTGAAGGTCCAGTTTCTCTGCACTTTCACCTGCTGCCTGCCAGTGCCCATGGCTGTTCAGGCTGCCCTGCATTCAGCTCTCAGGGACAGATTTGGAGTGGCCTAGAAGTCCCAGTAGGCAGCAGTTCCCATGGCCAGTCAGGTGCAGAGAGAGGTGTGGGCATTGTGAGGGGACTGCTCTGCCCCCTCTGCAGGCAGGTGTCCTCTAATAGCCACAACCACCCACCTTGGGAAGCCACTCCAAGCTTGGACACTGCCACAACAGTTCTCTTCCTGGAGGGACTTGGGGACACTGTCACCTGGGATGTGCCATATCTCAAGATGCCCCTCACACTGCTGCCTACCTTCAGCTTCTTCTCTGCTCTGGCTGCCTGCTTGCAGATAGGGTGCCACACTTCAGAGCCTGTAATACAGCAAAGGGAAAGTGTTTCAGCTTCACACAGAGCTCATCCCTGCTGCTAGGGATCATCCAAGTCCCCCTGCCATGGGAGAATCCCATCCTGTCCCTGCCACTTCCAGCAGTGCCAAAGGAACATGCCCAGTGGGAAGGCAAGGCACTGGGGACTGTGTGTCCATACTAAGAAAGGAAACAGCTCCCAAGCACTGAGGAGCAGTGGCCAAACCTACTAAACTGTGACAGGCAAGCAAGGGTTTCTGAGAAAAAACAAACCCTCCCTCTGCGCTGGAAACAGTCCCTAAGACAGGTCCAGGAGGGATAAAACCCTGCCAAAACCAAACCCAAACCCAAACCATCTATCTGTGCTGAGTGAAAGCCTTATCCCTCCAGTGCTGCTGGCCAGCTATCCTGGACTGGGGGAGCTGGGGACGGACCACCCTTCCCTAGGGCTGGGGAGAGTAGGGAAATAGGCACCCTGCACCCAATCTCAGGCTCTGTTCAATGGGAAAAGGCCAGGGACACATCCAGGTATGCCCACCAGTGCTCCCCAGCTATGCAGGGAGTCTCACAGGGACCAAAAAGCTTCTGATGAGAAACAGTCTCCTCTAGCTCAGTGACAGAGATTTCGTGGAGGGAAATGACTGTCACATGAACCAGGAAGAGTGCAGGTAACTGGGGAGCAGTGGAGAGGGAGGTCTCTTCTGCACAAAGAGACCCTTTCAGCGCCATAAGGACCTGAACCCCAAAGTTCCCACAGCCAGGACACCCCCACACAGCCATGCTGGTCCACAGCCTGACACAGGGCTGGGAAGTCCCTCCTCACTCCTACCTGTGAGGTACATCTCCTCTCCTTCTGTGAACATCTGGTGGCAGCGGACACATCTGGCACAGGTGGGGTGGTAGTGCTTCCCTCCTGCCTGCAAGGGTGAGCAGAGAACAGGGACTCCTGAGCCAGGCAGGACATGGTCACCTGTTCACGTCACTGAGGGTGAGTGACCCTGACAGTCCTCACTGCTGCAACCACATGGTGAATGGGACAAAACTGCCTGGGGTAAGAGATCCTCACACCATATGGAGAAAACCAGAGACCATCTTGAGTGTTTCTGACCTGTTGGACAAATCAGGCTGTGAAATTTCTGATCTTGAAATGTCCAACACACAGGAAAGAAGGGCCAGGAGGTTCCAAACCCCCAGGGAAGGTACCCCTAGAAACCTGACTCCTAATCAATCATCCCTGCACTCTGCAAATAGCTGAGACCCTCTGCAGCAGCACTCAGCCAAGCAGCCATGCTTTGCAGCAGCTTCTCCTCTAGAGTTTGAAAATAAACAGCAAATTTGGCCCAGGATATCACAGCAGGGAAGCAGTAAAGGGAGAAGAAGGACCCCAAAGACAAACCTCGCAAAGCAAAGGCTTCTTCTTGCTGTCAGACCTTCTCTGGCTACCACTGCCAGCTCCTCTTCCTAAAGAAACTTCTCTATTTCTGTTGAGCGATGCTCAAACTTCAGTGCTAGTGACATGTTCTTCCACAGCTGAGAGGAAGCTGGGCTGCTCCTTTTGCTCTTTGACAGGGATAACAGCTTAAATTGGGAGCTTGCTCCCCCTCAAAGTGTCTCCTAGCATTTCAATTATAGGCTTGCCTTCTGGGCTTGGAGCCCAGAAAAGAATTTTTTACTCTTATAATAATCCAAGAGAAGAAAAAGAATTGAAGGTGGCAGAGGAAAGACGGGACTCTTGCTGACAAAGAAGGGGGTTATGATAGAGGGGGCTGGAGCCAGTTTGAAACAGGGAGGGTCAACAGGGAAATTTGTTGTGAGGATAACTGAGAATCTGCCCATGGGGTGCCCATAAAAATCAACCTGGAATTCAGTGTCCTTCGAGTGCAGATGGCAGCCAGTGGCCTTTTCCCTCCAGTTTATAATAAAAATGAATGGAAGGTTTCAGGGCAGGCAGGGCAGATGAATTTGGACCTCTCTTCCTTTCTGCCTTCCCCCTATTCCTCTCAGAATAGGGAAGCATTTAGTCCTCTTGGGCTCTATCAGTACCCTCAGTGGCTGGATGTGCTGACAGTAAGGAAAAAAGACCCCATATAAATCCATCCTTTTCTATCTGCTGTCATAGGTCGGAGTGTGCTAAAAGCGGATGCTTTGCAGATCAAGGTGTGGGTGTTCAAGGCCAGGTTGGATGGGTCTGGTGGAAAATGTCCCTGCCCATGGCAAGGGGTTGGAATGAGATGAGCTTTAGGGTCCCTTCCAATCCAAACCGTTCTATGAGTCTAAGAATCCATGTGGAGGGAGATTGACTGCTCCCCTGTGGTATGTACCAGCCCAGTTCCAACTTGCTTTTCATCACAGATCTTCTCCAAAAGCCACCCAACATCTCAACACCTAGCACCCCTCCTGAGCAGCAACTCTCTAAACCATGCACAAACCTTGTTCCTTTCGTATTGGTTAATGGTGCAGCTTGTACAAGGCTGGTAGAGGCTGCAAGGGAAAAGACTTGCTTGTTATCACTTGGGTCCCTTAAACACTCATTAATCATCCAAGCCTGGCTGCACAGCTTGGAGCAGTTGGGAATGCCTGAAGGCTGCTGGGATAGCATGAGGAGCCTCCTTAATGCCTAAAATTATTTAAAGGCACCTTTTCCATTTCACACTCTGACAGAAACGACAACTAAAGCCTCTGGATTTACAGATGATTCAATACTGCAAGCAGGCACATACCAGTGAGGGTAGGGAGTGTGAACTGCATGGCCCCTGAGCCTGGGTCAGATGCCCCATTCCTGAAAGTATTCAAGGCCAAGCTGGACAGGGCTTGGAGCAATCAGGTCTCGTAAAAGGTGTCCCTGCCCACGGCAGGGGGTTGGAAATAGAGATCTTTAAAGTCCATTCCAACCCAAACCATCCTATGATTCTAGGAGTCTCAGGTCCTCTCTGACTCTTCTCACCCCTCTCACACACTGAACATCCTGTACCACGTAACCCCCACCCTGCTCACACTTCTGGGTGGCTGAGGATGCTCTATGCTGGCATGGGGCTATTGGGGACCAGACTGCCCAGGGGAGCAGCAGCAGGGATGTGATGTCAGGGGAGCCTCTGGCTTTGCCCTGCTTCGTTCAGACATTTGCTGATCAAGTGACCCCGTAATGGGCAGCCAGCCCATGGCAGCTGCTGCAGTGCTGAGCTCATGCTCCCAGCAGCCAGTGCTGGGACTGCTGCTGAAGCCTGGAGTCAGCAGAAAGCCTTCCCAGGCAGAGGCAGCCCCCCAGAAAGGGGGAAGATGCTGAAAGCTTCCTGGCAACTGGTTCCATCTTCAGGAGAGGTTCCTTGGACAGGCTGGGTGCTCCCAGGCCAGCCTAGCTGGCAGGACCAGAGCGGGTGACAGTTTCTTGGTAACCTGCAAGTGAAACAGGCTGGACATGTCCGGAAAAATCCCCCAGAGACTTACACAGTCAGTCACCTAGCCACAGAACCTGTGGCCTGGCTCATTGTGGAGCCATTGATTTTGGGATACAGCTTCCTATTGTTGCAATGTGGGGATGACGTGGAAGCCTTTCCCTCCTGCTCAGTAGTGCGGAAGGGGAGGTTTCAGGAGTGACTGAGAGTGCTTTTAACAGTGCTGCCTCTGTGTCACCACAGCCTGGCTCCATAGCATCATCACAACAGGCTTCCTTCTGACATCTTTCTTCGTGCCTCTTCAGCCTTGGAGTTACCCTCAGTCTGGATTCTTCCCCCCCTGCAAACACTGGGGTATAAACAGAAAGCATGACAGGACATGCCACTTCCAGGAGCAGGAGCCACAGGTAGGAGGTGGGCACCTGGCTGCCAGGAGGGACCAGCCTTGATGGACCTCTCTGTCTCTCCCCAACAGCAACCCTCACTGGCTGTCCAGCCCCATCATCACCCAAAACATGCTCCACAGCCACCTGCATCCATGTCTTGCTGTGGGATCCCTGTGAAATCCCTGCATTCCTCGGTGGCTCTGCCAGAGCAGCTCCTGCTGTCCAGTACTGTGACAAGCAAAGCCCCCTCTGATTTGGCTCAGTGAAGGAGACCCCTTGCTCCGATTGCTACCCAGCAAATGAGTGCGCCATGGGGACTACGCCCAAGGGTAGGGATGCTGCAGCCCCTCATCCAGGCTCCTCAGTGGGCAGCCGTGCTGAATGTGTTTCCAAGGTAACAGGCAGGCTGCTGGCACAGGGATGGGCTCAGAAGGCAGGCTGGGGTGAGTGTGGTGGGGACACCCAGAGCCAGGCATGGCTGCAGCTGGTTAAGGTTAATGTCCCCACATCTTGGGCTCCAAACGTCCCAGCACAACCAGGCCACCATGGACTCCGGCTCTTTCTGGAGCTCAGGCATCCAAGCCACATCTCCAAAAGTCTGATGCTCCTTCCCCATTCCCACCCTCCAGAGAAGGGTCAGGCTGCAGGAAGAGCCATGGCCCCCAGGTCGTGGCATGACATGGAGGCAGGATGAGGCAACACCTCCCCAAGGCATGTTCCTGCTACAGACTGGGATGGGGTGGCTGTGGCCCCAGGACTCACCTCCAGGACCCGGCCACTGATGTACCGGTCGCAGGTCTCGCACTTGATGCCAAACTGGGCATGGTAGTCAGACTCACAGTATGGGATGCCATCCCTTTGGGAGAGGGAGGAGAAGGGGGTGAGCAGTGTTTGGGTGGACAGCCCCTCACTGTAGCCCCATCCCCTCGGGGCACAGCCTGGCAATGCTGCCAGGACGGTGGCACTCACTTGCTGATGTACTCGCCAGTGAGGATGATCCCACAGGTTTGGCACTTGAAGCAGCTGACGTGCCACTGCTTTTCCAGGGCCAGGAGGGACTGGCCTTGCTTGATCTCCTCCTTGCAGCCAGCACAGTCTGTGGGGACAGAAGGGTGGGTGGAGTGTGGGACCATGACAGCACAGCAGGAACACCCACATCTGCTGGCCCATCCCAAGGCACCCCAGCCATCTAACCTGGCACACCCCTCACACACAGAGGAAAGCCCTGCCCCAGAGGACTTTTCTAGGGATGATGCTGTTATAAACACCCTGCTCCTGAGACCACTCCAGGGGCAGCCTCTTGGGGATCATTTCTTTATGGAAATATGCCACTTCTGCTTGTTCACAGCAAAGGAACCAGGAGGAAAGCTGGAGCTGGGATCTCTGTGGTACTGCTGGCACCCAGCCACCCCAGCCATGCACCACAGCACAGAGCCAGGTGACAAGTCTGAGCCAGGGCCAGTGCATGGGCTGCTGGGGCTGTGCTGTCCTGGCAGGTCCCCAGGGGCTCCCTGCAGGCAGGAGCGGAGCGGTGGGAAGTGTCCGGCAGCGAGCGCAGCAGAGGAAGGGCTGTGCTCTCCGGCAGCCACGTCCGGCCCCGCTGCAGTATTTATGAGACTCCCTTCCTTCCCTGCTTCCCCTGGCTCCCATCAAGGCTGGGAGCAGGAAGCACATGGGCCTCGGACCCCTGACCTTGACTCCTCCTTGTCCTCTTCTCCCCCTGGGCAGCAGGTCTGCCCGGATGGGGTTTCTCCTTAACTCCCTCCCTGCCATGGTTCCGCACAGGCAGCAGGAGCAGACAGGCTGTTCCACTCAGCCCATCCCAAGCCACACTGTGCCAAGTCCCTGCCCACTGGACAAAGCTAAGGAGGGAGGATTTTTGACCCCTGGAAAAAAGTGGGCTGAGTCGTCATCCGTTTCTACTCTCTGGTTTGGAGTTGCTTGAAGGATTGGAGCTGCCGGGAGAGGCTCAGCATCCTCCTCCTCCTCCTAGGGGTGCCATCCCTACAGAGTGCATCAGAACAGGCTCCAGCCCACACATCTCCCCTGCCACCCTTCTGGGCGGCACTGCCAGGGCCAATAGGTCTGTGAGGGACACATGCAGGAGGCAGGCTGCATCTACTTGCAGCTGTTCATGAATAAAGCATGGTGCCCTGAGGTAACCCCACTCCAAGGGATGGGAGGAGTGTTGGTGGGAAGGGAAAGGAAGGTGAGAGGAACAGTGTGTGGCATACTTGTGGAGGCAGTGAGGAATGCCAGTGCTGGGACAGGCAGGTGAGCAGTCTCACGGTCTGCACTTTGACACAGACCTTGGTGCAGATGAAAACAAAGCAACTGACTCAGAGCAAACCCAGCTCCAAAACTTCCCCATGACCTCAGACAGCACCTGCCAGGTTGGTGGCACCTGCCCAGGTCACACACAGGCCAAGGGAGTTTCCGAAACCAGCAGTGGCGTGCAATTCTGGGTGGAGCCACAGGACTACCCTGTTCCTCCTCCTCCGAAACCTCTGTGAATGCCTGTGGCTTGTGCAGTGCTGCACACTGGCCCCAAAGCCTGTCCTGTCACCCTCCGCAAGCATCATCCATGAGCATGAGATCCCCCTCCTTGTAGCCATCACATAAACAGGAGAGCAGTCAACTTACGACTTGGCCCGTGGATCTTGATGGGTTTGGTGCTGATGAGAGAGTGGGAGCAGTTTTGGCAGACGCAGTCCTTCCCACTGAATGTGACCTTGTCTCCGATGGGGAACGGCTTCCTGTGGCCAAGGAGAGGGGGAGAGGTGTGAGCTGCTCATTCCCCTGCACGCCATGCTTGGGGCTGCCCGTGAGCTCCTGTCCCAGGGGCCAGCAGGACCAGCCCAGCCCAGCAGAAGGGCTCCAGGTCAGGGCCATGAGGGGAAGCAGCAAGGGTGCACATGTGCTGGGGTGAGAGGACCAAGGAAGGTCTCCAGACTGCAAAGGGAAGGGTCAGAGACATTTCATTGCCTCTCAAGGGTTTCCACTAAGAGAACACAGAGGAGGTGCCTAATGTGATGCTGAGCAGGGCACGAGGGGCTGCAGGCTAACAAAAACCCCTCTGTCTGGTGCACAGCCAAGGGCTGCTCAGTGCTTCTCCAGGGGGTCACAAAGCCTTGGTGATGATTTCCACTTACCTGCAGGTGCTGCAGACGAAGCACTTGGGGTGGTAGGTCCTCCCCAGGGCAGAGATGACCTCTCCAGTGATGAAGTCCCCGCAGCTGTCACAGCGGGTCCCGTAGAGCTGCTGGTAGTCGTGGGTGCAGATGTACTCCTGGTTCTTAAAGAAGAAGCCTGACTGTGCCAGGTCACAGCCACACACTGGAGAGAAGGACACACACCCGTCACGGGGGCAGTGGGAAGGTCCAGCCCAGGATCCCTGAACCCACCTCTGCTGCCTCCCCAGCAGGGCATCCCTACAGACACAGCTTCCTGCAGGTATCTCAGAGGGTTTTCCTTCCCACCAGAGCGCTGGGGCGTTCTCCCAGCACCACAAGATGTCAGTGTTGGGCTGTGGCGGGGTGCAGGATGGTGCTGCCCTGACAGCGGGGCTGGGCGCTCCCAGAGGAAATCCCAGTGCCCAGAGGAAAGCTCTGCAGCCCCCACTGCACCACACACAAACAGCTCGCCAGGGCCAGTGGCATCTCCTCCTGAACCCACTGCTCAGTCCCTCCGTTTGACATTCTCATCGTGTCAGAAAGCTGAGAACAGGATTGGCAAAGAGTTGGGAATGCCCTAGGGACACCTAGGGAGAGGTCTTCTCCATGCCCTGGGCTGTCTCTGTGATGAGCTGCCTCCACTCCCTGGTCTGGACATGAAGCTGTGCCGTAATGGAAAGAGGTCCCAAGACATGCTGGGGTTGGAGCTCTCAGTGCTTGTTTTTCCATAGGTGTCCAGCCCAACCTTGTTTCCTCCCCTGCTGTGGGAACCGTGGGTGGTGCACAGCCCATCACAGTAATCCAAGGAGACTTGGCCAGCCCTGGCCTCAGCGTCATTTCCCTCCTACGACTTCTCCATCCAGAGAGACCTTGAGAACATCAGGCCCTGGAAGGCACATCAGGAGTGGCACGGGGACCATCACCCATCCTGCAAAGTGACAGGGTGGATGGGGGCCTACAGAGAGACTGAGCATCCACTGGCACAGCCCATTTGGTCTCTGTTTTACCCTTCAGCCCCAAGAACCCTTCAGTGCTGTCCTTGCACACCTTGCCTGCACCAAACAATAGCCACCCTCCCCAGGGTGGCAGGGGACAGCTGGACCCAACTGCTGCAGGGCCCATGGGGGCAGAGATGCAGCTCCTCTCCCGTGGAGCATCTCTTGGCCAAGCTGCAACCTGGTGCTGCAGGTACCCAGCAGAGAGGAAAAAGGCCAGCACCCACTGCTCTACAAAACAGCCTGTCAGCAACAAGGGACAGGTCACCAGCTCCGGGACAGCATCAGAAGCAGAAGCAAGATAAAATGAAGCTGGTTTATGCCCTGTTTGCTTCAGGACCCACAGGACATCCTGGGGCTGCACTCCCATGCCAGGCTCCTGCGGACATGTCAGGGACAGGCAGTTGTGAAAACTCGCAGCAGCCAGCCAGAGGTGGCAGGAGGTGAGAGCTGTGAGGGAAGGTGACAAGAGGATTTCCTCTCATTATTTATTCCCTTTCACTTGGAAATTGGGCAGTGAGCGCTGCCAGGCTCTCCCTGCAGATTCCTGGGCCCTTTGAAGCTGGCAGCTGTCTGAGCTCTTTGTCTGGATGCTCAGCTCCTGCTGAATCCTCCGTGTCCAAGCTGGGAAAGGGCAGGATGCTCAGCACGGTGCCCTGCAGGTGTAGGTCAGCCCCGAGGGCAGCCCAGGACCCAGATCCTTCCCAGAGATCAGGGGCTGCCCATGCCACAAGGGACAGGGCAGCAGCAGGGAGGGGATAGTCCAGGGAAATGTTCCCTGCAGTCAAACCCACTGTTCTCTGGGGACGAGCAGCAAAGTATGGCTAAGGGGATGGGGATTTATGTCCTGCTTAGCACAAGGTGTTGGGAGCATGGAAGACCAGAGACCTTTAAAAAGCACTGAAATAGGATGTTTTACAGCCTATAGAAGCAGCCACTGGCCTGGCTGAGAGCAGCTGCTCTAATAAAGGTGCTGGGGAGCCCTTCAGCATCAGCTCTGCACCATTAGCTTTACAGCTCTGCAGCTCTCTGGTGCTCAGGGAGGATCCAAACAACCTCTCTCCTCCTCTTCTGCCAGCCCTGAGGGCCACTGAGTCCCAGCTGCATCCCATGACATCCCATGGCACCTCAATTGCATTTCACAGGCAGGTGGCAGTGATCCGTCACCCCAGCCCCAGCAGGAACCACTCCAGTTATCACTTTACTGCCTCTCAGCCAGGCTGGCAATACCTCTTCCTCCTCCTCATTTGGGTGTGGTCAGACAGCTGAAGGACATGGTGGCCTTCCTAGATCACAGATAGGCCGTGGACATGTTTGGGACCTGCAGACTGCTGGCATTCAGGCTGCTCAAAGGTAGTGACATTGCCCAGGGCTCAGCCACCCCTTCATCACCTCTGGTTCTGGCATCAGGCTGGGGCACTGCCTGCCCTGTGCCAGCCCTGTACCCTTACCTCCCACCTGTGCCATGCCACATGCCCCCTGCAGGAAGCTGCCACCCCTCCATGTGCGACCACATCTCAGTGGGCCAGCTAAGTCTGTCCCCACACTTTTGCTTTCCAGACTGCACCCCGGGTTGTGGGGCAACCTGGCCAACCAGAAATTCAGGTGGTCTTGTCCTACCTTGGCAGGTGAAGCAGCGGATGTGGAAGTGATTGCTCTGGACACGCACCACCTCGCCCTTGCAGGTGTCGCCACAGCGGTAGCACTGGATCACAGAGGAGCTGCTCCCAGGGGTGTAGGGGTTTTGCTGATAGGGAACTGCTGGCAGAAAGGAGGGAGGGGAAAGCAAGAGAGAGGAAGGGTCTGTTAGCATTTGGGACATAGCTGGGTGTCATTGCACTGACGTCTGGTGACAGTGACATGGCCACCGGACAGCAGGCCATCACTATGGGCAAAGGTCAGCACCCAGTAACTCTGAGCTGGGTGCCCATCCCAGTCTGGATTTGGGATTTGTCTGCCCCACAAAACAGCCTTGTCCATGTCTGGCTCACTGATCTGCAGTACAAGTGCCCAGGCACTGCTCCCTGTCCCTGCATGGACAACCAGGTCATCTGCAGCATTGCCCAAAGCTATGAACACCTCCCTGGATGCTCTCCTGTGTCCTAAGCAGGTGCAGAAGGACAACATAGAGACCAGCTACCCACTGCTCTGCTCAGCCCTCGGGCAGCCCTAGCTTGCTGCTGACCCGTTCAGAAACAGCCCAGCGAGCACCGATTTGGCAGCAGCAGGGGAAGGAACTGTTATTTTTTTGGAGCTTCCATTTGTTTGCTTAGGAACTGGAAGAAGAAGTAATTTTTCAAGGAGCTTTCAAACATCACAGCAATTGAGTGTTTGGCCCTGGTGGGACTCTCACCTCCTCGGCAAGGAGCAGCATCCCAGCCCCGCTGCTCCTTCCGGAGCGGCACTGCGGCGCGTGCGGGCTCTGTGCTGAGCTGGGGGCCACAGGGGGAGGGGAGGGTAATGTGGCTTCCACAGAGCTGTGGGCAAGAGCCGACTTCCTCCTGCGGCAGACGGTCCTGGAACTCACCTCCACTCCTCATCCCCCTCCAGCAGCTCTGCAGAACACCATGAAGGTGATGCTCAGCAGCCTCACCCCACGATCCAGGGTAGCAAGGGATTTTTCAGCTGCCTCAACATAATCCACAAACACAGAGAAAACATGCACTCCCTGCTCCACCTGCAAGTGCCTGGGCTGCGAGGAGCTCCAGGCAGGCTGACATCATGCCAACCCCTGCAGGCAGGGGCCAAACAGCACAAGACTTATTTACTGTAAGATTTCCGAGAGGGAGTCATGACTTGGGCAACTCGAGCAGCAAAAGGCAGGATTTCAATGGGCCAGTTTTTCTGACCCAGTGCTGAACTGCATTCCCAGGAACAAGAGAAGCAGCTGATTGAAAGCCAGTCTGTGAAGTCCCTTCAGAGCAGGAAAGAAGGGGCACAAGACAGAGGAGATCACTCATCAGAGGCTCCTCGCTCACTGAGGGGCAGATCAAGTGACAGGGAACAGAAACAGCCCATTATTGGCTTCAAAAGCAAAGAATGAGAAGTCAAAATGACATTGAGACTGTCTCACAGTAAAATCCCATTCCGTATGCCAAGTGCCCAGAGATACACTCTGCAGACGTGCAGCACTGCTTCCCTCTGGGAAATGGGCTGACCCTCCCTGACCACTGCTCTGTCCTCGGGGTTGTGGAGCTGCTGGGGACAGGCTGCCTCGTCAAGCTCAACCTGAGAGCTGCAAGGGAAGCTGAGGTGCATTCCTACGAACGCCCCGCTGCAAAGCTCAGGCTTCATCCCTCCAAGAGCTGCTCGAACTTCCCTCCTGGTTGTGCTTTTGCAGGCCAAGAGCTCTCAGAGGGCAACAGAGGTACCTGAGGCACTAAAGGATACCAAGTGCCAACACAGGAGCAATGAAATGGGAGTCAAGCCTAAAGCTCAGACCAGTAGAGACACTAACTAGTCTAAATCTAAATCACTCTGAGCTCCTGAACACAATGAAGGGAGCAGGGTGCCCCTACCCATCCCTTTGCAGGCATGTTTTGCCAGGAGGCACAAACCCTGGGAACGGGAATCCAGGACCTCCTGTGGCAGCTGCTGCTGGTGGTGTGTGCCCATGAGCTTTGCAGCAGTCTGGGGGGACCAACAGATCTTTCCAGGGTGGAATAAGTGGGGGATCTCCAGCAGAGCAAGAGTTACAGCACTGAAACTTCCTCCCACACACCCAGTGCTCACACCCTGACCCAGAACGAAGCAGAAGCCAAGCCCTGGGACACAGCCATGGAAATCCACAAAGCCTGGTGAGAAAAGCATGACAGTGGTGGGAGAAAAAGCTGGGAATTAATCAACATTTAAACAAACAATGACAATAAAAAGACGGGGAAGAAAAAAATAATAATCTGTGTCAGAAAATGCAGGCATCGCTTATTCTGGGCTTCTGGTCTCTAGGGAAAACTTCCTGGTGTCCATAGCAACACATCACCAAGCCCCTGCATCGGTAGGTCTGATGGGAGGAAGGCAGAGGAATAGGAGCTGAGGATGGAAGAGATGGTTATAGCTGTGTTACACCACAGAAAGAGATGAAACTGATACAGTCGCTCCTGTTTGTGCCCGTGGAGACGGGTCAGGACCTGGCTTAGGGAACCATCTCCCTCCCGCCTGTGGGCTTTGTTCAGCGCTACACCCAAAGCTCCCTGATTTGTGATTAACCTCCAGCCCATGCTGGAATTTTGTCCGGGAACATTAATGCATTGTGTTGCTGGGGCTCTGCTTGTTTTTGAGCCGGCAGCTGCCCGCCTCGTGGCCTTGCGCAGGAAGTATTACACATCACTACAGCCCTGAGCAGAGGGACAGCTGAGCGGGGCAAAGCTCATTACACCCAAATAATCCAGTAATAATGTAAGTAGCATTAGTGGCCTCACAGGCTGAGATACAGCGGTCAGGGCAAGGGGGTGGGAGCTGCCCAAGGAATGCCTTAATCTCACCCCGGTTTGCTCCTGCTTTTGCTTGTAGAGCGGCTGCTGGGCTTGCTGGCATCATCCAACAATTAATGCATTTGTGTTCCATGCTCAGCACAAAAGGCTGCCCAGGGCTGTGGGATGTGGGGTTGTGCCCATGTCCTGACTGGCTCTGGATCTGCAGAGCCCCAGGAGTGGCAGCGAGCTGCCACGGGGCTGCGTGGGCACTCGACAGATTTCCCACTGATCCGGATTAAGGTGGCACCTCCGGTCAGGGATTGGTGCCCTGTGCAGCCTTGGGGTCAGGCAGTGGCAGCTGCACACAAGTGAGGGAGTGAGCGACCCGGCCAGGGGAGACACCCCCAAACAACACCCACGGCTGCCCAGAGGAGCCCTGTCACACAGGAGAGCAGAGGAACCCTGCCCAAGGGATCCTCCAAGCCACACTGCAAGTTCCTGCTGTGCATCCCTGGGCAATCCCCCTCCTTCACTTCAGAAGGGTCAACAACCTTGTTTGTCTTCCTGTCCTCTTCCTGCACAGTCTCAGCTCTCCACAGAGGAGCAGTGGGATAGGGAAATGCTGAACCCTTACCGCTGCCTCTGCAACACTTTGAGCCCTTCAGGAGTGGAGGGTTGATGGAAGATAATTTCCATCTACCTTGGAGGGTTTGCAGTTCAATGCCAATGCAAATAACAGGGCATAACCCCCAACTCAAAACAAGCTCCACCAGCAGGTTGGCCCCCCTCTCTCCTACCCAGGCAGCCCCACACCCCACAGTAACAACTTGGAACAAGTTTCCAGTAGCAGAAGCTGCACAGAGACAGACAGAGGCAAAAAAGATCCATCCATCCATCCTACCTTACTGGGACCAGACCAGGTGTTGCTGGTTTCCCACCTATGTCCCCCTCCCAGCCCATTAACCCTCCAGGAAGGTCTATCAGGTAGAAGCTGCTGCAGGTGGGGTTTGGATCATTAGCAACAGGTAACTGGAAGCTCCAACACAGTTCTGTCTGCCCTGACACGGTGTTTGCTGCCAGCATGTTTATGAGACAGCATCTCCACACGCAGATGGGGACACCCGACTTAATTAATTACCAGTAATTAATATTTGCACAATACTGGGAGAGCCACAGGTGAAGGGGACTGTGGAAAAGCAAAGTATTCATCCTAAAATTAAAAAGGAGAAGCAGTTCCACTGTGGGAAGCTGAGGCAGATGGGTGCCAGGGGGTGATGCTGGGGCTGAGCATTGGCACATGCAGTGAGGGGTGAACAAGTGGGTGATGGCTGCGTGTGGGCAAGATATGGGTGTCAGCATGGGATCCAGCTCCAGAAATGCTGGATGTGAGACCTGAGTTGGGGTGGATGCTGGGAGGGGAGGGGGAGCAGAAGCAGTGCTCTGAAGCAGATGATGTTGGCAGGAATCCTCACACTTCCGTGGGGCTGAGCTCTCTTCCAGAAGCCACTGCCTCCCACTCCTCCCTGCTGCCTCCCAGTGAGTGATTCACCACAGTTATCCTCTGCACACACCCTGCCCAAAAACTGGGGCTGCAAATCATCCTCTCGCAGAAACCCACTGG
This sequence comes from Scytalopus superciliaris, assembly GCA_013400415.1. Taxonomy (NCBI): domain Eukaryota; kingdom Metazoa; phylum Chordata; class Aves; order Passeriformes; family Rhinocryptidae; genus Scytalopus; species Scytalopus superciliaris. Next base: position 153,869 of record VXBX01005749.1, read on the forward strand.
GGGTGGTGGGACCAGGATGGCACAGGCTGTGAGTGGGATGTGGCTCCCCCAGGGAGGGTGAGGGAAGCTGGGCATCCCCACTGGGCACCTGAACCCTGAGGTGGGCACAGCTGGCAGACCCTGTGCCCTCGTGTCCCCAGGGAAGGGTCAATGCCACGGCACTGGGTGAAGGCGAGGGGGTCACAGCGTGGCGGGGCTGGGGCGGCTCAGGAAGAGGAAGCCCAGCCCTGCCAGCACACCAGTCCCGGAGGCGTCAAGGCTGAGGGGCGGCAATGACTGACCAGAAAGGAATTTTGCTGGAAGCACCGAAGGCTGAGGGAGAGGCTGGGGTGAAGCACCGGTGATGGGACACAGTGTGCTGGGCTAGGGGCAGAGAGAGAGGGGCTGTTAAAGAAACCTCCACTGGGATGTGGGGACAAAGAGGTGGAGCTCTGGGAGCCTGCACCCTAAATGCTTTTGCCACAGCAGGGATAGAGGGTGACCTGGCTGGCTCCAAGCCCCACGGGAGGTGAGGGGGAGGATTTCCCCTCCAGGCAGGAGCTGTGCTGCATCCCAAGGGTGGCCAGGGAGGAAGGGTGGGAGCTCCAGCAGCCGTGAGATACGGGTTTCTCATCAGCAGCAGGACTAAGGGCTCCTGCCTCCTGTCCTACAGTGGCCAGAGAGCTTGGCCACAGCCATGAAAATGCCTTGGGGAGGAAGGGAAGGACAGGCTTGGAGCCAAATGATGCTGATTCTTCAGGCAGGCATGAGGAGAGTCTCAGCCTGTGTCCTGTGGGGCTGCCTTTGACACTGGCATGCGGGAATGTGGCTGCTTGTCCACCCCAGCTCCCTCCTGAGAAGGTGACAGTGGGGAACAGTGGAGAGCTGGGTATGGGGCTCGATTGAAGGATTGGCCAAATTAGACCCGAAATAAAAGAAGGGGCCAACAGTCGGGATGCTCAGCTGTGGTGGTGCATCGGACACCTGCTGTGACATCTGCATGGCCATCTCGGTGCTCAGGCCACTGTTTCCCATTGAGCTTCCACACATAAAACTCACTTTGATCAAGGAGAAAATGTTATATTTACTTTTGGACAACATATTTTCTCTTCTGATCCTTCCCTTAAGTAAAATCCTGAAGCATCACATGGTTCTTTCCTTAATATTTACATTTTTAAGCCAAGTCCTCCCAATAAAGGCATGGGCTGAGGGCAGGTACCATGGATCTGCTGTGGGATAGTTTGAGCCTGGAGCAGCTCAAGCTGCCTCTCCCAGTGTTTGCATTGCATCCATTGCTGTCCTCATGTGTGGCACAGGAGTGGGCTGGAACAGGCACTGGCAGGGAGTGGGGCAGTGCAGGGAGCGTGGGCTGGGAGCAGTGGGGACCTCACGCAGAGCAGGCATGGAGGTATTTCCAAGCCTTCAGAAAACAGCTCTGTTAGTCAGCTCGGAGTGTCGTGCGGGCGGGATTACGAACCCCTGTCAAGTCCACGCCAGCCTCTCCTCTCCTGGCTCACAGGCAAAGCCATCTGCAGCTTATGGCTAAAAACCTCCAGCGTGTTGCAGCTCCTAATCCAGCCCTAGGCTTCCCTAATTAGATCATGACCAATTATTGCTCCCACCTGCCTCACGCTGTCCCTTTGCCCCCCACTGCGGTCATTCCTGCACCGTGTCCCTTCCTTAGTGTGCCAGAGGACACAAACAAGCTGTGGGTGCTGTGAGGATACACCAGTGAGCTGCAGAGGTAGATATCTGCCAGCCCAGGTGAGGACACAGGGCAGCAGGATGGGGCTGGGCCAGTATCAGCATCATAAGAGGGAGGGAACACTCTTTAGCTGGGCGTTGCAGGGAGGACCTGAATGACTGTGGCTGGATATCACAGGGGATAAAGGCAGCTAAGCTCTGTGCAAGTCCTTCCTTTGCAGAGGTAGGTCAGGGATGCAGGGCAGAGATGCCAGCCCTGCATTCCCATCCCACAGTACCCTCACTATGCCCCGTGTGCCACCAGCTGGCCCATTCCCTCTCCCAGGAGGGCTGGCAGCTGGGCAAAACCCCTGCCACAGGCTCCTAAGGAGCTCACATGGATGCTCTGATCCCACTCCAGCCCCCAACCCCTGGACATACTGCAGATTTTAACCTCAGGATGCTCATAGGCTCACTTCCTGACTTGGTAGGACAGCGGGTGGGAAGGATGGGGCTGTGGATGTGGGCATGACCCAAACAGCTGGCAGCATCATGCTCTACACCATGTCACCATTCCTGCCCAGGCAGAGCAGCAGGGTGAGCAGAACCAGCTTTTCTGCTCTGCTCCCCAAGCTCCCAGCACTGCACTGGAAGCAAAATAACCAGTGCTGAGGGGTTCCTCAAAGCTCATGCCCAGCTGGAACTAGGAGGAGGCAACTGTCACAGACTCAAGTGGTGACAGTCTCTGTGTTTGGCCAGTGACATGGGAAGGTGCCCAAATGGGTGCCAAAGCATCATGCAAGGGCATGACAGGGCAACATTCTGGGGCGGGAGCTCATTTGCAGGAGGCCACGCTGCTACCACTCCAAAAAGAGTGAGGAGGGAGGTTAAAAACACAGTTGGAGGAGACAAAGGAGAAGGGTAAATAGAAAGAGAGAAGGAGAAAAATAAAGAGGATAGAAGAAAAAAGGAAAAAAAAAATAGAGTAGTGAACAGCAAGGGCCCTGTCTGAACAACAGAACTTTTTTCTGGCTGTGTTCATGGAAATTATCATCCAATTGTGAGCATGGAGGAAGCAGTGATTGTCTCCCCATGCTGACCTGGCCACAGGCAGCTGCCTGTGCCTGCCTGCAGGATGTTTATACTTTCCAGCACGGGCAGCACAGGCAGGGCTGGGACATGCCAGGGAAACCCCAAAGACCCCACTGCTGACTGAAGCTAAAGCAGGTTTCACCTCTTTCCCTGCAGGAACCCATAACCCCTGGGGAAGCCCCAGCTCCACTGCCATCAGCACTGTGGGCTGTCCCAAGTGAGAGGCCCTGTGGTCTCCCCGGTTTGCTAAAAGCACTGACTGCTGCAGTTGTGATTCTTCCAGATTTTCAACAAAAAGAGGAAAAAGTTGCTCTTCTAGTTCTCAGAGCTGCAGGGAAATTTGATGAGCTCAGTGCAGAGCAGACTGACAACAGAAAACCTTGTGTAGTGTTCACGAGCTTCCCCAGCCTGACAGCTACGCCCTGGGCTGCACAGAGCACACTGTGTCCCAACAATTCCCAGCCATCCACCTCAGCACTGACCACCATGGGGAACCAGCCTATGCATGGCATCCTGCACAGGGCTGCAGCAACACTCACACCCAGAGCATCCCTCCAGGGAAAGAGGTCCTTTTGCCACTCACCAGGCAAAGGAGGAGAGTGAGTGCCCTGCTACAGGCTCAACAGCATCCCCAGCCCCACACTGATCCACACCTTGGGAGGGTGCCCAGAGTTGGACTGCATCCCTTGTTATCCTTGGTCTCGTCCCATCAGCAGTGGCTGTTCAGAAGCACTAGAGCTTTTACCAGTGTTTGTTTCCTAGCACAGAACCTTCCTTTAAAGCTGAATTGTCACTCACCAGTCACAAAAACTAAGTAAATGAAGAAGCAGAGGGCTTTATGTCACGAGCCTCCCCTGCCTGGCAAGTGCTGAGGCACCATCATTCATGAGCTTCATAGAATCATTTAGGTTGGAAAAGACCTCCAAGATCACAGAGCTCAGTCTGTGATGGATCCCCACCTTGTCAACCAGCCCAGAGCATGGAGTGCCACATCCAGTCATTTTTGAACACCTCCAGGGATGGGGACTCCACCACCTCCCCTTCTGATGCTTGACAACACTTTCCATGAAGAAATTCTTCCCAATGTCCAACTTAAACCTCCCCTGGCACAGCTTCAGGCCATTTCCTCTTGTCCTGTCACTATTTGCCTGAGAGAACACCTTCCCTTTCCTGAAAGGACCCTGCCAGGATGGCTGCATGGGAATGGGAGGAGGGCGAAGGGCCAGGAGTGGGGCTGTGCACCCCCATATGTGGGAGCTTGGGGGACACAGAGCGTGGGAAGGGGCTGAGGCAAGGGAGGAGGCACTGCAGGTGTAACACTGGAAGAGAAGAAATTCAAGGTGTGCCTTTGAATACCTGTGCTTGCAGTCACATCAGTGCATGGCTCCTGTGGAATGCATGTACCCTCCACAATGGCTGCTTTTCTCCCATCTCCAACAAGTGCAGCTGGGTTATTTTTTTCCCCACATAATACTTGTACAGCTTGTCATGGCAACAACATCTCCCTGAACTGCAGTTGCAGCCAGGACGCCTGGTGCTCGCATGTTTGCCTGTACTCAGACAACATGGGAGCCCCTTCTAGCAGAGCTCTGGGCTCCACAGACCCTCAAACTGGGTGCAGCTGCGGCCCCCAAGGGAGGTTGCTTCCTGCCTTCCTGTGCCAGGCCCAAGCTGCCCCTCAGGAAATGGCATTTGGGGATTTTTTCCACTGCCTAAGAGACAGCACCAGGCAATTCCTCTCATTTGATCGCCTTGAGAAGGGTCTGTGGGATGCTCAGCCCTTCTGCGCTGGGCCAGCTGCTCCCCCCCTTATGCAAGACTGTCCCCCAGCAGCAATTTGCAGGAGGAATGAAAGAACGGGGTGATGTGGGGGAAGGAAGGTTGTGATCCAGCTGTGTTCCTCGCAGTCAGGGTAGGGGCTGGGCCTGCTCCTCCCAGGGTCACTGTCCTGGGCACAGCACTGAGTACTGCAGGAAAAATCCTGACTGCTGCCCGCCTCTGCTCCTGACACAGTGTTTGCACCAGGATCTGCTCCCCACAAGCAATATTTACAGAAGCACAAAATCATTAAGGTTGGAAAAGAACTCTAAGATCATCGAGTCCAACTTGTGACCCATCACCACCTTGTCAACTAGATCTGAGCACTGAGTGCCATGTCCAGTCATTTCTTGAACATCTCCAGGGAAGGTGACTACACCACCTCCCTGGGCAGCCCATTCCAATGCTTGACAAGCCTTTCTGTGAAGAAATTCTTCTTGATGTCCAACCTGAACCTTCCCTGGCACAGTTTGAGGCTGTTTCCTCTTGACCTGTCATTTGTTACCTGGGAGAAGAGGCTGATCCCCTGTTGTCTACAACCTCAATTTGGGTAGTTGTAGAGAGTGAGAAAGTCTTCTCTAAGCTTCCTTTTCTCTGCGATAAGCCCTTCCAGTTCCCTCAGCCACACCTTACATGACACACACATCCTCATCCTAACACACACTGGGATCCCAGCCTGCATCCCAAACTGACACCAAGTGCTGCTGATAGCCATGCAGGGATGAGGGCTCAGCCCCTCTGAAAGCTTGTGGGAAAGAGATCCCCCAGTACCTGGTGTACTCTACCCACGGGATTACTGAACATGCCACAGCTGTCTGTGTATCCTACCTGGAGAGCCCAGGTTTCCCAGCAGGCATGGTATTTCCACTGAATGTGGGGCTAGAGATCTAGTGCTTGACAGGGAATCACAGGCTCTAAGAATGGCAATAAATCTCCAAAAGGCACAGCTCAAATTTCACAGTAACTACTTAATTCCCCTCCCTATTATCCCTGAGAATACTTTAGTAGTTCTTAGTGTCTTGGGGAAAGGAAGAGAAAGGATAGATTGCATTTTAATTAATAATTGCTGAAATGCATGGCTGCCCAGGGCAGGAGCCATGGCCAGCCCAGAGCAGAGTTACACCAAACAGAAGGGGATGGCATGATGGTTCTCAGGTGCCACAGGGCTGCTGCCAGGTCCTGTTTTGGGGTGACTCCAGCAGCACAGCTCTGAGCAGACCCCTCCACCACTATCTCAGGCTGGAGCAAGGATGCTCTGCACCTCTGCAAGCCAGGAGGCTGCTTTCCTTCTTCCTCTTGAAATCTCTGTGAGGACTTTAGCTGGTCCCAGGCCTGATGCTCACATCCTGCTCTGACACAAAGTCAGGCTCACGAAGGAGCCCCAGAACAGCCCACTGATGGGGGAGCTGTGCCAAGGGCGAGGCTGGGGAGTGGCAGCTGTCCACACAGCCATCCCTGAAGGTGGCTGAGGCTCTTGGTTGCAAGAACTTGGGCTCAGTGGGGCACCAGTGAGGACCACAAGAGTCCCAAACATGCTTTTGGGGTGAGCAGGTCACCAGCATTTGGCTATCCAGTTGCTATCCAGGTTCAATGCAGTGGTATGAAGCCCTCACCAGCAGCTTGGGAATAGCAGTGTTGGGAAGTGAGAGCTTCCCCCAGCACATGCAGTATCACTGGGGGAGAGGGGACGAGGCATGTGTTTGCAAGCTGAAGGAGAGATGGACAATGCAGACAGCAAAGCAGCGTTCCCAGGGGACAAATCCACAGCAGATACACGGGCTCAGAGCTTTTCTCTCTCCTCGTCATTGCATCAGGAGATGACCAAGGTGCTCTACTAGGGACACACACACTTGTACACCCTGAGCAGATACCTATGCACAGGCACATCAGCTTGGCACTCAGAAGGCTGCTGAGATGCTGGATCTGGGCCCAGGAAGCCAGAACAGGTCCTTCCTGAGGGCCTGCCTCTTGATTCAGGGGGTCAGCTGCAAATTAGGAGGTCAGATGAAACAATAAGCAGCAGGGGCAAAGCCCAGAGTGACACACAGGTACAAGAGCCAGCGGGGAGCCATCAAGAACCCTCAGCTCCATGCTGTTTATACCAGCCCTGCACTGGGAAGGGGGGGGGGAGGGTCACAGCCCTCCAGAGCCCTCACAGCACCTGCCAGGAGAGGTGAGACCAGGCTCCTACGGTGCTGCACAACACCAAGGACACAAAGCCAATGACAACAAAGCCAGGAACAGAGCAAGAGTCAAAAAACACACTCCTGCCCTCTTGCCCTTGCACACATCCCCCTGGAGCATCCCAATCCCAACCTGCAGCCAGAGGTATCCCAAGCCTGCTGTATGCAGCTGGGCACTGTGCCAGGGCTGCTTCCACTGCCATTTGCCACGCTCCCACTGGCTGCTGCTGCCCCAGCAGATGTGCAGCACTCTGAGCTCAGCAATTTGGGCTGCAGAAAGGTTTATTTGAGGCGGGTGAGAAGGAAACCCTGCTGAGAGGCTGAAGATGGGATTTCATCCTTACATCTGGTTCAGCTTAAAAAGTCTTGCTTGAGCTGTTATAGATGCAAACAAACAGTGTATGAGTGAGGGGGAGTGAGGCGGATGATGTACACAGGCACATTGCACATCCATGGCTTGAGCTCTGCCTGCACCCCAAAGCAGAGCTGGGATGAGAATAGGAATACCCCACCCTGGGATAGGGATCTGTGTGAGCACAAATCCACCTGAGGGGTCACAGAGACACAGGGCTGCTCTTTGTGACCCTCTGTGAATCCCAGGTAGAGCAGGACCACCTGAGGACACATTCTGGAGGACACCACACTGCAGCGTACAGCCAAGTCCAAGGTGGCAGCTTCCCTCTTCCCTGCTGGTGCACCCTGCCACAACCAGGGCACACATGTCCAGTGGGGTGACACAGTCCTAGCCCCAAATCTCCAGTACTGCAGAGCAAGAGCAAATATGAAAAGCTTCCCCATGTCCCTTCCTCCACTGTGGTCACCCCATGACCAGGCTGGACAAGGTTTTGCACAACCCGATATGGTTGGAAGGTGTCCCCACCCATGGCAGGAGATTGGACCTGGATGACCTTTAAGGTCCCTTCCAATCCAAACCATTCCACGATTTTATGACATCTCCCTCCCTCAGTGCACACAGCCACTGTATCGCATCTGAGCATGGGGCCAAACCTGAACTGCCACTTCCAGCTGGGGCTTTGGGCCACCCATGGGTCCCAGAAGCCCCACTGCTGCCCTTGGCCACCCCAGCCTCTCTCCTGCCCACCTAGAGAGGGGACCTGGCAGGGTGGTCTCGAGGGAGACAGCCTACTTGGCAGCCAGGCACTGGTCAAAGCTCATCTCCTCCCCCGGATTTTATTCATGAGGCATGACAAGTGGGTGAGCCACAGCCAAGCAGCTCACCCAGCAGCCTCAGCCTGTGAGAACACAGGAGGAGTGGCCCTGACTGGGGGTTGGACCCAGCCCCAGCCCCCACGATGCTATTTTCAGCTCTAACTGGGCTGGACAGGTTTGAGGGGTCCATGCAAGGGATATCCTTGAGTCCTAGAGTTGAGGGGTACCAGATGTGCATAGTAGCAGAGTCTAAACTTCAGGTCCTGGCCAAAAGATGAAAACCCTTAGCTCATCATTTTGCTGAGGCCAGATTTCCTGCTAAATAGAGCCTTGTTCAGTGCTGGGAGACAGTCCGGGCTGTGTGGGAGTGCAGGGAGCCCGGGGGACTCTCCCCTTGCTGCCAAAGCCCACCCACTGCCACCAGCCAGGGAGGCAGAGCCCTGGGCGAGCTTTAGCAGGAGGGACCCACTCCAGCTGGAGAAAAAAACCGCTGAAAGACCCAAACAGAAAGCAGCAAAGGGGCTTTCTGAGGAAGGAAAAGGGCAAAGGAGCTGTCAGATGGTCTCTGACATGGTGGCATCTCCTGCTGGGCCTTGGAGGGGGCTGTAGAGTCAGTGCCATGGTGTCCAGGACAGGAGATGACACAATGGAAACATTCAAGCTCGTTCCTCACACGCACACGAACACGCCGGAGACAGCTGGGACAGAAAGGAGCTTATTTCTGGCTGATGCATGGAGGGATTTTCTGTTTGCTGCTGTGTTTTGTATTTGCAGCTTCCCGTATGGAAATGCTTTTCCCCTTTAACCTCCACTCATGAGTCCAATGGATTTTGTTGCAGTTTCCAAAACATATGGTGCATACATCAAAAACATAAAGGATGCTATATTTAAAATATTACAAAGGAAGCCAGGAGCTGACATTTTTAAACTAGGGCAGCGTCTGAGAGTGAAAAATATGGGGATTTAGGATTTTCTATGCCAGATCAGAGAAACAGCCCCAGTAGAAGAGGCAGAGCCAGGTTGGCAACCCGCCACCTTGCAGCAGACTGTTGCTTATATAGTCTGGTACCACTTTTGGGAGAGGATCTATCCAGTCAGACTGTGCCTGCACCCTGGTACTTCCAAGGAGCCTCAGTGCTGCTGAGTCCAGCACATCCCTGCCCCAGTTGCTGAGTTTGATGTCCAGCCGATACTTGGCAAGGTGGTCGGCATGTGATGCTCTGGAAGGACAGCCCCAAACCATAATGCACTGAGCTCATTTCTTCCTGGTTTCTTCAGCGATCGGTTGATTCCCTGGTGAGCTGAGAACCTCCTGTATTACTCCACTAATCGCTCTGTGTGCAGCATCATTTATCTGGCCAACATAAGCACTGCAAGGGAGACAAATTTGTGCCTTTTGCAAGCACAGGTTAGAAGACCAGAGGCTTCTCCATGTCACTTCCCCAGGCTGGGGTTTGTTTCTCCTATTCTACAGAGTGCAGAACACTCACTTGTTTTATTTTAAACTATATTCATGCTGGCATTGTAACTCCAACCTGGGAGACTGCGTCATAGCCAGGGAATGAGGGGTGTTGGATTTGCTATTTTTAACTCTTTCTACTCCAGGGAGTGAACTGAAATCAAATCTTCATCCAGAGACACTGTATAGATATTAATGCAATGAACTAAGAATTTGGACTGGGGGTGACAGCTGGCAAAGTAAGGCCTGGCGTCACAAAGGGGACAAGCTCCCCATAAATAGGATGCATGGAAGGGATATATATTACAGAGCAATTTCAATGCCATCAGCACGTGCTCAGAGGGATGGGAGGCTCAAGACCAGCCGATCCCCAACCAGTCCCATTCCAGGGGATGAATTACAGCTCACAGCTGGTGGTAAAACACTATCAGGAGCTTCCCTGGCAGGCTCCAAATTCCTCTAATCACTCTTATATCCTGGGAAGGTGCTTTCTTAAACAACTGGGATCTCTTTCAGCTGTGCTTCTGGTAGGGGGGGCAACATGGCCCAGGGCTGCATTAGGAAGGGCACTGCCACATTCCCTTGGACCCCGGCTGAACCATCAAACTCCCTGCAAACCATGGAATCAGAAGAGACAAAATACACTCCTGTGATCCACCAATACAGAGCATCCCACAAAAACTGTGCAAAACCCTTCCAGGTCAGAGCTCAGCAGAGCCCCTGCAGGTCCCTGTGGCACAGAGGGTGTTTACTGCTTTCCTTAATCTGTTGTGATCCCCGCTCTAATTCTGTTAAAGGTAGCAAATGGAGCCTTTAAGTGTTCATAAAAAGATTGTACTCACCCCCCATGGAGCTTATTTGAGACACCTGGCCATGCAATATGGGTGGCAGAGAACAGAACACAGCAGGCACTAGAGCTGTGCCAGTGGTGGGGTGCAGTGGGGGACAGCTCTATGGCAGGGAGAGCCCCAGGGCCACCAATGTGTTTCACAGAATCATTCAGCTTGGAAAAGACCTCCAAGATCACTGGAGTCCAACCTCTGACCAATCCCCATCTCAACCAGACCAGAGCACTTAGTGTCACATTCACTCATTTCTTGAACACCTCCAGGGATGGGGACTCCACCACGTCCCTATGCAGTCCTTGTGGTGTTTCAGGCACCACAAGCAGTGCAGGACAGCACAAAGCATCAGACATGCTGACCTGCAGGCTCCCCAGGACAGTACTGGAAAACACCCCACCAACCAGCCCATTGCTACCTGATGTCCATCTCACCTACCCCATCCTTAGTGCTGGTGTTTGGGGTAAAACCCCATGGGACAGAGAACCTTCTACACCCTGTGAAGAGCACACACACACACACAGCCCCTTGGCACTGTGAGGGCCAACAGAAGGATACCCCAGAGGGGATGCTCTCCTTGCAGCAGCACCTGAATATGGTGCACCAGCAGCAGCAACAACATGGCCCACAGCAGCATCCGAGGCCTCTCTGCAAGCCCTGCCCCAACCCACCTACCAAAGGCAAAAGATGGGTTCAGAGGGAGGAAACTCCCTCCCTGCCATGCAGGGATGCACTAAGCAGTCCCTGGGACAGAGAAAGCTGGAATAGTCACAGTCCACCTCAGTGCAGAGCCAGCATGGGGCTTTTGGCAGCCTGTACCTGCAAGCCCTGCTTGTGGCTGTCTCCAGCACACATAGGTGTGCACAGCCAGACCCCACTGCATCCTCATTCCTCCACTGACAGCTGCTGCAGGCTCGGGTCCATCCTGCTGCCTCAGGAGAGGCAGATACCCCCCTGAGCTCTGCAAGAGCTCCTGCAGAGGCTGATCTCACCCAAAGCCATTAATGTTTAGCTTCTGCCATGTGTGGGTTTCAGTTGGCCGGAAACAAAGCTCTCACTATTAAAAGACAGCAGTTTTTGTTCTTCTTGCCATCTGTATGTTTGTGTATTTCCCCTACCACTATAATTAGCAGGCTGGGCTCCAGCCAGGCTCAGGAGGAGATCTTAGGAGACGTCTTCCCAGCAATTTGAACAGCTTCATCATTTCTTTTACGGCTCCCCTAGTGCAGTCCCCATCATCAGGATCATCACAGCCCAAACTGACACTCCCAGCTCCCTGCCACAGGCAGCAGGGATGGGAGTGCTGCGCTCCAAATACCATCAGCCTTGGCAGCTGGGAGGGCCAGCAGCCCAGCAGCACAGGTGAGGACCAAAACCCCATTCCAGGAAAGGCAGCAGGAGGTTTCCCATGCTCCTGCCAGGTCTCCAGCATGGACCCACATCACCAGAGCCCTGCCACACTGACCCAGCTCTCTTTACGCTCCCTGGGGTGCTCTAGCTGCATACTTAGTTGCAAAACCAAGAAGATAAAATCATTCACTGTGCCCCCCACAAAGGTGACACCTGGAATCTCCCTCCCATTCTAAGGGAAGCTGGTAGCACCACATCCTGCTCATCCAGGGTCAGCCACCCTGCATCATGTCTCCAATTCTTCCCTCTGATCCATCCATCAGCAATACGGCTTGGAAAGTCACTGCAGCTGGCCCAGGCATGGTCAGGACTCAACCAAGCCCTACACAACCTGTTTCCATCCTAGGCAGGTGCTCTTGAGAGCCCCCACATGGCTTTTGGCAACTGCTTCTCTCCTTGTGCACCCACAGCCTTGGGCAAGCCTGGGATGCTCCAGAGGCACAGAGTCTCCTACAGCTGCTTCTGCTGCCCTCCCTGCCACCCCCAGCACAAAGACAAGGGTCAGGAATAGCCAGGCACAACAGGGTTGCTGAAGCACTTGTGTCTGAGCAGCACTGGGATGTGCCAGGTTGTCCATGCAGGACCGCAGGAGAGGAACGTCGCTGTTCCCGTAACTGCTCTGCCTTGGCAAACGATATTCTGGTTTCAGGCTGTCTGATAAACAGACTTGAGCTCGCACATACACAGACATCTGCCTGAGGCAAACAGCAGGACAGAAATGAACAAGCAAATCTGGCAACTTTATGTGAATTAAATGTGCATTTAATTGAGATTTATAGGGGGGGGGTGTGCAATAGCAATTGATTATCAAAATCAGATTATTTATGGCGTTTTAGCAGCTATACAGGAGATTAATGTTGTTTCCGGAATAAATCCTCAGTAAATGTATGTTTCCCCAGTAATCAGCTAATAACAAGTCATCCTAATTATCTCATGAAAGAGACACAGAAATTCTAAGAAATACTGAAAAGATACATTGTCATCTGCAAACTGGCAACAGAAGGCCACGAGCTGCACTCTGCCTCCAAACCACAGCTCTACTGGTGTCTTCCACACCAGACCATGGGCAGGAGATACAGTCTTCTACATGTTATGGGCAAAGACAAGATCTAGGATCCAGACTTTGCCCAGAGCCACAGGGAGGTTTTCACCCCAGAGGCCTTAGCCTGGCCAAGTCCCCACACTCACTTGCAAGCTAACAGGTGGTGATCTCAACAGAAGAGAAAGCATGGATCCTAGGATGGAAAAGAAAGCTAAGTCCCAAGAGGAAACATGTACATACCATACAACAAAATGCAGCTTTATGTTTATATTTGGACAAAGGCTATTCACAAGAACATGTAGTGACAGGAAAAGGGGGAATGGTTTCAAACTGAAAGACAGCAGGTTTAGATTGGATATTGGGAAGAAATTCTTCCCTGTGAGTGTGGTGAGGCCCTGGCACAGGTTGCCCAGAGAAGCTGTGGCTGCCTCATCCCTGGAAGTGTTCAAGGCCAGGTTGGATGGGGCTTGGAGCAACCTGCTCTAGTGGAAGGTGTCCCTGCCCGTGGCTGGGGATTGGGATTACAATGAAATGAGTTTTAAGGTCCTTTCTAACCCAAGCCATTACATGATTCTATAATTTCTATAGTTTTATACTCCTCAGTGCTGGCAGGTGGTGGTGTCCTGTTCAATCCAAAGGGACTCTGCATGCTGGAGCAGCTCCTCTGTTTTCCTCAAGTAGTATTTGTTAATTAAAAACTATTTATTGAACATTTTATTGCAACATTTCTGGCAGAAAGAGGCTTTAACAAAGCTATGTCATGGAGCCAGCCCTACCTATTCCTCCCCTAAGTGCCTGCACCAGATGCTACATGGCCCCATCCTGAACTGGTGAGGGCCACTCTATGCCCTATTCTCTCCTCTCCACCAGGACATGTCACAGGGGTGTCCTCGAGGACCTCCATCCCAGGAAGGATGCAGCAGATAGTCCCTCCGAGGGATGGGAAGGTGCCTTGCCACTCCCCATGGCCAGGGCAAGCACAGGACCACTACTCCAGGATGCAGAGATGCTCTGGCAGTCACCATGGCAACGACAGTACACAGCCAGGCGAACAAAGCTGACAGGAGAGAAACAGAGAAAGGGAAGAGAAAAGGAAGGTGGGGTGGAGGGGGATAAAAAAAAATAAAAGGAGGAAAAGCAAATAGTCTAAGGTCATGGAGCAAAGGCTGGGAAAGGAGGGAGTGATGGAGTGAGAAAACAACTGTTGTGGAACACGGAGAGTTGCCTTTAAGCTCCTCACCTTGGGATGACCTTCAGCAAAGTGACCCAGGGTGTGCACTGAACGCACCACTGAGACATTTTTTGTTGGCCTCACTGTCCCAGCAAAGGATTCCTCCAGGACATGGCAGGTCCCCCTGCCGAGGCTGTGCTGTGGATGTCCCACTGCAGTTGCACCTGTTAGAGACCCATGAGGCTGCAAGGAGCCCTTCCACACCCTGAGGCAGCTCTCAAACCTCAAACTGAAGAGACCCTTAAGGTAACAGGTGGATGAATGTCAGGGCCAGGTTACTCAGCACCTTCCTTCTTCCATCAGCACAGATGGATTGGCTCAGCTTTTGGCTCACAGCATACCACGATATATCATGTTAGTTCTGGGCTCTCCCACTCCACCCCAGTTTTAGGATTCAGGCACATTTCTCAGCCCAGCTGTGCCAGCTCTTTGTCCTACTACCTCCTGAGCAGAGAAGGGCTGCCTGCATCTCCTGAGCCCCTAAGAAGGCATTTTAGGGGTCAAAAATACCAAAACCCTTCAGAGTAATAGCCAGTCCCAAACCCACAATAGTGGGTAATCTCCATGGCTTGTTGTGAAAGGAGCCTGGAGGCAGTAGAGGACAAAGTACAGGACAATTCATTGCATGGCTTGGGACTCACCTGAATTCCTAACCCAAGGTCAGAGTAGGGGTGCAACCACAAATACATTGACTTAAGCCCTTGTGCCGCAAGAACACAAGCTGCAACCATGTGCTCCACTCTTGTTTCTCTGCCCCACTTCAAAGGCAGAGAATTAAAAAACAGACATCAGGGTTTGGGTCAAAAAGCAGCAACTACAACCTCTCTCAGCTGGAAATGGAAAATAACATCTCACTTGGCTGTTTATTCTAATGAAATAACAAATCTCAGAGGGAAGCTCCCCCTCTGCAGAGCCGCCCTGAATGGTAAACACAGACAGACTCTTGCAAGTAGAGAGCAAGTGCTGTGGTGGTGCCTCAGCCCACTAGTCACAGGAACAAGGACAGGTATCCATGGAGCAGGAAGCAGTCAGGGGAGTTCGCTGTACATGGAAACCTGGCAGAACAGGAGAAAAACTGAGAAAACTCTCAGGAAAAGCACTGGGTAAACCAGCTCAGCCATTTTAGCAAAGAGAGGACAAGAGGAACCACTGAAGTGACTGGCACAGACGCCACAGGAGCTGCTGGAGCAGGTGATGGGCACCCAGAAAGCTGCTGCTGTGGGAGAGGAGGCCCCATCCCCACTATGGCATGGGGATGTCTCCACAGGTAAAAGCACACCTCTGCACCAGTGTGACACTCCCAAGTGGGCATAACATCCTCCCCAACCACATCCTGAGCCTCAGCCAGTAGGACATGGGGCTGACCAGCAACGGGGCCAAGAGGTGCCAATCCGGGCGTGGTGCTGGGTAAGGACAACCCAGGCTGGGGACAGCGGGGGACGTGGCAGGACGAGGCACACCTAGAACAATGGACTCCCAAGAGCATACGAAGGGTTCGGCACACGTAATCCTCTCTCCCCTCCTCCTTCCCGCACTCGTGCTCTCCTTGGCTCCTGCGTACGCCCAGAAACTCGACTTCAAAAGGAGGGGGGGCTGCCAGCGCAGGGAGCGGCAGGCAGGCAGGCAGACACGGCTGTCTCCTGCTAAAAGCCTTTGGTGCCTTTCATCAGGGCTGGGGGAAAAACAGCCTTCAGCCGTCACGCTGGAGGCAAGCGGCCAAGCCCTGGCATCGGGTCCTGCTGCCCAGCAGCCCTTTGCCCCTAACATGGACCACAGATTTAACCCTCCCCTCCCGGACGGGGTGAGTTCAGCGTTCCCCATCCCACCTCCCCGCTCCACATGCGTAAATAAATCCATCTGTGTACAGTAAGCACCAGAGATCCTCTTAACCCTCCACGCTCTCCGCTCCAGAGTCAGGGCTAAGCGCTGTCCTCCCGTGCTGTAGGCACAGGAATCGGAGCATTCTTCATTAACAAACCCATTCATGCAGCTCAACTCACCCACGCCGAGGTCACGGCTCCCTTCCCTGCTGAGATTGTCCCTCCCAAGCCGAAGCGACAGTCTGTCCCCAACAGCCTCTGGAAGCCACTTCTCCCTGCACCTCATTAGCGACAATTAACCGGCAATCAATGGGCCCAGCAGAGCTGGCACTTTCCAGGGAACAAGTCCCTTTTCAACGGGGGGAAATGAACATGTGCTTTGTTGTGCAGCTTTTGGTTAAATGAGCCAAAACCTGCCTGCCAAGGAACAGAATTATTTCCCGAACTGGACCCTTTATGCCACCTGACCAGCCAAGTGGGCAGTGAGGGCTGGGCAGCTGCAGGTGACCTCTCCTGGTCAGTTCCCTTGCTCTGGACACCTGTAGGATGCTCTCAGCACCCCAGGAAAGGACAGGCAAGGTGGGAGAATGGACCAAGGGTAGAATCATAGAATAGTTTGGGTTGGAAAGGATCTTAAAGCTCATCTATTTTGAACCCCTTGCAATGGGCAGGGACACCTTCCACTAGTCCAGGTTGCTCCAAGCCTCATCCAACCTGGTCTTGGACACTTCCAGTGATGGAGCAGCCACAGCTTCTCTGGGCAGCCTGTGCCAGGGTGTCACCAACTCTCACAGTAAGGAATTTCTTCCTGATAGCTAATCTAAACTTACTCTATCAGTGTGAAGCCACTCCCCCGTGTCCTGTCACTCCAGGCCTTTGTAAATAGTCTCTCTCTATTTTTCCTCTAGGGTTCTTCAGATAGTACAAGGCCACAATTACGTCACCCCAAAGCTTCTCTTTCCACGTTGAATAACCCAATTCTCTCATCCTTTCATTATCGTGGAGTTGCTTCATCCCTCTAACTATCTTGGTAGCCTCCTCTGGACTCACTCCAACAGGTCCATGTCCTTCCTGTGCTGAGGACTCCAGAGCTGGACACAACACCCATGGTGGGGAGTGGCACTCACCAGCAAGGACTATGCTGCTGCTTCAGAAACACCTGATGCTCCTCCAAAAGTTAAATTTCAGACCAGGTGAGAAACTCCTCAGAGTTCACAGAAACCAGCCAGGGCAAGAGACACCTTTCCACCCTTCCCAGGTGGGGACACTGCCCCAGGGTTTGACAAAGAAGGGAGGAAGAGGCCTCAGCTCCCATGCTCCTATGTCAAAAAAGCTGTGGGCTTGAGAAATACAGAGAGATGAGCACACAGATGAGTGTGCTGATCAACCCTTTGCAAGAGGCCAGTGTAAGGACCAGGCAGTACATGCCCTTCAGCTTCACCATTCCCCAGACTCCAGCCAGGCAGGGCCAATCCATCCCAACTTCTGCTTCCCTGGGTTCTTGCCTAGCTTATGTGGAAAGGGAAAAAAATAAAAAAGACAAGAAAGAAAGAGGGAGACAGCCTGGATATGACAGGCTGGCGAGTCTGACAGTCTTGTTAGCAGCATTTTTCTGTGCAGTTCAAGCAATGGCAAAGCCAAGGAATGCTTCCCAGGAGCCTGCACCAGCAAGCCGACTTGCACAGGGCTTTTATGGCCAGTGGCAGAACAGTGGTGGGCAGCAGCACCCCAGGGGTCCAGGACGACAGACAGAGGAGTGCTGATGGCTCCTGCCACAGCACAGGCTCCATCCTTATGCCCCAGGATGGGAAATTCTTGTTATCCCTTCAGACACACTCCCTGCAGCACAAGGGGTGCATCTGACTCCACACTGTACCTGCCAGAGGCTGAGTTTGGGGTTTTTCACCCTGAGGCTGCAATATCCTAGGGAGAATTCACAGTGCCTTCTGCCACTGGATCTTGGAACCCAGGTCTGGGCCAGCCAGGGAACAAGAAGAGGCCCAGGGATGTGGCGATCAGCAACAGCCACTGTAGACCTTCACCAACTCTCCATGAGAAGGAGAGGAAGGATCTGGCAGATCTCTAAGCTGACTAAGAGCTCTGAGTGCCCAGTGGCTCTGCTGTACCAAGCACAAGCCAAAGCAATTAGCATTTCTTGGAGACACTCTATGTAATCTTCCCTGAGTGATGGGGGGAGCTGCCACAAGCACAGCAAAGCGCCTGGAGCTGCTTCCCTGGACCAGGGAGACGCTGTGCTGGCAGTGACGCACAGCAGAGCGGGGCTGTCCCACTCCAGGGGACTCCTGCCAGCAGCTCTGGCACTGCTGCTCCAGCCAGGCACTGGGGAACTGAGCCTCACTGAGCCCCAGTCCCACCACCACCAGATCTTGCCTCCAGGTCCCACAAGCTGTCAGGCAGCAGAAAGGCAGAAGACAGAGCAGAGAGGCAGCTCTCAGCATCTTTCCTGGAGCACAGCCCAGGTGGGAAAAGCCACCGCAGGGAAATCCAGGGCTAGGACTGACCTCATCCATCAGCTCCCAGGCAAAGAGCTCAGCCTGAGCCTCGAGGCAGGAAAGGAGCCTGGAGCTGTTTGGGGAATCACGCAGGAGCAGCAGCTGCAGCCAGCCCTGGCCAGCCATTCAAGAGTCACGGATTATTTTTAACGGCTACTTGTAGAATGTAGTGAGTGCCTGCAGGAGAGACAGCCCAAGCTGATGCTCACCCCATCCTTCTCCCCAGCACGTGCAAGGAACATATCTCACAGCCAGGCTTTTTATAGGGTTTCCTGCTCCCGCTGGGCACGCAGCTCAGCGGCTCGGTATGACCACACCACCCCCTCCCTCAGTAATCACTCACATGCCGTTCACTAAAGTCTTTCCATTCCCTCTCTAGCTGTTTCCTCTTCTCTCCTTATTAGGGATCCACCTACCTATCCATCTTCTCATTCTTTCCCCCTCTGTGGCTATTTTTAAGATGCCATAAAAGCTTTCAACGAGGAGCATCCTCAGGGATGAAAGGGATTTTATATGTAGCCCATCACAAGGAGCCATCACCACATAACTCACCATGCAGACAGTGACTTTTTTTTCCCCCCAAAAAAAAAGCAGGTGAAGGGAATATATCCCCACTTAGTTCCTCAGTTCTCCCTGGTCAGCTCACCCAGGGCAGCTCTGCCAGGCAGCTCCTGTTCCAGAGGGAAAGGATCAGGTCCAACTCACTCCACTCCCCAAGGGGGCAGCTGGGACAGATGGTGGGACAACAGTGCAAGTCCTCTCAAGTAGCAACTGGGTGTATGAAGGGATTGTTTTGCTCACTGATAAAATGCTCCAAGCTGGGGATCATCCAGCTTCATGCTTCAGCATCTCCCACCAGATGAAGGGAATCTCTTGCTGAAGAGATGGCTGTGGTTCTCCCTATATGCCCACAAACCTGGAAGCTGCTATACTGCTTGGTTCATGGTCAAGAGGTGAGGGAAATGCCAGCAAAACTGCCTCCAGAAGCACAGCCTGCCCCACTAACTGAGTGCCTGGCAACAGTCTGGACAGATAGGGAGGACTGAGGTTTTCCTGATTCATACAGGCACCACACCAACACCACAAACCCCTCTTTTCTCTCCTTGATCTGGTTATTCCCTGAAGAATAGCTGCCTTCCCTTCCCTTTCTGTCCTAAAAGCCTGGCACACATATACCAAAGACACCCCCTCCACACCGCCTGCACCCCAGCACAGAGCCAAAAGCAGGTTGCTATGTCTCTGCTGCAAGGGGAAGCAAGGCTCCCCGGTGCAAGCTGTCGCACTGCCACTGCCAGGGAGGTGTGGGCACACTGACCCAGCTGCGGGGCACAGCTTTGGTGGCTGCCAGCTGGGATTAGGCTGTGCATAACCTGAGAGGTGTCCCGCTGCGCGCTAATGCGATGACACGCTCGGTGTCACTGGCGGGACCCGCCGGAGCACTTCCCACCACGGGCTGGGTGTGCCTGTGACAGAGGCAGAGTCCCCAGGAGCCCGAACCCGATCACATCCCTCTCAGACGATGCTTGGGTGACGTGGTTATTTATAGCGCACGGGAGGTAAGAGAGAGCTCATCTTACCTTGCTCCACCTTTTTCATCCTCTGAGGAGCAGGAGCTGATGTGAAAGGTGCGGAGGCAGAGGGGGGAGGCAGGAGATGGGGAGGGACACTCCAGGGCACAGCACAGGGAAGGAGAGTCTGCAGGGACCAGCGCTGAGCCGTGATCCGAGTGCAGACGAGCGCCAGGGAAGCCTGTACTCTATCACACTGGAGGGCTGCTGTGATACGAGCAGAGAGAGAGAAAATCCGGAGCAGAGCTGCCTGCTCAGGAGGCAGCAGAAGCTGGTGCCGAGCTGTATAGCCCAGACCTGACTCCCGTGGCCCTGCACGGGTTTCTGCCCCACATGGGCTGCATTTGGGCTGGGTGCTCAGAGCAGGTGGGGTCTGCACTACCCCTGGAGGGGCTCTGGCACCTCTGTCTGCTCCAGCCCCCATTTCTGTGGGCTTTAAGGAGAACCTTCCCATGCCTTTGCTGTACTCAGCACCTGACTATTGATCTCTGGTTCACCATGGGCACCTGGGGTAGGTCCTTCTGGATTTGGAGCAACCTGATCTGCTGGAAGGTGTCCCAGCCCATTGCAGGTGCTTGGAACAAGGTGATCTTTAAGGTCCCTTCCAACCCAAACGATTCTGTGATTTATGATCTCCAGGTCTGGTAATACAGCTGGAATGCTGGGAAGGACAGGCAGGACCCTGCAATGTGCCTTCACAAGCGAGATGCTACAAACATGTTTCTGTACCACAGGGCTAGCACGTGGACTTTGGGAGCTCACACTGAGTCCTGGTCTACATTATGCTTGTTTGATCTCTCTGCAGCCTGGCCATGTGTATCTGAGAAACCGTCACGTAACTAACTCACTGCTGTGAGAACAGGTCAAATCCTGAAACTTAAATTCTGATTGCAATGGACTCAAGCTGGGCTGAGGAAGGGCTCCATTTGTACCAGCAAAACCTTTCTTGCCCCACGGCAGTGCAGTACTCTCCAAGATGTACCACTTGTTGCCAAGAAAGAACAAGTCAACACGATGGTGTCAAAGCCTCAAGCACCTGCTCCCCTCTTACACTGTCCTGTTCCTTAGAGAAACATTCTCCCAAGGACTTTCCCAGTTGTCCACGTCTCAAAAAGAAGATGATTCATCAAAAGGGAATTGGAGTAAAATGTCCATGAACAGAAAAACAAATGATGCCTGAGGCTCAGAGGACCTTGCCAGGGCAGCAAGGGTAAGAAGAAAGGAAGGTCAGACAGGCTGTGTAAGGAAACCAGAGAACCAGCTCCTTTTTCTTTCTGCTCTCCGCCTCAGGCAATGGAGAAAGCACATCAATTCCCAGGCCAGGGCTTATGGCTGATACTGATAAAGCATTCAGAAAACTACACCTGAACTGAAAAATGCACATATAAACTGTGGCCTATCAAATACCTGAGTCACCACCAAATAAATGGGAACTGTGCATCTGAGTTTGCTGCTGTGATAGATCAGTTTGGTACTGCTAAGCTTCAAGACAGCCCTTTCCTAGAAAGTAAGGCATGTCCCTTGGGGCCGTGCAGCAGTGCACTCTGGCTCTTCCACTCCCCCAGTGATGTACTGAGCCCACAGGCTCCAGAGGCAGAGGAGCTGGGCAGAGGAGGACTTGGGACAGCCTGTCTTCCAAGCAAGAACCACTTTCCATGCTGCAGGCTGCCAGTCACCCTGCCAGCCTTACCCTGAGCTGCTCACAACCAAACTCCCTGATCCTGAGGCACCTGGACTTGGGCTCCGCCTTCCCTATATGCACTCTCCTCATTCCCTTTCATCCTTCAAAGCTCTCCTTCCCCCACCACTGTCTGCCCAAGTTCTTGCCATCACCAGTTTATCCCCAGGATACTTTCTGGATGTCCTGCAGTGCTCACAACTGAGGCACTGATGTATTTAGACTAGAAATATCTAATTAGACATTCCAACCACTTCATTACAAGACCATACAGGACTGCAGGGTCTGGCAGGAGCTTGGTGGGTTTGCCTTCCTTCCTTTCCAGCTTTGCAGAGAGCAAAGGCAGCACCACAGAGACTCTTTGCTGATACCAGGACAGCTTGTCATTAGCCCAGCCTGCTGGCATCACAAATACCATTATCTGGCTAAACCAATCATCACTTTATCACTAGAAAATGTGCTATTTATTTTATAAGAGCATGGTAGGCCCTTGAAATAATTCAATTGCTTCAATTGACCTTACAGCACACACTCCACTGGCCTGCAGGGCCACTTTCCATGGCTTCTGCTCTTCAAAGGGCAAGCTGCCAAGAAAGAGAGTTTGCAGGAGAACCTGAACAAAGCTCAGGGAGAGAACAGAGTCCATCCACCAGCCTGAGGACAGAGAGATGCTGCCTGGGATCTGAATTTTCTGGCACCAACCAAAGCAAATGCAATGGATGACTGTCCCTTTGACAGGCTGCCTAAGAGAACAGAGGGGACAGTTTTATCTGGTT
The DNA here is from genome assembly GCA_013400415.1 of Scytalopus superciliaris. Lineage (NCBI taxonomy): Eukaryota > Metazoa > Chordata > Aves > Passeriformes > Rhinocryptidae > Scytalopus > Scytalopus superciliaris. Next base: position 176,133 of record VXBX01005749.1, read on the forward strand.
GTTTGTGGCAGAAGAATCAGGCCTGGGTATTAATTGAAAGGACCTAAATGTGGGCAGAGAGTCTGGGAGTTCCCCTTGGTGCCCACATTCTGCAAAACAAGCTGCTCATCACATCAACAGGCTGATCCCTCTGGGTTCACTGCACTTCTGAGCACAGAAAAAAAGCTCCATGTCCTCCTCAGTATGTCCTGTCCCACAGGGTGGGGAGACCTGGTGAATCACTTGCCTGCCAAGCAGAGCTGAAGCACCCAGAGATGTGCAGCACCATGTGATTCCTCTGTAATTACACAGGGACTTAATAGAGTTTGCTGGTAAACACCTTGTAACCACATGTGCCTAGAGATTACTGGGTAATTATGCTTAGTGGATCACGATGTAACAGGGAGCATGATTTAGGAAAGACAAAAATAACCAGGCAAACACGCTGCATTCGTCAGTATCTGTCATGAAGCCTTCCTGCCCAAATGCTTAGCTGTCCAGCCTTTCTTCATGTCTCTTTCCCTGGCTTTCTGGGAGTAGGGCAGGAATTTGAGAAGTGCCAGGGATTGGGATGGTCTGGGGAAACTTTCCACTTGGCATACCAAATCCTCAGCAAGAGCTCTCCATGCTCTGACAGGCTGTCAGCTGCTCAGAGGAAAAAAGGATGGGGGATAAGTGGTACTGGCTCACCCCACCCTGAATTAGTTTGCCATGAGGACAGATTCTGGCCTTCCTTTCCAAGCGTGCATGTTGGACACAAAGCAGTCTGGAAGATCTCTAGTTTGTGAGCCAGTCCCCATCACCCACTGCCACACTGATCTAGATCCTGTCAAACCTGGCTTGACCCAGGAGCTCTCCATGGTTTCACCTCCCCAGGAGTTGTGATGTTTTTCTGGGCCATGCTGGTCTGAGCAAAGACGAGGGACACCTTGCTCCTGATAAGACCAGTTCCAAGACTTTCAGCAACCCCTCTCCCACTCCAGCAAATCCCATGGGTCCCAATGGAGTGACCCCCACTCACAGACAGTAGTCACTTCATGGACCTGCAGCACCCAAAACTGATGGCTCCCTCCAAAACAGCAGAAGGGACTAATTCACGCTCATTTCAGAGAATCTGAAATCCTTGGGGAAATGACAGCTTCAACCCTTTGCCTTTTAATGAGCACAAACACAGCACTGATCACATTAAACTCCCTGCACAGATTCCAACAGAAATGTTGGATGCAGACACAAGAAATTTCAGGGGGTGATTTTAAGGGATGTTCTCTTGGGCAAGGATTTGTACTACAAGCTCCAGCTTCAATGGAAATGCCAAGCAGCACCCATAGGCCTGTTTACTAAGGTATGAATCTATTTGCAATCAATTAGCAGTGCTAACCAGAGTGAGAAGCAGCAATAGCATAGCTACAATGTGCATACCAACACTGTGCCCTTCAAATGCTCATTGCACACCTGGGAAGCCCAGACAGAGAGGCCACCTTCCCAGCCAGCACATCCTTAGACCCTCAGGGCCATCTGATCTGCTCTGCAGCCTCAGGACGTGAGTTTATGCCTGAGATCAAGGGCTTTTGCCTTTTCATCTTAAAAGCCAGATTTCTACATGGCTTTGTCTTCATTGTGGGAGGTGACAGCATGGGGCCTCCAACCCCAGAACCCATACCAAGGTGATAATCAAACCCCTGTCTCCTCAGCAAGGGCAGGTAAGACTCCTGTGTGGTGTACATGGAGCATCTCCAGAGGTTCACCTGTACAGCCAAGATGTACAACCCAGGGCTCTTGGAGGCTTCACAGATAGCTTTGCTCAAGAGCATGGCTTGAGGCCAGCCATGGCCCACAGCCACAGGTTTCCTGCCTCACATCAGCCTCAGACAAGAGACAAGTGTTATCAAAATGCACCAAGCAACATGGAAAGGAGTGGTGGGAATTCACAGATCAGATGGTGGCATTTTATCCTCAGCTGCATCATCTCATCAATTTTCCAGCCCCAAAATTTTAGTGCTGTAGTCACAGGTACATCTGTACATCATCAGCCCATGCACAGTCTGGCTTCATCATCCATCCTCTTCCTTTTCCAGTGTCTCCCTCTCTCCTCCCATCTGCACAGGCAGGGTCCTGTGCACCAGAGGGAGACCAGACTGGGAAGGCTGGAGTGCCCCTGAGCCTGCTGGCGGATCCCACCACATCTGAGCCCTCAGTCACTAAAGGCAGTGTGTGTGTGTGTGGGGGAAAACAGACAAAAAGTCAAAGAGAGCAGCAGAGCTGGCCATGCCTAGGAGGGGTGGGAAGCCTCTGACAAGTGGCATGAAGCTCCCCTGAGCCACTGGCCACTAGCAAAGGGGTACAAAAGCCATGGCAGGTCACCGCCAGGTAGCATCAGTGGGGTGGAACAGCGATGGCACTGACACAAGGATCCTGGGCTTCTTTCTTTTGGCTCACAGGCAGATGCATTTGAGAAATACAGCCTAGGAAACGATGCACAGAGCTGGGTGAGGCAGCAGCAAGAGAGGAGACAGCTTTTGGCAATGTTCACACCACTCACAGAACATGTTGATGGAAGAGGTGGCCCCACACCCTTGCTCACAAAACCAGCTGGGAGAAGACTGCCATTGCTAAGAACAGAGATGAGCCAGCATTTGGTTATGGTGAGCCCTGCTCTGAGCACCTCAGCTACTGGGAAAACGTCTGGAAGCCTAACAGGGCAGAGCCCACTGCCTTGCAGGGTTTGCACACCCCTTCTACCTGGTGTGTTCCCAAAGGGAGGAGGAGTAATCCGTAAGTAATCAGCCCACAGCATAGCAAGAGATCAGATGTCACAGAGTTGCCAAACCCTTACTAAAACACATGGCTACTTAGAACGAGGTGACACCAATATTTAGGCAAAGACTGCAAAGCCACCCAAATAGCTGGGCAAGAGCCATGGGAACAGCCTGCTGCTGGCAAATCCAGAAGCTGAGGCATGGGAGAGTGAGGTGCCCAAGGCCACAGAACAAGGCAGCAGCAGAAGGAGCAGCTCCCAAGGGACTCCCAGCTCTATGCTTGCTGCCTGCCCAGTGGCCTCTTCCCGTGAGTCATGTCAGAGCAGCGGGCAGGCAGCACGTTTAGTTCCCTGGCATCTTGCTCTGTGTGTGGGAGGACCCAGCTGAAGGAGTTTTGCAGCACAATCAGATAGTTATAACACACCAGTGCCATAAACAGCCCTTATCTCCATCAGCAGCTAAGCCAGCTATTAAGAGCTGGAAAGGAATCCCAAAAGGAACCAACATGCATTTGTCAAAATTGGCTTAGGGGAAGCTTAACAGTCCCACCTGACCACGGTGGCCACTGACCCCACACAGCCCTCTGCACCGGACCGAGCTCATCACCCAGAGGAGTGGAGGGACGACCCTTTGTTATCAGGCATCCTGCAGGCTCAGAAAGAATCTGTCCCTATTGTTTCCTACCTGGTCCCCCGGGAAGGGGGCTTGCTCCTGTCCCAGGTGTGGCTTGTGCAGAGGGCACCTGGAAAGTTTTCTTGCCTCTGACACAGCCCAACAGAGCTGGAATCACCTGTTCTGTTGCCTTGCAGCATGCCAAGGCATTTTTCACGGTGTTTTGCTTGGGAACCACCCCAAGCCCTCGGATTGAGAAACCTCAACACGTCAATGCAATGGAGAAGTTGCTGCTCTGTTTTCTGCCTGGGGAAGTGCTCCTCTCTTCACAAAGCCTCCAGGACCCACAGGAGGGGGTTTCCCTAGACACGTTAGCCCAGGAGGAAACCCCTCAGGTGGCCATCAACATCAAATGCTTTGCCTATGAGCCTGCTGCTTTTAAAGGCAGGGATCAAAGCTGTGCCAGCAAGGTGGGTACAGCTGTCACACATCACATCAGCGAGGAAAAAGAAATTGATTGTGACTTGATCAAACCTGATCAATCTTTCCAGACTTTGCAACAAGGACACAAAACCAGAAGTGACCAGACTAGTACCAGGTGCCAGTTCTCATCTTATGCAGCACATTTCCCAGCTCTGCTTCTTTAGAAATTCATACATAGCGCATGAGTGCCTCTGTCCCCATCTCACACACACACACAATAGAAACACCCACATCCCCAGCTGCAGAAGGTTCGTGTTTTTCAGTATTGCACCTGTGCTTTTCTCAGGTCCCTGCGTTCTGGGTCTCTCCCTGCTCCTCCTCCCCATCGGCTCTTCCCCCCATGCCCGTTCATCCACAGGCAGTGGCAGCAGCAAGTGAGCCTGCTGCCTGTCAGAGCGCTCCTGGCTCCCCCTCACCATGTTGCGTATCGACATTTTAGTCGATGATCTGCCCTCCAAACCCCAGAAATACAAGCCAAGAAAAGTACTCAGTAGAGATAAGCACCACGGCTCAGCCCACATGAAAGACAGGCCAGCAAAGCCAGACCCTGTCAGAAAGCAAAACGCAGGCAGGAAAATAAACCAAAATTCCACCCCATTAGGCTTGTCAACGCTGGTATGACATTTTCTTTCCAATTCCTCCCAGCCAGATCGGCGCGGTATCAGCCCCATTCCCACAGCGAAGGCAAGAGGAAGCCGTACTCACTGCTAGTGCTCATCCTGCCGTTCCTTCCCTGCCCTTCTCATCCAACAAAGGGGCAAAGATGCTCTTAAAATCCTCTTTTCTGGCGGCCCCCCCTCCCCACCGCGGCAGGAGGCTGCCTCTCTCCTTCCTAGGAGAAATATTCCCGTGCGATCCGCCGGCTAACACATCCCACGGCGGCGTCCCCAGGGCTGCCGGATGGCAAGGTCACGGCTGCCGGCGGCGGGGCGGGGGCTCGGCGGGGCGGGGGGCGCCCGGGACCGGCCCGGGGAGGGGGGAGAGTCCCGGCAGACCCCGAGCAACGCTGAGCCATGCACTGCGGAGCGCGGCCGCGGCCGCTCCGCTTANCCTGCCCTGCCCTGCCTGCAGTCCTGCCCACTGCCCTGCCTGCAGTTCTCCTTGCTGCCCTGCTCTGTCCTGCCTTGCTCTGCTCGCCACCCTCTGCCTGCTGCCTTGTTCTCTTCTGCCCTGCACTACTCTTTCTGCAGTCCTGCTCGCTGCCCTACCCTGCTCTGCTCTGTCCAGCCCTGCTCTACCCACTGCCCTCCTCTGCCTGCTGCCTTGCTCTCTTCTGCCCTGCCCTGCCTGCTTTCTGTCCTGCCCACAGTCGAGCCCTGCCCGCTGCCCTGCCCTGCTCTTCCACTTGCCCTGTTACCATTCCTACTCCCTTCCCTGCCATCACTGCTCTGCCTGTGCCTTTGCCTGCAGTTCTTGAGCCCCCTAGCTGGTCCCTCCTTGTCATGGGGCTGCCACCCAGCCCTGGGTGACACCAGCTGTCAGCCCCACACTGTTCACACTCTGCCTTGGTCCTGCAGTGGCTGAGTATCCAAGAAATGCTATCCTAGGACAGAGGTGGGATACAATTTATGAAGAAAACTGGATTTCCTCTAGTGCCAAGGTTCTCTGGTGCAGCTGTCCAGGCTGGCAGTCCCCGCTCCCCTGGCAGCCCGAGCATCTCTCCCACACCAGTACCAGGGAGGGAGCTCTGGGTGTTTGTACGGCTGCAGGATGGAGAGGGGGCTTTTCTCTTGAGATCAGCAAGCAGCCTTCTCTGCTGGCATCAGGATTCCTGGAAGGACTTCAAAGCCCTCAGCTCCTTGCTTTGTCAGTGAGATGCTCTCTATCAATATAAAGCCATACCCAGGCTGCTCCCCAGGTGCCTGCGGAGATGGGGCTGTGCCCGCCTGCCTGTGGAGCCCCTGAGATGCTGCGATTCCAAGATGTGAGCTACAGCCTTGCCACTAATGAAAGAGGTTTTTCATGCAGCATGACAGGCGCGGCGTCTCTCCCACTCCTGGGGCTGGAATGCCGCTCAGAGAGGGCCTTTTGCTTTCCCTTTCTCTTGCTGTTTTATTTGTGGCAGCAGATGTTCGCAGTGACGTGACAAGACAGGTAGCAGGTCGCGTGAGCTATGCCTGTGCTGCCAGTGATGCAGCCAGCTCTCTGCAAGTCCTGCTGCCTGTCCCCTTTGGCTGTCCCCTCCCCAGAGGCATCAGGTGGCTGGGAAGAGCAGAACTAGCAGTGGGGGTGGAAGCCTGGAGGTTCCTGCAGGGCTGGGGGGATCAGAGCTGCAGATACAAGAAGAGTGGAGCATATAAGTGACAGGACAAGGAGTGATGGCTTCAGACTGAAAGAGAGTAGTTTTAGCTTAGATATTGGGATGAAATTCTTCCCTGTGAGAGTGGTGGTACACAGGAACAGATTGCCCAGAGAAGCTGTGGCTGCCCCATCCCTTTAAGTGTTTAAGGCCAGGTTGAATGGGGCTTGGAGCAACCTGGTCTAGTAGAAGATGTTCCTGTCTATGGCAAGTAGGTTGTAACTAGATGATCTTTAATCTCCCTTCAACCCGGGCCATTCTATAATTCTATGATGATTCTATGATACAGCACAGTGGGATGGCTTGGGTTGTCCCACAGTGCTGATTTTGGACCCTTTGTGAAGTTTCCCTGTACCTGAGGACTGTCCAACTGTCCCCTTCTTGAGGGAAGAACGTAGGACCCCATCACAGCCAGGCTCACGTGTCTCGTATCAATAACGTCTGTTCGAGGAGTCGATAAAGCAGACACGATGTGAGCTGGTCCCCACGGTTCAGCAAACTAATTGAGCTTCTTCCGCTGACCTGGTTTCCAAATCTTGTTAACTTGCTGCCTTCAGAACAACTTGAAATTTCCAGTGCAGACAGGCTGGGATTGCAGAGGGCTTCAGAGGAGGACAGGTTGCTTTGGTGGAGCTGAGGGGGTAGTCCAGAATCTCTTCCCCTTTGTCCCCTCCCAGCTGGGTGGTCCTGGCACAACAGAGCTGCACCATGGGGAAGGGGGAGTGGGCACTGTCAGTGGGGTAGGTGGGCAGGGTCTCAGATGCTCCCTGTGGTGGGATCTTTGAGTTTTGGTACTGGTGAGATGGCAGCAAGGAGCTCTAATCTTTGTCTCCTCCCCACCTCAGCCAGCAGTTCCTGTGCAGAGACTTTGCCCTAGCCGTGCTGTAGGGCACTGGCTAGAGCCCCTCACCACCAGTGTTGTCCCAGGGTGTTTTGGAAATCCCATTTCCTTTTCTTTGTCTGCAAAAGCAGCCATAAAAGGATGTTAGGGATGCCTGAGACAAGAAGTGAGAAATGAGGAAATGTCAGGATGTTAACGCAGCCTCCTTTTATCCCTTTGTGTCTGTGCACTGCAACACAGTTTTTCACAGCAATTATGAGATGCGTATTTTTCCCACAAAGCGCCTGCTTCATTCAGCACCCAGCATGTCCCACGGAGCTCAGGCTGGGCAGAGGAAGGTGCTGCTTACAGGACCCCATATCGTTCAGTGAAAAGAGACACAGTAGTGATGGGGTAAGAGGACAGAAGAAAAAAAGGTGCTAATTTAATTTCATATTGCTGATGGCTTCCCCGGATACTGGGTTTCTTATCCCTGCCTCTCTGCTCTTGTGGGATGCTGAGAGTCCCCTGAACCAAACTTTCCCCATGAGGTCAATAACTTTTCCGTCTTTTCCTGATGCCTGACTGGAACACCAGCTGGCTGATGACTGGAAGAGGTGGAAGTTTCTGGCTGCATGTGGAATCACCAGAAGCTGGGCTCAAAAAATGTGTTTTGCTACACCAGCAGCAGGAATTCTGAGAAATCAGGTTCACTACCTCTCCCACTGGTGGCTTGGGAAGCCACCAGCTGTGTGTTTCCATGTGGGGCTGTGCTCAGCTGCTGTCCCTTGGAAGGGATGCTGCTCCCCAGGACTGGAGGGACAGCCCCCATCCTGCCCCCACAGAGCAAGGTGTCCAAAGAAAGCCCCAAGGGAATGGGGTCCGTCCTCACTCCTCTGTGACTTGGGGACCAGGTGAGGAATGGTGAGGCTACAAGGGAAATATCAGATAGCAGGTCTCAAGGCCAGGAGAGAAAGGGTTAAGAGAGGTCAGAGAGTTAAACAGTCACGTAAGATCTCTGTCCTCAAGGCATGTGGGGGGATGGTCCATCAGCAGCCTTAGCTCTGCCATTTCTGGTTCATTTGAAGCAATAGCATCCTTTCCAGCACACCTGGGTACAGACACACATATAAACTTGTTTGCAAACATGCAGTCACATGGACCAGCTTTCAGAGGTCTCCCTGTAGCACCCCCACACTTTCCAACCACTTTCTTTCCCCTTCAACTGGAAGTCATTTTGGAGCACAACTTTTGCTGCTGGGCTCTGAGAATCACTGGAGGAGTGGAAATGCCTTGGCCAGAGATCCCAGATGCAGCCCTTGCCCCAGGGTGCTGTAGCACAAATGTGTCTGTCTGTCCCTGAGGCACCAGCTGGCCAAACACATCCCTGCCAGCCTGAGCCCTCAGCAGACCTCCTGCATGTGCTCTGGCAGCAAAAAGCTCTTCTTTCTCAGCAGTAAGATTTACGTCCAAACAACAGCAGTGAGATGCCCGTGGGCACCCCGGTGCGGCACAGCCCAAAGTCTCACACGAAGCAGTGGGCAGGCTGCAGAGAAACAGGACTCTGACTCATCAGAAGCTGGTGACATTTTCCAAAAAAAGCCTTTAAGTCCAGGGCTGTAATGTTCCCAAAAGGCAGCAGAGAAGCCTAAAGGGTCTGGAGACCCCATTATACCACAGCACATGGTCTGTGTCATGGGATGGAGGAAATCCTGCCTCATTGGGCAGTTCCCCGTTCATATTTCTCTGCTCTCTTGCGTCCCCTGTGAGGTGAGATCTGTCAGAGGCAAAGTCAGGAGTGGTCAGATGCTGCTGCCTGTTGCCCCAGTGCAAAGCCAGACTTGCTCTTCTAGTAAATTACTTTCCACATGATGGAGATGAGCATTTTACTTTGTAAGTCCCTGGACCACAGAGTAACTGGGACCAGAGTCAACGAACTGGGCAGAGGATATTTTAAGAGGGGACTCTGGTGCCTCATCAGGCACAGGACCTCACTCCTGCACCTCAGTCACAACAACCACCAAGTTCATTTGCCAGTGGTTTGGCTTTCTTCCAGTTTACACAGCAGCACAACAGCCCTTCCCAGCAATTCCCCACATCGGCAGGAGGAGAGACAGACTGGCAGAGGCAGATGTTCCCCAGGCTGCCTGCATTAAAGTGATAATCAAGTGATAGATTATTTTCAAACAAACTCACATTTTCAGTCATTAATTTTAGTGCTGTGCAAATAGTTTCAGGAAAAAAAAAATAAAAAAATTTCCCAGACAGTTGAGAATGGTTGGGATCTGGATCTGCTCCAGGCAATGCTGATGCACCACAGCCCATCTGTAACCTGTAGCCATCCTGCAAAGCCAGGAAGGGATGGTCACATTCTTTGGCTACATCCTCCTGCACGTGAGGGGCGACAGGCCCTCTGGCATTATCCAACTTGTCATCACAAAACCTGAGTCTCTAAATCAAGTGCAATAAACATTCCCAAACCAACAGCAGATGAGTGATAACAAGTGTTGCAGAAGCTCTAGAGTAACTTGTCCTGCATGTCAGGAGTGTTCACCTCCCATCCTGAAAATCAGGACACCAGGAGAGGAGAGGTGCATGACCTAGACTAATGGAAGAGTGGATGGCAAAGGCAAAGGTGTTTGTCTTAAAACCTGCAAGTCTTTCATCCCCTACCCTTTTGGGAGAGCTCATGTTCCTGTGCAGGAAAAGTCAAGGAGCAGGCTCTTGTTGCACCCAGGAAGTCTGGGGCTCCCAGGCTGTATCTTATTGCCTGAGGTCAGGAATCTCAGGGCTGCTTTGTTTCCATTTCACACTCTGCGTGGGTAGTTTCCCCTTCTGCATGTGAAGCTGATTCTGTCTATACTGTGGGGACCCACCAGAGATGGCCACCCAGCAAAGCCCAACTGGCAGCTCCTGCCAAGCAGCATCAGCAAAGAGAAGCAAAGGGAGTTCTATACCAGCTGCAGCTCTGGCCTCGAGGTACCTGACCTGCTTTCCCATTGCCAACTATGTTTCAACCCATTAAAGGTCATGGGAAGTTGAGTTTATTTTTAGTTTTCCCTTTTAAGTTGCCCTGAAGCAGCAAGGACTGATGGAAGATGAAATTTCCTCCCTCCCGTCAGCAGTTTGGTCAGGATCACGAGATGTTAATGGACAGCCTTGCCCATCATGAGCCACCTGTGAGAAGCCCAGCCCTGGGACCTCTGCACTCATGGAGGATTCATGGTACACCTCCCACCTTCCCAGAGCTCCTCCAGGAGCACCACCTGCTCAGAAGGAGCAATTCACCTTGGTAAATGTTGTTTCTTTCTTATTGCTGGAGTGGCATTTTCACAATAATTTGATTTTTCTTTTGTTCCTCATATTTTTTCCTGGGAAAACTGAGAATCAGTTTGATTCCAGGAGAATTTAGGGGACCTTCAGCCTGGAACATGGTACTCCTTGCTCTAGGGACTGACCAGGTATCCAGAACGTGCTGCCTGTGCAGTCCAAGAGGAGACCAAACGATGTAATTAAGGAGAAATAATTTCCTTTTACAATTTGAAGCTGCAGAATGGCTTGCCCCAGGTAAGCAGCGGGTTATCTCTTTTCTAGGAAATCTCACTTTTTTTTTTTTCCCCCTGGTCTAAAAATGGAATGCAGACACTTAAAATAAATTCCCGGAGAACACCACTGAGCAAACACAACGGGCTTTGAATCAAAGTGTTTGGATTAATTAGCTTAAACTGAAAGCTTTCATTCTGATTTCAGCCTCGTCTTTATGTAGGAAAAATTAAAGCAGCAAAGCTTTGAAAGTTGAAAAATCAAAATGTTCCACCATGGAAATATCAAAACAAGATACTTAACCTTACTGAGCTGCTTTGTTGCTTTCTGAAAGGAAATGGCATCAATACCAACACCTTTACAAGCAGCTTGGATCATTAAGAGCTTCAAAAAACCCGTATATCAGCATGAGCAATTAATTTCTTAATTAGTTTTTTTCTTCCAGAGGGAAGTCTAAAAATATTGATTTTTTCCTCTCAATTTATCAAAAGATTTCTTTAACTATGATCCTCTCACTGTATGGTTAAGCTTGAGCTTGAGCTGTGAGAACTAGATAGAGTGATTAATATGAATTCACTTTGTCATGTTTCGTTCTCCTTCCTTGTCCTGTTTATTTCTGTTTCAATGGCAAAATGGGAATAGGGTAAAGGCAGAGGCAGGGGAGAATAATAAAGGCAAAGAGAGACTAGAAGGGAGAAATACAGAGAAATTGAAAATTAAAATGAAATATTTTGAAAGTCTCATTTTCTAGAGACATTTCCAAGCGAAACACATTTCCTTTGGAAACCTCTCTGAGGAGAACAACTTTGATGTTTTGAGCAGCTTTTCCTTCTGATTTTCAGTCAGCTCTATCTGAGGCAGCACCTGAATTAACCTGGGCTGCATGTTTCCAGCAGGGTTTGCCTGACATGTTACCTGACCTGGGGTGTCTTTAACACAGGAACAATAAAATCACCTCTGGAACTGTGTGGCCTCACTGACTGCTCACTAGCAACCAGCAGCTCCCAGCCGTGAGCTCCCAGCAGTCCTTTGCAGATGGGCTTCACACAGTCATTTTCACTGGAGATGCCCTCCTGACCTGGCTCTTGTGTCCCCGTTGCTGCTTCAGGTGCTGGTCCCCTATTTTGAAGCCTTCCTTCATTTTTCCTGGCAAGCCCAGCTCTGCAGCCCCACAGCTCTTGGGGTTTGCCCACCACCTCGTGCTCCAGCCTACAGAGCAGGTGCAGCTGCTGGTGCTCGGGGCAGCAGGATTGGGCACTGGCTCCAAACCAGCTTTTGTGATGTTGGGATGCTGGTGGCACGGTTCCTGCTGCCATCTAATGGCTCTGACGATTAATATCCAGGAAGGAGAGTCTGGCTGCACTGTGCACTGCCGGAGTGGTAGTGGCAGCCTGTGAGCTCTCCCGAGGGCTGCTGGAGGAAACACCGAGCCCAAAATGCAGTATGACATCCCTACAGTGACACTGGACACAGAGGGGAAGGCAGGACTCAGGCATTCCTATTGCAAAGCTTAGGACAAGCTCCTCAGAGGTGACGTTTGCTGGTCTCAGCAGCTCTGCCCTTCTTGGTGTGGATGAATGCACCATCATACCCTGCAGCCTGCAAACTCATGAATCAGAGAATATACTGAGTTGGAAGACACCACAAAGGTCGTCCAAGTCCAACTCCCAGCCCTGCACAGGACACCCCAACAATTCCACCATGTTCCTGAGAGCACTGTCCAAATACTCCTTGACCTCTCTCAGCCTTGGGGCCGTGACCACTGCCCTGGGGAGCCTGTTCAGTGCCCGACTACCCTCTGGGAGAAGAACCTTTTCCTAATATCCAACCTCATCCTGCCCTTCATGCTGCATCATGCCATCCCTGGGGTTCATGGAAGCAGCAGAATTTGTGTGCTGAAGGTCTGCATCCCAAATGTACTTTGGGGGGATGCAATGGGAGTCTTCTGCCTGGCCACATACAGGGGCACAGTGTCAGTGCCCCTTACAGGCTGGTAGCTGCCTACAAGCTGCCTGCCATCAATTCTCCTGCATTATTGATGGACCTAAGGACATTCAATGTTCTGGCCAGTGCTGGGCATCGATACTTCCAGTCTGGGAAAAGAGGAGGGATGAGAGGCTGAGGAGAGAAGCCATGACTGGATGGGGCAGTAGAAAGGCTGGAGCTGAGGGACCTTTTTTACATCAGCTCTTCCATCAGCCTAGAAAGATCAGGTGGCCAGGAGACACCTTCCATCACCTGGGGACCCTCCTCTGCCGTGAACACTGGATCTGGCTGCCAGCTGTGAGTCCACTCATGTGGGGCTTATTCCTGGGATGGGTGGACATGTACTCTGGGTGCAAAACAGGGCCAGGTTCCATGGAAATGGGAGAGCTGAGAAAGTGGTGATGGGGGTAAAAGGGGAGGTACTGGCTAAAGGAACCATGGAAAGGGCTCCTCTTCTGCAGGTGACATGGAAAGCAGCCACTGCTCCATCCTGGAAGAATCAGAGAGATTGGGCTGCCTGGAAATGTGTGACATTCTTAGACAAGCTGGGAGCATCAGAAGCTCATGACACATCTTGTGTCCCCTTGTGCCCTCTGCTGGGGCACAGGTGTTTTGAGCAGAATGGTGTTGCTGTGGCTCAGAGAGCCTGGCAGCCCACCCCTCAACCTTGTTGTAGTGCAGGCAGGAGAGAGCTGACAGGAGTGAGGGAGCTTGGAGGAGTATCCTAAGGGTGCACAGCGGTTACATGAGCTGTTAACTCAGATCTTGCAGAGAACACGAGGTCCAGGCTACCTCTATGACCTTGGAAAAAGCTATTCTAGAGGCAGAAAGATTTTCACTGGTAGTCCTGTTCCGAAATCCTGCTGTGATACATGATGCTGTGGCTGTTCCCCCTGCCACCATTGCCAAAGCAGTGGTGGTGCTGGATGGGGTTGTAGCTCTGCCTGTGCCTGGGTGAGGGTGCCCCAGGAAGACAGCGGTGCTGGAGCAGTGACTGTGCAATGATCAGAACTCAAAAAGCCTGTGAGAGGCTTGTGACTGCTATTCCTTGCATATAGTGACAGGACAAGAGGGAATGGCTTCAAACTGAAAGAGAGTAAGTTTAGATTGGATAAGGGGAAGAAATTCTTTACTGTGAAGGTGGTGAGGCCCTGGCACAGGCTGGCCAGGGAACCTGTGGCTGCCCCATCCCTGGAAGTGTTCAAGGTCAGGTTAGATGGGGCTCGAGTAACCTGGTCTAGTGGAAGGTGTCCCTGCCCATGGCAGGGGAGTGGAACTTGATGATCTGTAAGATCCCTTCGAACCCAAACCATTCCACAATTCTGTAATCATTAAATTATCTACAGTGAAGTCTGTGCCTCTGAGACACCTGTACATGGAATATCACCGTGGGGCTTTCCCTGACACCTTCAAAACTTCCTGCAAATGGAACTGGAAAGAAACAGATCTTCACACAGAGGTGAACTAGAAGGCTTCTCTCGGCAATACAGTTCCAGGCAGGGGCTGCAGAGGTTTTTCAGCCCTGGAGCTCAGCTGACTGGCTCTGGTCCTTCCTTCTTCCTTCCCATGCCTTATCTGTGGCCTCCACTTCCCTGGCTCTGTCTCCGTGCAGTCTGGAGGCTCCCCTGGGTGGTAATGCTGTGCCGCTGCCTTGAAATGGTGGTTGCAAACAGGAGCAGGGAGGGTGGTCGGGGTTCACACCCCAGTGCCAGGGAGAAGACCTCGGAGCACCAGCCTGGGTGCCCCCTGTGCAGCTCCTGGTGTGCCAAAGGCTGATCTCAGCCTCCTGACCCACCCGGGTACAGCCGACACACGCGGCCAGTTTTCCAAGAGCGCTTACTTCCTCCAGCTCTGGCTGAAAACAATGCAAGAGGAGCAGGCCTCAGCATTTCTGAAAATGAAGCGCTGACTTCAGCTTAGTTCAGCCCCAGAGCCCACTTAACCCTTTAGTTGCAGAATGGAGCAAATTTCCTGTTGCAGCAGAGGCTTTGGCTTGCCGTGTGTAGAGGAAAAGTAACTCAGGTCTTGGAGGGGGGGAAAATTCTTGAGTGAGGGCCACCAATGAAAAGAAATATCTTAAAGCCAGGACAGTCTGGCTACATTCAGAGACTCACCACACCTGTTTGGCTGTGAAACCCTTGAGCTTCCCCTATGTCCTGCAGCCATGCGTGAACCCCCTTTCTCCAGCTGTCTCCAGCTGCCAGCTCGGCAGGGAAGATGCTGTCCCAAGGCCACCTTTGAGTATGCAAAGGTGTGAGTGGAGGTGTGTGGGGCAGGTCCCTGTCCCCCATGATCCTGTTCCTGAGTTGTGCACCTTGAGGGGTCCTGGATTGTCAGGGAAGTGGGTGGGGGGTGAGAAGCATGGGGTGGGCAGGTGCTTATTGCTGCTCTGTGCCCATTTGCAGAAGGTGGAAACAAAAGCAGAGAGTGCAACAAAGAGGAAATGTCCCCAAAATGTGTCCCCACTGGCCCCTGTGTTCCTGCCAGTGCCCCCCTGCTGCAGTGGGTGATGGGCTGGATGGGCTTTCAGAGTTGGAAGGAAGAAAAACTCTGCTCTATCTCACACCAAAATGGGTCCCCCTACTCACACCAGAGAATCAAACCCATGAAACAGGGGTTTTTTGCCTGAAACAAAATGTTTCATCTTGTTTGTTTGCTTTTTTCCCTGAGTGAAGTCGGGTTTACACTGACTTCCTTTTCTTTCAGGTTCATTTTTAAATAACAAGTTGAAAAACAACGAGGCTTCATTTTGAACCTGCCAGGGAATGGCCAACTTCTGAGCATTCTCAGAAGGAAACAGAAATATTGGGAAAGCTTGATATTAACTGTTTCATTGTTTCCAAAAGAAAAAAACAATCCCTGCATTTTCCTCTGTTGTGGAGTTTAGCCGGGAAGCACAAATACTGCTGGGTCCACAGATCTCTTGTTCTGTGTGTCTGTATTTGCATGTTGTCAGGGAAGAAGGGGGGTTCAGAGCTGGGTGCCTCTGCCACCTCCCCAGGATCACCCAGGAATGCCTCTCGCAGGACTTTGCTGTCGCAGAGGCAGTCGGAGCACAGCCAGGACACAAGGTCACCAGCCCGAAGGACGCGCCGCCGGGGAGGGGAGCCGGGGACAGGTGAGTTTGGGAGGGGCCGCTCATGCAGAGCAGCTGCTTGGAATGGGAGAGAGCCGTATCCAGGGTGGTCACGCTGGGACTGAGCCAAGCCCTGACACTGTGCCCTGACACTGTGCCCATGGGCATCCTCGCCAGCCCTTGTTTACTGCAGAGCCAGGGTGAAGGTGGTGCCTGGGCGTTCATGCTTCCCTTCGGGAGCCGGCAGTCTGCCGGAGCGCCGGGCTGTTTATAGCATAACTCTGGGTAACTCATTGACCCCAGCGCCAGCAGCCCTGCTGGGAAACGGAGGTTCCCAAGATGATAAGCTGCTCTTGGAAGAAATTCCTTTCCTCGTGTGAGGGAGTGGCTGTGCAGGGCACGCTCGGCTTGAAAACACGTACACAGCCCCGTGCACACACACGGACACGCGCTGCGTCCCGGCACCAGCAGCACTCCCCTGGGAAAACAGGCTTGGAGAGGTTGGAGTTTCGTGGCCAAGAGATCTCCGTGAGGAAAACGGTGCTGGGGAGCAGAGCAAGGGGCGTGTGTGCAGGAGCAGGTCAGTACAGCCGTGCCGGGTCTCTCGCTGGGTGCTGGTTGCCTGCCTGCGCCCTTCGTCCCCAGCTGAGCAAACACAGCCAGGACGTGGTGGTTGCAGATGTCTGGAGAGATCCAGTGTGGGGACACGGCTGTGGAAATCCAGGCTGGGGCACAGAGTTTGTGGGTTTTGTGCCGGCTGAATTTGAGCCTCATTTGCAACAGTGATGAGCACATTGGGGAAGGACAGGTTTGCTTTGGGACCTTTGTGCCCAGGAACTGACAGGAGAAATCAGAGCAGACATGCTAGATTTAGGAAAGAGGGTTTGGTCCCTGCAATGGGTGGTGCTGTGTGACAGCCCTGGAGACCTGCAGCATCTATGGCAGCTCTGTCCCCCAACCAAAGGGTGCCTGGACAACCACACTCCTCCTGTTGCATGCCATGGGTAGGGAAGCATGGCTGGCTGGCACTCCACCTGCAGAGCCTGCCCAGGCTCACAAAGGGAGCAGAGACCCTGGAGAGCTGGCACAGGTAGAGACTCCCAGCTGGAACAGGCTGAGACCGCAGAAAACTGCTTCCATAGTTATCAGGAAGTATTTCCAGGGAGTCCAGGCTGATGGACTTCAGCAGCAGCAGTGGGAGCTGGTATGCAGAGAGGTAAGAAGTGGAATGGGAGGTTTTCAGGTTACTGGCCAAAAGGCAAATTCCAGTTCAGGTCAAACAGGAGATGATACTTTGCTTGTACAGGGATGGGTTTGTTTGCTGAATTATTAAGGTAAACTTAAAAGCAGAAGGAATCTTAAAACCATGAGACATTTTTGTTCAGAAAATTTTAAAAAAAGAAACCATTCTGTTGATTTAAAGTAGTATTTTCCACTGTGTAGAAGAATTTGCTGCTAATTAGTGAGCAGATGTTACTAAAACCAACAGCCTTCTGAGGGAAGCAAAAAGCTTTGTTTGAAAACACACTGCCTTGCTCAAGCACTTGAGCACTCTGACAACCTGGGCCCGAACAGCAACATCTTTTATGTAAAGATGTGCCTGACTCCATCACAAAACTCCACCTACATGTTCTCGGCACAGGCAGGCTGACACCTGCCTCTGGATCTGAATTCCCCCTCCAGTTCTACACCTTCAGAGCATCCCTAAGTCAGCTGGGAGAGTTTTCTAAATGTGGAGCTTTCCAGGGCCGGTGAGCAATGGGAACAGACAGTGTCTTTGCCACAGGGAGAGCAGTGCCGGCCCATCCCAGCACTCACCTTCACGCAGGTCCCTGCAGCTGCACAGCTTTGCATGCAAAATTCCAGCCAGGAGAGCACTGCAGCTCCTTGACATCTGGGGCTCAGGAGGAGGATCAAGAGGATGGTCCCTTCTCCAGGCAACCCCAATATTTTGACATCTAGTTTCTCCTGGTGAGGACTAGGAATCCCCACTCTTTCTCCTGGACAGGCAGAAGGGTGGCCAGGGCTGCACAGGAGCATCACTCAGTGCAACCCTCCCTGCAGAGCCTTTTGGCTTTTACTGTACTTTTGTTTGAAATTTCCCATCCAGCTCCATGAAGATGGGCTCTATCTTGCCACAGCTGGCCCACAGCTGAGTATTTGTCATGCTTTCCATACCTTACAGGGCTATCAATGTAGTGTCAGGCAGTCCTTGTCATAGCATGGGAATGTAGTGATAAATACCCTCTCTAGGTCATAGAATCACAGAATAGTTTAGGTTGGAAGGGACCTTAAATCTCATGTCATTTCACCCCTTTGCCATTGGCAGGGACACCTTTCACTAGACTAGGTTGCTCAGAGAAGCATCCAATCTGGCCTAAATTACTCACTGGAGTGATTATTCACTACTCTGACTAAATTTAAGGCATTGACATGCATTGGGATGCCCCCACGGTGAAACAGGGAAAGCATCAGGCAGGAAAATGGTCTGGGAACACGGCCAGCTTCAGATGGAGGATGCTGGATGGGCCCTAGTGGGGCATCCCTGCAGGTGAGGCAGGTGTTTGTAGTGGTGTTGGGAACAGGGTTTCCCTTGGAAGTGGGGATAGATCAGTGTTGAAGCTCTCTGGAGGGACCAGCTGAAAGCTCAAGCAGGCTTGGCAGGCTGAGGGGTTCTCTATGCTGCAGCTGATGGGAGGAATGAGAGGAATGTGCCATGTGGGTTGGGCAGTGTGCTCCCAAAGGCAAGGGAGCTCAGGGTAACTGGAGGCCAGGGTAGCACGGCAGTGCCAGTGGGTTTAGGTGAGTGCCCCCCCCACAGTGCTGCATCTAGCTCTGTGGTCCCCAGCACAAGAAAGACAGGGACCTGTCAGAGGTGATCCAGAGCAGAGCCATGAAAATGACTGGAGGGCTGGAATGCCTCTCCTAGGAAGAAAGGCTAATAAGGCTCTGGAGAGACCTGACTGCAGCCTTTCAATAGCTAAAGGGCTAATAAGAAAGATGTAACAGTGTGCCCAGGTAGGTGGGCAAGACTAATGTCATGCTGGCTTGTACCAGCAGTAGCGTGACCAGCAGGACTAGGGCAGTGTTTTCCCTCTGTACTGGGAACTGGTGAAGCACCTCAAGTGCTGTGTCCTTTTCTGGGCCCCTCATTGCAAGGAAGACATTTGAGGTGCTGGGGAATGTCCAGAAAAGGGAACGGAGCTGGGGAAAGGTCTGAAGAGTCAGTTCTATGAGGAGCGGCTGAAGAGCTGGGGGGGCTCAACCTGGAGAAAAGGAGGCTCAGGGATGACCTTCTCACTCTCTACAACTCCTTGACAGGAGGGAGGCAGCCAGGTGGGGATCAGGCTCTGCTCACAGGGAACAAGGGACAGAATGAGAGAAAACGGCCTCAAGATGCAACATGGGATTGGATACTAGGAAAAAATTCTTCATGGAAAGGGGTGTCAAGCATTGAAACAGACTGCCCAGGGAAGCTACCATCCCTGGAGGGATTTAGAAGACGTGTAGATGTGGCATGTAGGGATGTGATTTAGTGATGAACTTGGCAGTATTAAGTTTAAGGTCAGACTGGTTGATTTTAAAGGCCTTTTCTACCCTAAATGATGCTCTGACTCTATGACTCTGACCCAAACCATTCCCTGACTCCGTGCCCGTCGCCCCCGCCGCGCTGGCAGCCGGTGCCTGGTCAAAAGGCGCATTGTGCATTGTGGCTGGGCCGGGTCGCGGTGCCGGGCAGGAGCAGCAGCAGGAGCACCCCACTGCCCCAGGGCTGGCCGTGTCACTGGACACATGGGCTGCTGCCTGGAGACCCCCTGGCACCAGGACCTGTCCCTGGGATGCACAGGTAAGCTGCCCATGGGGATGCCACGGCCCTGCTTTGTGTGAGCTGGGATGTGAAACCTGTGGCTGCAGAGCTCGCCCTGCTGGACAGAGCCACTGGGGAGACTCTGGTGCTGAGCACTGGCCCCTTTGCCTGTTTGCCTGCCTTTCCTGAGATGGCTACTGGTGCCCCCTCCTCTTGCTGAGGACTGGATTAGGGTGTGGAGGGAATGAGGCAGGACATTTTGTCCAGGGAGGGGACACGATGACTCAGAGGGTTGCTTTATTCCCATGCTGTTGGCTTTTCAGGAGCCCCTTGCCACTCCCCTCCAGCTGACACGGCTGCCCAGGAGTCCCTCGAGCACTGCAAGGCTTGCAGAGCCCAAAGGGTGCTGCCAGCCCTGAAGGCACCTGTACCAGTGTGTCCGAATGAGGTCATGGGGCTGAGCTAAAGGGCTGGAGGAGGGAGGTGGCCCAGGGCCAGCAGCTGTGGCCACGTGTCCCCCAGGAGAGCCAGTGCCAGAGGGTGCCATGAGCTGCCAGGAGTGCTGCCCAAAGCTCTGGGACCTGCACTCGGCTTTGGGCTGGGGCTGTTTCCTGCCCACTGTTACAAAATATTTCGACACTAGGGAGGTAAATGACTCATTGGCAGGACTGGGAGCAACTCCTCAGCAGCAGTTTCAATTGGTCTCTTGAAAACAGTTCCCAGTTCCCTTTCTGAGCCTGGCCCAAATGAAAATAAACACTGAATCCGTGAGAGCAAACCCATTTCTCCGCTCACCCAACTGAGTCCTCATCCCTGCCTGGCTCTGGAGACCCATGGACATGTTCTGCCCTGCCACTGACGGAGGTGGCACGAGCAGTGTCCAACCTGCCGCCTCCTTGGGCACATCCTATGGAGACCTCTCAAGCAGGGAGAATCTTTCTGGGGATCAGAATGACTCTGCCCACCCTCTGTCTTCTCCAGGGGAAGAGTGTGACTCCTGCTGTCCCCGCTCGCCTGTGCTCCTGCCTCGCTGGGACCACCTGCACCAAACCACAGCTGAACATCAGGGAAAATGGTGTCAGGAGAAGACCATGGCATCAGGTACCCAACCCCAGGGAAGTAGGACCCAGGCCCTGACCAGCCCAGTGACAGGGTCTGCTGGGATGCAGGGAGGGGAGGAGGAGAGGGAGGAGTGGAGCAACTGGTAGGTGAGCCCAGCCTGGCAGGAGTCAGTTGGATTTAGCTCTGCCTCTGTCTCCTTTCACTTCCCCGTCTGTGTTTCCCCCACGTGTGGAAGGGGACAGAGCTGCTAGATGAGGTCCTTTGTTAAGTGTGTTCAAATCAGCTGTTGAGAAATGTAGAGCCTTTTCTTTCAAAGAAAAGCTCATTCATGACATGTGCAGCCTTGGGCCATTCTTTTTTACTTGCTAACTATAAATAAGAATTATACTTCTGCATGCAAATAACAGTTCATCTGACTGACTAGCAAAGCTGGTTTAATTAAAAGAACTGTAGAGTATAGTTATGGTCACAGAAGCGACTTAGAGAAGCTGCTGCAGTTTCCAGCTCCAGATCTCTGGGTACATGTTTGTCTTACAAGTCCAATCTGATTACTGACAAAAATTGGGTTTTAATCTTGTTATCCTTCCACAGCCAATACAGCTGTGGAAGAGCAAGCTGGATTTTTGTGTGCCTCAGCTTTCATTAACATAATTACCAGCTAAAGTTTCAGTTCCTGAATCCTTTATGGCAATAGTTGACAATGTGTGAAGCAGAGAGAATGCAGCTTGGATTTCAGATAACGACCAGGCAGGGGAGAAAATCTCATTTTGACTGTCAAAATTGATGAGCAAAGAATTTTGCAAGACCTTGGCTCTCCTGTGCTGGGGAATTGCTCTTGCTCTGAGGTCTCCTCCAAAAAAAAATAAAAATCTCTGTGTCTCAGGGTCATCCTTCTAACAGATCTGCTCAGTGGGGGCCTATCCAAGAGCAAGGAGGGAAAATCCCCTCACTCCAAAACCACTCCAGCACTGGAAAGAAGCCTATCATCAAGGGTATCATGTAGTTAAGACACATCAGTCCCACGGATCTTGCCTCCAACCTTGAGCATGATTGTAGGGTGGCACAAGACTCACACAATCCCAGCCAATCTGCAGTGCAACCCACGGGCTGAGCCCTTAGGTGTTCTCAGGTTAGGCTTCATATCCTAAACTTCTGCCACACCACTTGACAGCAGCTCTTCTGTGTGTCCCCTCCTCGCTAGGTAAGGCTGGAGCGTTGGAGACAAGCAGCCCCCTTACTGAGGAAGGAGATGGCTCCCCAGACACATCCCTGGTGCTGCTGGCTGTCAGGGAGAGCTTTCCACCAGGTAAGATGCCTGTGGAATCTCTCAAATTTCCAGTGGTTGAATGTAGTAGGGACTGCCATTCCTTCAGTCTCTTATCTTGGTGGCTGAAGGGAGAGGATGGGCTGGGTTTGTGTTCTTAGAGCATCACAGCCAGGCTGGGGGCACTGGTGGGCCTGGCAGTGCATCACAGGTAGCTCTGGGTGCCATGGAGCTCCTTCTACCCCTTAACCCCCTTAACTTTTTCTTTTCAAGAGATATCACTCTTCTTCTCCATTGAGAGTCGCTCCTCTGGATGTCTCAACTCCCAGCTCCAGGAAGCAGCCAGAAAGAAGCTGTGGGCCCTTGAGAGTGATGACAGAGATGTCTGTGCCCTGTTCAAGGTATAAGTCCCAACTGACAGAGCAGAACGTGCTGGGATGCTCTTGGCAAGATGGGATGTGTGATGGGATACCAAACCTAGCCAAGAAAGAGAAGTTCCTCCAAGGCCACTGCAGGGTGTGTTCCTGCACACAGGGACTCTGGAGGGGACTGGAAGGATGGGGAAAATGAACTGGTAACAGGTGAGAGGCAAAACTAAGCCTCGTATCAGGAACCTCGTATTGGGGGGCTCTGATCTGCCTGAGGGATCATGCAGATAGCCCCGGGGTGAGCCTAAATAGCCAACAATTCACAGGGCTGGGATCACCAATCTGCTTGCCAGACTCAGCTCCCTGGTGGTGGTGACATCTCTGAACATGGACAGGTGTTCTCATATTGGGATTTCTTAAAAAAATATCACTACAGGTAGAGACACTGAACTAAACTCTCCTTCCCTGCTGGATTTTAAGGCTCTTATCCCTCAGAGCTCCCTGCAGAGCTTCCCAGAAGACCTGGAATCCTGTAGACACAAAACTGCCAGCAATAGTGGCAGGAGAGCTTTTCCATCAAGGCACAGCTGCTGTTTTCAGCCTCAGAGCTGCAGGTTGGAAGTTGTGCCTGTCCTTTATGGAATGTAAACCCACAGTGTGGTTTACATTCCATCAGGTGTGGTTCAGATATCTGATTTTCAAAAGCACAGGAGTTCTGGTGTGTGCCACAGAGGGAAAGATTTGGAGCAGGAGATGAAGCTGCTTCCTCTCTGGAGACATTCCAAACCCACCTGGATGTGTTCCTGTGTCACCTGCTACAGGTGACCCTGCCTTGGCAGGGAGGTTGAACTGGGTGGTCTCCAGAGGTCCCTTCCAATCCCAGCTACTCTGTGATTCAGAGATTCTTCACCTTCCTGCTGCACCATGGGGAGGTGTCACTGTGGGTGTTTCATCACCCCTGGCTGAAGGACTCAGCTGGCTGGAACAACTTTAACCTCAGGCAACCAACTCAGACAGCTTCAGTCTCAGCTATGCTGATACATGAGTGCTAGTCTCATTCCAGGATCTAATATCATTAGACCCTCTGTCAGAGTCCCAGGACTGTCCCTGAATCCTACTTTGTCTCCCATGTGTAGGAGCTGTCAGCCAGGCTGGTCTGTATGCAAGCACAGGAGGATCGATTCCTCCTCACCTTCAAAACCCTGGAAGAAATCTGGAAGTTTTCCACGTATCTGACTTTAGGTAATATTTTCAAGGTGTTGGGAGGTCTAAACAGACAGTGTGAGAAGCATTTTTGGAGAAGATACTGTAATGTAACAGGATGTACAGGTGAAGGATATGAATTAGAAAACTGGGCAGTCCTTTGACTGTTTATGAAACCACTGTCTGGATCAGTGGAAGAGACCCAGGAGGATGCCTTTTGGGTATTCCTTCTATTGCATTTTGGGGTTGGGGACAAAATTAGAGGGTTTTGCCTCACAGCATGGTTGCAGATGGCAGACTGGGAAACATCCAAAGAGCCCTTCGTGCTGCCCAGTGAAGGACAATGCTAACACTGAATTCCCTCTTGATTTCCTAGGCTATGTGGGCAGCTGTCTGGAGCAGCTTCTCTTTGACCAGGAGTACTGGCTAAACTGTGCCCTGATAGAGGACACGGAGATCAGAGTCACTGTGGATAAAGATCATTTGGCTACCGTATATATGGATCTGCTCCTCCAAGAAGGTGTGAAGGGACTTTACACGTATGGAGTTCCTCAAAATCATTCCAGCAGTGCTGTGTTGAAGCTCTCTGCTGGGCCATGCCTTGCACTGGTGCCACTGACCTGGGTGTGACTCTATCTATCTGCAGGTAACTTTTTCTCCAGAGCAGTGCCAGGTGTCTGGAAGGTGGAGCAGGAGGGAGAAGAAGGCCTGAAGCTCTGCAAGAATGAGCTGATCCATGTGAAGAATGTTGGAGAGGACTCAAAATGGGAAGGGATGTCCTTACTGACAGGTCAACGAGGTGTTGTGTCCATGACAGCTCTAGAACCAATACCTCACCCATTTTACCAGTAAGTAAACTGGTGAATTAACAGGGCTTGAGCCAAGATGCTCTCCTGATCCTGGTGCATGAGCTGGCACCAAGCCTGGTGTGGGAAATTGCTCTTGTCTCTGGAAATGCACAAGAGCCTCACAATTCCATGAGGATATACATTATGCATAAGGACAACCACTGAAACCGATTCAGATCCTGTTAATGAGACAGAGCAAGGACATACAGGACTGCTCAGAGAGGACCAATGTGATTTCCTGTTGCCTTGCAGGTGGTTCCTGAAGAATTATGCTATGAATTTTAGCATCTCCCAAGAGATCAGCGGGACAACCTCTCAGCCAATTGGTAAGTGGTACCTGTGTAAGGCAGCAGCCCAGGGAAGAGCACAGCTCTTGCAAACCGGGCTTTGGCCACAAATGCAAAGGGTCCATCTCTTGTTCTTGCAATGGCACACCATTGCAGGGTGTTCTAAGGGAATATTGCATCTCTGGACCTTCTGGAATGGAGAAGAGAGCTTGCAAACCATGTGTACTTAGAAGGAGGATCTGAGGAACACAGAGTACAGAAGGCTGCTGGCAGCATCCTCCTGCCACTGGGTTTTTCTATTCTCCTACAATTTTGTGTATCCTTTAATTCTTTCAGTGCTGAAGTTTCAAACAATGAGGGTCCCACAAGTGTGAACATGAAACCTCTGCCCACCATTCACCACTTAGTGTTTCCAGTCACCTTCCAGACTGCAGCTCTCAGAGGCTTTAGCCTTTGTCTGTGTGGACTTTATCCCTCCCTCCTGTATATTTTATTAGAATCCATTTCTCAAGAAGAAATGGCAGATATCTGAATCCAAGAGCACAGTAAATCTTAGGATAGAGAGAGGCAGCCTTCTCAAGCTGAAATAATGGTCTCTGCTTGCCCAAGTCCTTTCCAACATGAAAGTTTTAGCAGTGGCCTAACACTAAAATGCCCTTGTTTGCTTTGGTTTCCCAGTCAAAGGCAGGTGCACCGCCACCGAGGACCACAGAGGAGCAGCATGGGATGAATTGAGTTTCTCCAAAGGAGACAGCATAGAAGTCATAGGCTTCTTCATTCCAGGACTCCCGTGGTTTGTGGGCAAATCCCTCAGCAGTGGGAGCATTGGCTTTGTTCCAACTCGATACATAAGTCCCGAGGCTTGTGAATCTCTGTAAGTTTCCTTATCACATTAAATTCAGGAGTAAATGAAGGGAAGCCAACAGTTTACAGCAGTCTCTGCCCAGACAGGGACAAAGCAATTGTGTTCCACTTGCTTCAGGTGATTCTTGGAGAGAAAGAGAACTGGCCCCAGGCTAACCTGGCTCCATGCTAAGTCAGCCCAGGACAATCTGTGTACCAGACAAACTGGCTTCACATTTCCTCCTAGAAATGTCTTCAGTTTGTAGCTTTGTTTGAGGTGCTGTGAGTCTGGCAAGCATGGAAAGAGCAATCTCTGATGAGGAAGGTGTCCAAAATCCTGTGTTCATCTGCAGCAGGGCTTTTATGGTGGGAGGAAGAAGAGGGATGGGAAGTCGCATCCCACAGGACAGCTATAGGGTCAGGGGATGGGGAGACACTGACTCTTCTCCTGACATCTGCCTCACCCCAGGGGAAAGGGCTTGGTGTTTCTGAGTGAAGAAGAAAAGCTCCCACTTCTGTGCATCCCCTGCAATGGTGATGAGCAGCATTTCACCACCCTCCTCGAGGACCTGGCACGCACTGACATCACCTCTGTGTACCGGTTGGGTGAGTGCCCCCTTTTCTTATGTTCCCAGCCCTGTGGATCCCCATGAAGAACGGCACTGGACAGTGCCTAGGAAACTCCTTGCTTGGGCTTTGCAGTGGAGATAACTGCTGTGACCAAGCCAACCTCCAACCCCTCTGCTCAGCCTGGTCATGGAGGTTGTAGATATCCTCAAGAGGTGACCCCTTCCACACTGCAGTTTGTAGGGGTAGTCTCTGCTCCCAGGGCAGCTTCTCAGCTGTGGGGAACCCTGGCAAGTGCTGCCCTCCACTGGTCCTGGCTGTAGGTCCCTGCCTACAGGAGCCAGGGTCAGGGTTCCTGAGGCTTCTTCTCAGTTTCTCTGTGCTTACTGTGTGGCTTTTGGACTTCAGCTGGTTTCTGTGTCTCTATTTCTTGATTTCTCACTACCTAGAAGCACAATGTGGCCATGCAGGGCTGAGCCTGGGATCCCTGGGATTCAGGGGACCTCCCAGAGAAGCCAGATCAGGGGCAATGAGCCTGAGATACAGACAGATATGTACCTGAAAACCTCTGAATAGATATCACAATGCTCTTAGAAGAGAGAGAGAGGATGAAACCCTACCTGTGAAAAGTAAGACCTACTTGTTCCCAGGTAACTATCACATTACCTCACCTCACCTCACCACCAGCTAGAAACTGTTCTCTGTGATCTTACACAGCACCAAACCCCAGCAGATCCTGGGGACTTGAGCTGCAGCTAGAAGCCACACATGGGTTTAACAGAGCAGCAGGAGATCTCTATAAATTCTGGGGACTGTGTCTGCACATTAACATTGACCAAGGCTTTGGACTTTTTGTTTTCTGTTTTGCCTTTTTTGTACAGATGGTTTCGAACCTGCAGCCATGTTCCCAAAAGTGCCATCAGGTGAGTATGAGGAACAGACAGAATGGGATGCTTTTGTGCTGTCTTTTGAGGACAAATTTTGACATAAGGAAACATCATAGAATAATAGAATGGTTTGGGTTGGAAGGGACCTTAAAGCTCATCTGACTCCATCCTGCTGCCATGGGTAGGGATACCTTCCACTAGACCAGGTTGCTCCAAATCTCATCCATCCTGGCCTTGAACACTTCCAGGGATGGGGCAGTCACAGCTTCTGTGGGCAACCTGTGCCAGGGCCTCACCACCCTCACAGTAAGGAATTTCTTCCTAATCTTGCCATGGTTTTCCTGTCCCTTCCAGAGGCTGTTCTCCGTGGCAGTAAGGATATCCAACTGCTCCAGTCTTGGGAGGAAATAAATGAATTGGGTACAACTAGCACTTCTGAGCTGTCCAGCCCAGGGAGTGAATCAGCCCCTTCTACATTAGAAGATATTCTCCTGGAGAAGCTGGATGACTTTGATTATCCCAAGTTCTTTATTGACCTGAATGCTGGACACATGGATGATGCTGATGTCTTTGACCCCATATTGACCTTCCTTAACCAAGAGAGTTACGTGCCCAGTTTTCAAAGCCTCTATGATCTCAGTTTTTCCTTTCTCCACTCCACTTTTTATGGTTTCTCTGATGAGGATGAACTGATCCTGTACCTTGAGACATCCAGGAACTGGGCCAAGAGGACTCACTCTCTCTGGGCTCATGTCAGGCTCTGTTTCCTCTTGGGTAAGCTCTGCATCAAAAAGGTCAAGTTCTCCCAGGCTCGAGTCTACTTTGAGGAAGCCATGACCGTCCTGGACAGGGGATTTGGGGACCTGCCCCTTTTGGCAGCATTGCATGTGAATCTTGCTTGCATCTACTTGAAACAGAACATGAAGCACAAGTTCTGCTCCCTGCTGGGAAAAATGGTGGCCTTGCTTGTCTGCTTGCCTGGCCGCTCTTTCAGCTCTGAGAATGAGCTGGAAGTTATGATGTACGTCCTGAGGGAAGCCATTGCTGTGGGCAACACCCCCTTGGAGGCACGGGTCTGCTTCCTCCTTGTCAAGCTTTTCCTACAACTGGGCAAAACTGATGAAGTTCTGCCCTTTATGGAGCATCTTCAGTGCCTCACCACCACTTTGTTCAGGCTAGACACCAGTTCTGGGCCACTGGGTGCCACTGCCATCTTGAGCTACCTGTATGACAAGAAGTACCTGCCAAATATTGCACTGGCCTCCGCCAGGTTGTTTGTTCCCAGTGGCACCAAGGGAACACCAACACCTATTTGGAGAGCTGGCTTCATCCTCCAAAATACTTCCAAACTACTGGGAAGCAAGCTGGAGAGAAGCAGCATCCCAGCACTGGCTTGTTTCTATCTCAAGCAAGCACTGCATTTCTCCTGCGAGAGCAGAGCTGTGCCCACCCAGAGGACACTGTGTGCCATCTTGTCCAGGATGTACCTCCAGCACGGGGTGTTGGATGGGGCGGTTTGTTATGCAGCCAGGGCTGTAGCCCTCAGCAGACTGATGGGTGAGGAGGAGGCTTTTGAGTCTTCCCTCTCTTTGGGGTGGATGTACCTCCTGCAGGGCCAGCCAGGTCCGGCTGCAGACATCCTGTGGCAGCTCCTGCGATCCCTGCATGGGACAGACAGCGTGACTCAGGGTGGAGCCGTGCAAAACCTCCTGGCCATTGCCCTCAAGGGAGAAGGGCAGGTGCAGGCAGCTGTAGAGAACTTCCTCTGGGCCCTACACAAGGCCAAGGACACTGGGAACAAGAGGAATCAGGCCATAGCCCTGGCTAACATGGGGCAGCTGAGCCTCTGGTGCGGGGCCAGCCAGCTGGCCGAGCTCTACCTGCTCCAGTCAGCCCAGCTCTACGCTGAGCTCCAGGGCAGCTCAGACCCAGAGATGGAGCTGGTGCAGGTGCTGCTGTGGCTGGCACAGGCCATGGTGGACAGGCAGAGGATGGAAGATGGCAAACTCTGTTATGAACTGGCATTGCTTTTTGCCCTGAAGTGGCATAACGTGAGGAGTGAGTACAGTGGGGACCAGGGCAGCTTTCACCTCTGCGCAGCACCCTGCCAGCTCCCTAACAGCCCCCTGACCTGTCCTTTTCCCTTTCCCTGTACCATGCAGGTCAACTTCACATCACTGAGTCTCTCTGCCATTTCTACAGCAAAGTGTCCCCCAGTCTCCATGCCTGCATCACTTACCATGAGCATTGGGTGTCCTTGGCACAACAGCTGCAGGACAGAGAGCTGGAAGGCAATGCCCGGCAGGCCCTCAGCCAGCTCTACCAGGCTTTGGGGACATCTGAGTAAGTCCTGTCTCTGCCTGTTAGATGCTGTTAGAGCAGGGTCCCTGCTCACCCAGAACAGGAGCAGTGGCTTTCTTGGGGTGTCCCTCAAGTGAGGTGGGAAGGTGTGGTGGCTCCAGATGCCTTGCAGACTCCTATTCTGAGATTTATGAGCCGTCATTGTGCCCTGAGGAACAGTTCAACAGTTCAATGTCAACCAGAGCATCATGACAGCTGGGCAAAAGTTGTCCCAAACAGAAGTGGGGTCTGGCTAAACAGTTTTCTAGAGTGACATCCACCCTTCTTCAGAGCTGACCCAGTGACAGAGAATTCACTACTTCCTTTGAAGGCTTATTCAAGTGATTCAGCAGTAAAAATAGGTTCCTTATCTGTTATTTGAATGTCTGGTTTCAGCCTTTAGCTGCTGAGTCTGCCCTTCCTATATGTGCTGGGATATTTTCCCCAGGAAGGTACTTAAGGTCTGGTAGGAGGTACTTAAGACTCCATATCAGCTCACCTTTCAATCTCTTGCTTGGCACCTGCAGGTGACTGATTAGATTAGGCAGGAGAGGAGAGAAAGAGACTGGGACAGACCATAGACTTCAGTCCTTGAAGGTAAATGTGTCAAACAGTGGAGAGCTAGTTCCCATGTCCCAGAAGGACAAGTGGGCAGAGGCTATCCCTAACTGGGACGTTCACATCCCCATGTCAGGTCACAGTGAGTTCAGAGGGAAGGTATTTAGGAAGCAGATGCCTGTCATGTGAATGGTGCTATTTAAGATCACAAAGCCCCCCACTCCCTGGACTCAAAGGTCAGCTGGGGCCTGGTTGCCAGAAGGAGAGATACCAAGCAATCAAAATGCCCTGGGACTGCCTGGCTCTCCCTTCGCCACAGCTAACTTCGTGTCAAACCCACTGGCTCATCCCACTGCTTATCCCTGTGTCCTCCAGTGAACAGGGGCTTGTAAAGCAGCTATAAGGTCTTACATAGGTAGCCACAGATCCACCCCTTTGACTCTACAGGGGACAAACAATAGGCAGCCTTGGGGGTTTGCGTGCCAGATGCTGTCTGGGACATGAAGGTACAAGAACTCCCTGCCTATGCTCCCATGTGGAATGGGGAGTGACTTTGGGGATTAGTGTAGCAGTGCAAATTGTGCTTGCAGGTAACCTGGACAAACTCCTATTTATCAGGGGAACCATGCAGGGATGGGGAGCAACCCCTGTGGGAGTACTGGGATCCTGGACTGCTCTAAGGTTGTCAGATGATACCTACACACGCATTAAAGCATGGAGATTTCCATGATCTTATCAGGACACAACACTTAGAGCTGTGGTTCTCCATTTGTCTCTAAACTTTTATAGCTATAGGAAGAAAGGACAAGTTTGCCATGAGGAGGTGGTGGGAGCTTTGCAGTCAATGGCTGGGACTGTCCTGTGATTCCTCTGTAATGGCTTTTTTGCCTGTTACCATCACAGGGCTTTGAGACAGTCTCTGGATTGCACCAAACAGAGCCTAAGGATCTTCATTGACCTTGAGGAGACTGTGAAAGCAGCAGAAGCCTGGCTGCAGGCTGGAAGGCTCTACTATCTTATGCAGGAAGATGAGCTGGTGGAAATGTACTTTCAGGTATGGATAAGGTGGCTGGAGCAGTCCCATTCCCATCCTGGCTAGGTGCATTCCCATCACTGCTCCTCAGTAGGAACCTTTTGGGACTGGAAGATCCAGAAGGTGAGTTCTTGTCAGTGGTGCAAACCTGCTGCTGGAAGGAGGAGCTGTTGCCTTACACTCAGGCACTATCTGGCACTAAATTTCCTATCGTTCTTTCTATACACTGGGTTTAGAGGGTTCTCGGGTGAAAGTAAGTGAATTCATTGAGTAAGAAAGTCATGTAGGAGTGCCAAAGGAAGCTGGAGGTGCCAAGTGACCAGTTCCCATTGAAATATACATAGATAAGGGGAAAGTGCCAGGGAAGTCATTGGAGACTTCTTGGAGTAGAAGACTACTGGCTTCTCTCCATCTCCAGCATTATTTTATCAGCTGAACTGCAAAGTGGAAAAGCAGCTCATAAAATATTGCTTTTATTTAATCACACTAATGTCTATGTGCAAATGTCTCTTTCCAACTCTCACTCCAGTTCCTTTTACTTCTAGGCAGCCATTCAGACCGCTCTGAAATGGGAAAACTTCTCCTTGGCCATGGATCTTTATGAGAAAGCAGGTGATACCTTTTTCAATGGCAACCGGAACAGAGATCGAGCAGTGGAGTTTTACAGGGTACTGATCCCCGCGAGCATTTCTGTCCTTGTGTCCCCACAAGGTGATGGCTGTGGGGGGCTTTGCCCCAGGGCTGACTGAAGCACTTTGTGACCAGGCAGGAGGGATGGAGGGTGGAGAGGGATGGGGTGGTCCTGAGTGTGCCATAGCGGGAAGCCTGGAGCACAGACATGTTTTGCAATGGCTGCAGCTCTCCCCAGAGATCATTTTGGGGGATAGGGATATTACAAATCTTGGTAGTGTTAGGTGTGAGCTGGTCACTTCTGGGGACTTTCAAGGAAGGGCAGAGATGTGAGGCTCAGGTTTTGAGAACCAGGCTCTGGGATATAAAGCTCATGTTCAAGGGAAGGAAGGAACTAAAGGCTAAACATGCCATGCTCAACTGCCTCATCGTCTGCCTGTCATGCCAAGTGCTTGGTCCTTGTCCTGCTGTTCTGTTCCCTCTCTGCAGACATTGACAATACCTCCAGGAACATCCTGGACTTACTGTTCTCTCTCATTAGGGAGGTGCTGTGCCCTTGGCCAGGAAACTAAAGGCCACTAAGACAGAGCTACGGCTGTTCAATAAGCTGGCAGAGCTGCAGATCAGGCTGCAGGGCTATGAGAAGGCGCTGGAGTTTGCTACGCTGGCAGCCAGGCTGAGCCTCAGGGTTGGTGAGTGATGCACAAAGTACTGGGAGTTACTGACCTCTGAATGATGCACATCCACAGGGTACTAGGAGTCACTGGCTCCTGTGGATGAGAATGTAAATGAGGGATCTCCTTCTTTCATAACATGGCTGGACCTCTTCCTACCCTAAGTGGTAACATCTTTTTAGGCCACTTCCCCTTTCAAGGTGCGTGACAGCATAGGGTTGTTGCTACAGTGAGCATGGGAAGTCCGATGATACAGAACTGAGCAGTTCCTCTCTGCCCTGGCTCTTTTAATAATTTCACCCCTTCCCATTACAGAAATAGTCTCAATGGGCAAAATGCCATCATGAATGTCTGAGATGGAACCAGTCCTGTAATAGCCCCTTCCAGCAAGAAATCATTATATGCTCCCAGGGCAATGTGTGCAGCTGTGATATCAGCAACCCTACTCAGGGCTCTGTTTTCTCCACCTCAGTGTCTCCTTATGAAGGTATCCATGCCCCCAGGCTGTTGAGAAAATACATCTAAAGTGTCTTAGCATGCCAGGCTGGGGATGAATTGAGAGTGCTGCACGCTGACTGTATCAGCAACTCTTTTCCAGGAGATCAATTGCAGGAGCTGGTTGCATTCCACCGCCTGGCTACAGTCTACTATTTTCTGAATATGTATGAGATGGCAGAAGATTGCTACCTGAAGACACTTGCCATGCGTCCCCCCTTGCTGCAGTGCTCAGAAGAGGCCCTGTACTACTGCAAGGTGTATTGCCACCTTGGCAACCTGACCCTGCACAAGCTGAAGGTAAGAAATTGTGTTTTTCATGATGCTGTGTTGAGCACTCTGGCCTTGATGGTGAGCTGAAGGTGAAATGTCACATCTTCTGGCAGAGCAGACACACATTTAGAGGGCTGCAACTTGTGACTTCCCTCCTATCTGCAGGTTTAGAATAAATGCCCACAATGCTGGCACAACGGGATTTTTAAGGGGCAAAGGCAATTTGGAAAGCAGTTTTGGCACAGCTGCAATTGCATAGAGCCCGTTTCAATGAAATCAGGTGTCACTGGGTTCTGCCTGGAACCACTGGGCTCAGCTCCAGTTCCCTTCAGCCCCGTGACCTTCAATTAAACCACTTCCTAATGCCTGCCCTGTTCTTTATGGTCAGGATGAACAGGATGCAGCAGCCTACTTCCTCCTGGCCCTCGCCGCCGCAACCGAGTTGGGAGACCAGGACCTGCAAGCCCACATTTGTGCCAAGCTGGGAGCCATCCCCAGTGCCCCACGGGGGCCTGAGGGCACCCCAGGCTGTGCCACATACCGGCCCAGGTGGCTGAGCGAAGGTGGCCACGTCGTCTGACCCATCTGCCACCCCGGGGACTCCAGTGCAAGCTGTCAAGGAGCGTTGTGTGTCTCCAGAACAACCGGCCCGGGAGCAGTCCTGCACCACACCCTAAGGAGCGCGCAGTGTTTGATCTCCTTGTTCCCACCAGGCTTTGGGACCCTGCCCTTATATTTCAGGAACAGGGCTGTGCACCGCAGCCAAGGTAGCATGTCAAGGCTGGGCATCTGGGCAGGGTGAGGTCCTGGCAGTGGTGCTGGAGCATGTGGTGCAGTGAGACTGAGCTGGTGATGGTGTTTCAGCAGTGCTCTGCCAGGGATGGGAACAGGAGAGTGCTGCCACGTGCCTGCCTGTCCCCCCAACTGCCCCATACACCTCAGGTCCTGTGGGGCAGCTCAGCCCATCCCAAATGTGTTTTAACATGAATAGCAACTCCCTTATTTATTACTGCCTGGTTTCTGTCCTGTCAGCTCCACAAAGGTCTGTGACCCATACCTCTGCCATACCCCTCATTTGGAAAAACCACCATCACAGCTTTTGTCAGTGAGAGACAGAATTAGGGAGATGAGGAAGAATGAAAAGGGCTCAGGCCCATATGCAGAGCCCAACCCGTGCCTCAGCCCTGTCACTGAGCCTCATGTCTGGCACTGGAGCAGCCAGGTGGCCTCTTCTACCTCACAGCCCATGTGCACTTTCAGCCTCTAAAGCAGAAGCACAGGAAAAGAGCCCTGCAACAAGCTACACAGGGAAGCCGAATCACCATCCCTGGAGGTGTTTTAAAGGCCTGTAGATGTGGCACTTAGGAACATGGTTTAGTGGTGACCTTGGCAGTGCTGAGTTAATGGTTAGACTCAATGATCCTAAAGGTCTTTTCCAACCTAAATGACTCTAACTCTCAGAACTGTCAGTCCCGACTTGATCCAGGTTTTGCAGCCCTGTGCTCTCCCCAGTCTCCCTTTTCCTGGCCGCAGAGCCCCTGGGGATGCAGCAGCAGCAGGAACACTGGCTTGCAGTGTGGCACACATCCAGCATGGGTGCTGATGTGGCACAGGGGGACTTTTGGGGAGGAGAGGCAGCTGCACTGCCCTTGCCTGGCTCATTGACAGCCCAAGGAGAGCTGGTCACCTGGCAAGCAACAATTTGCTTTCCAGTGCCTTGAGCTACATGACTGGAAGAGAAACAAAACTCTGTGGTGTGACCAGGAGCAGCAGAAGGCTCCAGGGAGGCTTCTCCTGGGCACCCCGGCACAGCACACAGCTCTCCTCCACAGCCCATCTCACCACCAGAGAGCAATAAATGCCCATTTTTGCAGTGAGAGCTGCTTCCTGGCGAACACAGACCTCAGCTCTCAGTCTGGGCTGGTGCAGAGAGAAGTAGGAGCAGTTTTTCCAAGTGATCTCTTTGCTTTGACAACCAGTGGCCAGACACCCATCTGAGTCTTCACAGACAGACCCTGTTCCAAGTTTTCCACCTCCCTGACCATGCTCCCCTGCACGGGATTGCTAAATGCAGAACATTTGTTTCCTCCCTGCTCTTTGCGAATGCTGAGCTCATCTTCCTCTTCTAATCCCTTCGAGGCATCCATCACCGGGGCAATGAATAGTTTACTGCTTGTTTACTGAGCATTCCTGCAATGCTCCTGGGGAGCCTCAGCTCGGAGCTCAGAGGAAATAAATCTTCATCCCGTTTGAAATACAGCAAGTTCAGGGGAGAACCGGTCCCCAAAACCTTTCTGTCCCACTCCACGGGGCTGCCTGCTCTCAGTAGAGGTGGCTGGTGCACAACGTGCCAGGGCAGGATCTTTTCAGCAACTTTCAGGTCAGTTCTCCTTTTTCTTTTCACAGATGGGGGAAAAGGACATTCGAAACTCTTTGTACCAGAGACCAGATTGACAGCTGGACATAATGCTATTGAGGGAGGCGAAGGGGACAGAGGGAAGCTCTGATGACTCTGGAAGACCTGACAGTCTGCATGGTGCAGAATTGGGCTCCCTTGGCACCAAGATGTCCACCCATTGCTAATGCCATCCCCAGTTCCTCATTCAGGGTTGCTGCCTGGCCCTATAGTAGCATCCCTACACTCAGACTCTCTGGTCCTTGTAGTGCCCTTTAGGTCTCTGAGATGAGGGCCAAGATCACCATGAGGCTGCTGTCCAAGTGAGGCTTTTCTAAGCAGTGGTTGCAGCAGCTCGTGCTGTGCCACTGGCCTGGCTCTGTGCTTTGGGGCTGGGATCCAGGTGACTGCCTCTACCTGTGATAGAGCCCACAGACCCACAACAGTGACCAGTGACTGTTGCTGTTCTTGTCAAAGTTCAGCCTAGTGGATTGTGAATCATGCAGAGAACATCCCTGCTAAAATATCCTTTCTAGAGCCAAAGCTGAGGCTGTTCTGCCTGGCACTAGTGAGAAAAAAATGGGCTTTGTTTAAACATAGAGGGTCAGTGTCTCAGCTGGTCTAAATCAGTGAAGCTCCATGAGTCAAACAGAGATGTTCTGATTTGCAGGGACTGTGGAGCTGCCCTCTGGTTTGAAACAAAATGTGTCCTCCTTAAATCACAGCAAACAAATTTGTGGTGCCTGAGGGAAAAAAGAAAGTCTTGCTCTTTGGGAACATCCCATAAAACATAATTTCCCCTCTCCCTCATCTTCCTGCCCGCTCCCACATGCTGTGACAAAGCTGGGCTGTTTTCCTAGTGGGATAAGAACTCAGGGTGGCCAGAGCTAACTAAACTCCACAATAATACTTTGAAATAAAGTGAAACTTAGAGTGGTTGGTGGTGTGTACCAGCTCCTGGGCCTGTGTCCAAAGGAGGGTGAAGATACTTTATCCCTCCAGACACCAGCAGAGTTTTGTGGACGGAGAAACTTTGGGGACTTTGTGCCTGAGGAGTTCACAATGTGATGGCTTAAGTCCTGGGGCAGCCAGACTCAGGGTAATCATCCTTCACTCTGTGTGGGATGAGGGATCTTGTCCATCATTCCTGAGGCATGTCTGGGAGCTGTCAGTATTTTAGACACAGCAGGCAGCACACAGGTGTGTGTAGGGAGAGAGCACAGGGATATGCTCGAGGTGCTGTGGGGTGCAGAGCCTGCCCACAGTGGTGGTGTTGCTCCAAGAGAAGATTGGAAGGGAAGGAAGCACAGGAGTTATCCTGCAGAAGGCATTGACCACCAGTGTCCAGCCCTCCTTCACTACAGAGGGGAAAGGGAAAGGATGGATCAAGTCTCCTCTGACACCAGGTGCCATTATCTTACCATGGCTTGTGACTTTTCTGAGCTGCATGTGACTGTCTGTTCCATGCCCAGTACAGGAGTTTTCCTTCCTCCAGTCCTCAGCCAGCAGTGCTGGAAATAGGACTGGTGGGGACCACGTGCAGCAGCACATGCTTTCACATAGCTGCTAAAAGCAGTGTCTTCCTTTCTGATACTTCCAGAAGGTGAAGGTGCTGTAGGAATCTCCTGGCTTTGGCTCTGAAGCTTCTGCATACCAGTATCTGACCTGGTGCCAACCCACCTTGTTCCAGTCTTTCACCAGTGTGACCTTTGGGGCACCAGCACTCCCAGTCCTGACGTAAGCCCACCTAAGAGCCAACACTGGCATTCTTATGTCATGTTTGTTTAATGCCTCAGGGGGCCATTTAAGGCCTGGAATAAAGCAGGGCTGAACTTCTCTAACATACATTCTTTCTTGGACAGTGGAAATACCATGACAAGAATAATTCTTGGATCCTCTTAGCTCTGGAGTGAGGCCTCCCATGGCATTAGGAAAAAGGAAGTGCTGATAACTGCCAGTACGGATATTGGCAGAAGGGTAGAGATAGCTGGATTTATTTGGGTTTACATGGAAACTACTCTTTCCTGCAGAAATACAGCACCCAACAATAATAATTATTATCAACAGACATTTTTCAGCATTCCCTCATGGTACAGTGGTGCAAATATTCACTGGGCTGGGCTGGATGGAGAGGAGGGTCTGAGGCAGAGATAAACCTTAATTTCGTCTTATTTCAGAGGTGGCTGCTCGTCTCTGGGCATCATCTTGTGTTGCTTGGAACAGTAACAAAGAGTTGGTAAACACCAGCTGTTCTGCTAAGCAGAGGTGGGTGAAGTATGTAAACTGGATAATTTAGATTAAAAATAATTTATTTTCACAGCAGCCTGGGTTGTTGTTCGGTGTTAATTGGGATCATAAATATGTATGCCAGGAGGCGTATTGGGGGTTGATGCCGGGAGGCTGAGCCAAAGCCAAGAGTCACTAACTGTGACTGCATGTGCTTAAATAAACTTTCCCTTCCTTGCACTGCCGTGAGGCAACAACACAGTGTGTGTCTGAGTGTGCTGAGATGGGGATACTTGGAATGGGCCTGGAATGTCTGCACTTACTGGTGTCCCTGCCCTGAGAGCCTGCCATGTCCCTGGTGGAGAGGAAGGAGAGGGCAGCTGGGAAGTGACCAGTGACTCTGGACAGGGAATAGTGAGGCTGGATGTAAAACTTGTTCTCCTGGGTACCAGTTGATGGGTGAGGAGCTGTGTGTTCCTGTCTCATCCCAGCTCTGCAGACAACATGACTGTGCCAGGGTGCACTAAGGGTCCCAGGTAAGCTGCTTAGAGCTCTCCAGCTCCCACATGCTGTGCCAGCAGCAACAGCTCCTTGCAGAGGGAAACAGAGGCAGGAAACCTGGCAGCAAGGGGCTCCTCTCTCTGCAGCACCGAAGACAAGTGTAGGAAACAGCACAAGTGCCAGCAATTCCTGTCACACTACAGGAGAGGGGAGAAAAATTAAAAGGACTCTGCACTTGGCTGCCATGAAGGCTGTTGGAATACACTCCAGGAATCAGGTTGAATACAAAGGAATGAGCTCCTGAGCACCAGATGGTTTTTGAGAAAGGAAGAATAAATCCGTACATAACCAAATTCCCTTGTGCACTGGGTATGAGGTGGTT
Organism: Scytalopus superciliaris; assembly: GCA_013400415.1. NCBI lineage: Eukaryota > Metazoa > Chordata > Aves > Passeriformes > Rhinocryptidae > Scytalopus > Scytalopus superciliaris. Next base: position 214,331 of record VXBX01005749.1, read on the forward strand.
GTTTTATTTTGCTATTTTGATTTGGGTTTTTTCTCTCTTTTGCACCTGCTTGACAGTGGCATTTGGGCCACACAAGAACATAAACATGCATTGGTGTGTGGGGAGCAACAACTGCAGCATTTATATCCTGGTTCTAAGATTTAATTCTCCCTGGGACACCTTAAGTCCCTTGCAGCTGGTTGTTTAATTGCAGCATGACTTTTTCTTGCTGCTGTCCAAGATTTAAGCTGTGCTTGATCCCAAAGTAATAGTATGTACAATATTAATCAGGTTAAAAAACCAAAAAAAAAATCATAAGGGATCACTGAAGTGCTTTGGGAAGGATTTTCATTAGTTCCTATATGACATCAGAGCATCAGGCTTGTATTCTGAAGTCTCTCCCAGACTTCCTTAACCCATCAGCTGTGCCTTCCCATCTTGTCTCTCATGATCTGACAGAACAATACACTGAGTGCTCTGGCGATGGCTAGACTTGGAGCAGAGCACCTGAGATGCAAAGCACCTGTAGGGACATATACCTGGGAAGTCAAACTTGGCAGGAATGTCATTGCCTTCTGAGTCATCTCTCTATCTTCTGTGTCTGTATCATGTCTATTTTGGGAGCTATTTGATATCCCAGAAGCTCCAATATTTGGAGATGACAGAACCTGCTTTGTATCTGCTCTGGGTTCTGTCAGTCCTTTTCTCCTGTGTTTGCTGAACTCCTCCTTAAAATACTTTTTTCTGGGATTGACATATTTTCTTTTTAAATCTTCTTGATGCTGCCTTGAGAAACTAGCAGACATGAACATGGTTTTTCCTCAGATTCCTTCTAAACCTGCCTTGAGAACTGGCACATAACTACTTTTGTGATGATGTTTCCCTCTGCATTCTCCATATTCACATCAGATTGGAAATCTCTTGATCTTGCTTATCTGATGTGTTTTCCTGTGGAAGGGTACAACAGGTAAAGAGACACTTAGGAAAGAGTCTCTATTAGATACTCTACAAATCCTAGCAGACATCTGGTGATCTTTTGGAGGGAAGGCTGTTGCCTGTGGAAGTCAACAGGTGTCCCTCCTTCCACAGTGGCTGGAAATTACACAAAACTTTTTCTGTGATGAAAACTCCTGCCCCCTCACACCTTTTTGGGTGTCTGACACGTTGCCAGCGCCCCCTTGCCCAAACCTGTGTGAGTGCACATGTGCAGGGTGTGCACATGAGAGAGAGAGAGAAACCCAGGAATAATTAACAGCTCATTAATATTTCCTGCTCTTCAGGTTAAAGGTCATTACCTTGAGCGGCCTCACAGACAGCTCTGCTCTCGCAGGCATTCTAAACCCATCCCTGCCAAACCACAGCTGCCATTCCTGTGGGATTTAGGGAAATGAGCCCTTTCCTTTTCCTTGTCTTCAAACAAGTGTGAGAGGCCTTGGCTGATACAGAAAATAAACACAAACCATGATCAGGACAAAGGCAAATCGCTGGGCCAACTGCTATTGTGAATGGTGCCTTTCCTCCCCTCCCTGGGCATCAGGCTTTCCTGGAGGTCCACTCCATACCCTGGCAGACCAACTCTTCGCCCACCATCTGGCTTTCTGCCTTTTTTGAGTGTCACTTGCCAGAAATCTCACAGCAGTGCTGACATGCAGAGCAGTGCTGTCCAGTATCTGTGTGAGAAGAAGCAGTTGGAGGCAGCAGAGGAGAGGGACTGGAATCACTCTTGCCTCCTGGGAGCTGTGGGGATGTGAAGCATTGCTCTGGCATCCACCCCCAGCTCCAGCCCTTCATGGACATCCCAGTAACAACTCTTCTGTCTCCCACCCATCAACACAGGGAGCTGCCTGGGAATGTGCACTGGGCTGCTCAGCTCACTGGGACTCTATTCACACTTGTCTTCCTGCTCTACCTCATCTTGCTCCCAAGCGGGAAAAGAGGAGGAAGGGATTGTACCTGGAGACTGATGCTGGCCTGGAATCAAGGACAGGCAAGGCAGAACCTCCTTACTGGGAAGATGCTTTGCAGCTCTTCTTTAGTGTGGAGGATCCCTTGCTCACTCTCCAGTGGTGCTTCAGTGGGGAAAAGATGCAGCATAAGTCACGTCCAGAAGACTGCTGGGAGCTACCCGTAGTGTCACCCTGTGTCTGAGTGTTGGTGGCTGCCTAGAAGAGACAGCAAGGTGAATTACAGGGGCCAGAGTTGTAGGTGACCAGCTCATCAGGTAAGTAATTTCATTTCAGTCCACAGTGGCCTGTGGATGCAGAGATGAGCAAACACTCGCTTGGGAATGTGGCACGCAGCCAGCCTTGTCCCTTGCTCTTCTAAGAAGCATTAGTTAGGCTGGATTTACTCAGCTAAGGGACACTTCGAGTCAAAACATGTCCTGGGTAATTATGCATTGCTTCTTGTACAATTAGACTGTGGTAAGTGATAAACATTTTCAGATTCTGACACTGAAATTGTATAAACACCTAAATTACTCTCCTGGACCTCAAGAAACTCACCCAGTGAGGCTCAGAGAGCTCCTCTGCTCCTACCAAGCCCAGACACTTGTGTTCTCACTCCTGGAATGCTTCCAGCAGGTCCTGATGGCAGGAGGCTGGTGGAGTGGCTCTGAACCTTGAAGGACTTAACCAGCCCACCAATTCACCCTGTGAGGAAGCAAGGGCCAGCCTTGATGGACTGCACTGTGTGCTGGGATGTGTGCTGTAATTTATGCACATTTATGTGCTGATATCATAGAATCAAAGAATGGTTTGGGTTGGAAGGGATCTTAAATATCATCTCGTTCCACTCTCCTGCCACTATCCCAGGTTGCTCCAAGCATCCTCCAACCTGACCTTGAACACTTCCAGGGATGGGGAGGTCACAGCTTCTCTGGGCAACATGTGGCAGGGCCTCACCACCCTCACAGTAAAGAATTTCTTCCTAATGTCTAATGTAATTAGTTCGCTTCCACTGAATCAATACTGAAAACTTTGCTCTGAAGAGGCTATTCTGCATTTTCTCCATGTTCTCAGGATCCACGCAGGCTTTCATGGGAAGGCTGGGGCTGCACCCACTGGGTTGGCCCAGAGGATGGATTTATGAGATGCAGCATGTAAAACACAGAGCCTGCCTGAGAAAAACACAAGCCAGAGCTGGCAGGTGGAAAGGGGTTACCATGGCAAGGAGCACCGGCCACTCTGAAGCCCTGGACCTCTTCCAGCCCAAGTTGGAGCATATAGAAATCACCACCACCAGCCAGAGCTTCTTCACATATAGGCACACATCAACTGAATTTGTCAGTTCAGTTTTAGTGAGACAATAACTGCATGTTTATAAAAAACAACAGATTTTTTCTAAAAGTGACTAATATTCAGTGAATGCCCAGGAGAAATGGATTGATTTCCTGCTCATCAGCTAATCTCTAATTATTATTATTATCATTCATCATTGTATTTAGTTTCATAATCAAAAGGCAATGAAACCCAAAGAGATTAACATGAGATACCTATAACTTAATTTACATAAAATAGCTTTATTAGCTCAAAGCCTGGAACATTCCAGGAGATTTTTAGCCCAGATATTCAAGAGATCAGTGCTCACTCATATACAGTGGCTGTGAGAAAATATCACACTGCCTTGAGGAGAGACAGACTCCCAGAGAAAGTAGGACCTTCTTCCACCCTTCCTTGGTGCCCGTGTCTTGCAGCATTGGCCACTTGGAGAGGCAGGAGCACCCCGGGGTTAAAAAACCTGGAATCTCTCGAAGAGTGTGTTATTCCCACTTTAAAAGTGCTCATATTTCAGTGTTTATTAGTACATTCTCTCTGAAAGCCCGTTACACGCCTGCTGCTCTGCAGGGCGCCCGAGGGGAATGTCACACTGGAGCACTCGGTGGCCCTGTCATTTCTTGTGCATGTCACGGCGTCATCGTGTCTCGTTAGTTAATTAGAGGAGAGAAGAGCAAGCGGCAGAAATTAGAGCAACCCTACAGAACGTGTGAAAATGCTGGACGAGTTCAGAAAGCAAAGCCCAAGGTGCTGCCCTTTGTGGAAGCCACGTTTTGGGCATCTTGCTCCTGCCACTGAGGATGAACAGGGTGCAGTGGTGGATGCTCGTGCCATGCCAGGACAGCTCTATTAGTGGAAAAAATGCGCTTAGCACGACTCCTCACTGCTGCACTGTGCCCAGAGGACACCTCCTGCATGAGGGTGACCTGTTTTGCTTTTTTTCTGAATTTTTTTTTCCCCCTGAAAGTGTTAGTAGAAAAAATCAAATAAGGGTTACAACTGTTCGGCTGCACTTTTGTACTGTCACACCTCAAAACAACGGATCATGTAAAAATAGAACATTTTCTAGCAAATTGGAAGATTAATGCAATGTCAGTTACTACTAAGAATTTATTTTGCAGTATTCATTTTACCAATGTCCTTCAGTCCAGTTGCTGACTTTTTATTGTGGCTTGAGTATTTTTGCTTTACATTATAGAAATACTGTACCCACATTCTTGATGCACTCAACACGGGAATACTAAAATCTTTGTGCACTTAAGTATACACTTTACTACACTGGGAGACTTATACCTGGGGTGAGCCAGTAAACATGTCAGAAAGATAATTCTGGTGTCATTATTACTAATTTGTGCCTAATAAATGAGTAAATATGAACATCTAACCAAATGAAACAAATTTCTGTCAAGCCTCAAACCCAGGTTTGCAGAGTGCGGGAGGATAAAGCAAACTGTAATAATGCAGAAAGGGTAGTGAAATAGGGCTTTGGACTCTGTGATCCTTGTGGGTTCCTTCCAACCCTTCCAACTCAGGAATTCTCTGAGTCTGTGACTGTCAGCAGTGTGCACAGCCCCAGCCCTCAGTAGGGACCCTCCTCACGGCAGAGCAGGGTGAAGGGAACATCCCCAGTGTGTCCCTGCTGACACATCCTGCCTGCCTGGGGCTGTCCTCCAGCATTCCAGGGTGATTTCCAGCATTGCATCATTTTTACACCACTGCATCTGGGTTATGCTTCCCTGTGGAAGGCAAGGTGCCTGTTAGTCACGTGGTGGGTGATGACTGCTCTGCTCCTGTTTTGCTGAGGGCCCTTTCTGCCAGTCTGATATCCCCTATTAATTTATTTAGCCCAGCAAATGGCATTTCCCAAGCTCTGACGTGATGCACATGCTCAACCCTGCACCACAACCCTGCAGGGATGCATCAGCTCTTGGTCCTACTGGTGCTGGAGGAGGACTTGGGGACATCCTCAGCCCTCTGCCCGAGGGACAAGAGAAGGCAGCACTGAATCTGCCTCTACCCAAAACAATTTGAAAAGTGAAAAAACCTGCTGTAGGAGTTCCTTCTGCAGCCCGTGCCATGGGCAGTGTGTACGTGGTGCTGCACCAGGCTCACAGGGAGAAAGGGAAGGCTAGAGTAAGCCCTCCATGGCAAAATGCACACAGTGCTTCCTGGAATTTGCTTTTCCATGTGGCCTGCAACACTGATTTTTAAAACCCCTCTGCCTGTTATTTACGTCTGAAATTAAGCAGTGCGCCTGTGAACTCTAAATTTTAGGGAGTGTATTGTACCTGACTAATTTTATGGTCTGTATTGCCTTTTATCTTGACTTGCTATTAATTTAACAGCAAATCTCTGTGTATGTCAGTTTTGATTCCTGGGGTACCATATAACTTGGTTTGTAAATTGATTTGTGCTTTCTGATACTTCAATAAAGCCATTTGGTATAAACGCAGCTCTTCATTTCCTTGTTGAGTACGTGGTGAACAAGCAGAAGCCGAGCACAAAAATAGACATTTATTTAACCGACAAGTATAACAAGGGGAAGGCAACAGGAACTGGTTGGCAGCCTGCTGACAGCCTCTAAACTAGGTGCAGATTACGGTGCAAATGAACCAATGGTTTTATCCTCAGACAGGACCTACTGAATGCAATATCCTGTTTGTTTGCTGTCTGCTGTGCACAAATGAGAAGTTCTGGACACTGCTGTGCTCCCACAGCCCAGCACCCCCAGCTCCCAGGGCATGCACTGTCTGAGATGTCCTGGTTTTTGACAGCCCTGGCATCTCTGGGTGTGCAACACACTGGAGTGGGTGAGAGTGGGTGCTTGATCAGGAATCTAGGGAAACCAAGCCAAAGCTGGGAGTGTGCCTGGTCCCTCATCTCTGGGAGGTCCCTGCTTCTTCTTCCCACCACATGAATCCCAATTCTCCATTCTCTCCATTCCCTCTTCATGCCTGATTTCTCATCAGCCTCATGGCTGTGTAAGGACATCCCAGGTGCTACTGCAAGTGTGGCAGGAGGGAATATTTGTGGTTAACTTTAATTTCATTGTTGCCAGCAACTTTTCCTCTGTCACTCTGCACAATGCCAAGGCCACAGCAAGGAGAGCTCATCATTCTTACCCTGCTCCCCTTTCCCAGAGGGAAACAGGCAGCAGGTTGAGGCTCAGCCAGGCGGCTGCAGGGCCACTGTGGCATGGCCATGCACAAATGGATCCTGCAAGCCTGCAGGAATTACTAATCAAATTAATTTGACAAATGACATCCCAGCTCTAGATGGTGGGTGATTTACAATAGGGCTTTTAATAGCAATATTGGCTCAGGGACTCTTTCCAGCATGGGCACCACGTGAAACATTGAACATGGAGGAGAGAGATGCTGTTCTTAGCCAGGTGAGGGGCTCTGCAGGTTGGGGTATCCAACATCCTGGCAGGAGAAGGGGCTGGAGTGAAACACCATGTGATGGACAGATCTCCAGCTGAATCCCTGGGTCAGAAGTGCTGGAAACAGGGAGCCCAGGCAGCACAGACCAGCTGCTGCAAAGCTGGGGGCACTCAGGCTGTTCACCCTGGTTTGCCACCACACCACTACCTTCCTGGGGGACAACATTCTGGAGGATTTTAACATTGAAGAAGTCTTTTATATGCATTTATCTTCTGCACTGCCCATGCAAAGGAATGTGCAAGGAGAGCCAGGAAAAAGCAGGGTACTGCTTTTTCACTAGGAAAAGCAGGGCAGCATCCTAACCAGAGCACTGAGGGCTAGGAGAAAACATGCTGAAAGATGTGAGGAGGTGCATGAGGAAATTCCCTGATGTGGGATGACGCTGCATCTGGGCAATAAGGTAGGCAGAGGAAAAGAAAAGTTCTACAGGCAGTGGAAACCGCCTCCAAAAGCTGCTTTTTAGTGTGTGAAATTGATAGAATCATGAAATCATAGAATGGCTTGGGTTGGAATGGACCTTAACCATCATCTAGTTCCAAACCCCTTCAAACAAGACACTGAAAACATAAAGGCATCATGGAGCTGAAGAGAAGCTGAACAGAGAAGGGAGCTCAAGTGGCTGCTTTAACAAAAAGTTCATTTTTCTTTGAAATTAATTAGCTGAATCCTGACAAAACCTGTTATTGAAAGAGCACTCCAGTGTTTTTAATCATCAGAGTTATTTGCAAAGTGCTCCCAGAAGCTGGAAATCATACCCTCTCCTCCCGGCTCTTTTGTTCATTTCCATCTGGGGGAAATTCATGAGAATTCATTAAAAAATTATTGGCGCCCCAGAGCCAAAGGCAACAGACCTCTCAAAATGTCCAAATAAAAAAAGTTGTAATGAATAACCACTGTCAAATGACCAAACAGAAAGGAAAAATAGGACAGCAAACAAAACTAGACAAAAACTTGAGCATTTGCCTGCAAAGTGGGGGCTGCAATTAGGAGTTCTGTGATTCACACACCAACACTCGCCCACCACTGCTCTCTACAGAATGATTCAAGGCCAATTGAATCACTATAATTCCCTGGGACTTTCTTTTTGGCAGTGGAAACAAAGAGCTTAAGGCATTTGGGTTACTCTAAACCTACAAATGCAACTTAAATAGTGAGATGGAATTTGTCATCTTGCTCACTGCACAGTCCCACCAGGACTAGTCACAGGTCAAAGACTGCTGGAGTTATGGCCCTGCCACTGTGGGGTGGGCAGCAGGTCCAAAGGAGGTCACTGCCTGATCGTGAAGATGAGGTGCAGAGGCATGGGGAGAAAATCATTTGCTCCTGGATGAGAAGGACCACCAACACAATTAGAGGGATGGAGCACCTCTCCTACAAGGAAAGGCTAAGAGAATTGGGATTGTTCAGCCTGGTGAAGAGAAGGTTGAGGGGTGACCTAATTGTGGCCTTCCAGTACCTGAAGGGAGTCTTCAGGAAAGAGAGAGAGACTACTTGCAAGGGCCTGGAGAGGCAGGATAAGGGAGAATGACTTCACAGTGACAGAGACGAGGTTTATATCAGATATCAGGAAAAAGTACTTCCCTGTGAGGGATGTGAGGCCCTGGCACAGGTTGCCCAGAGAAGCTGTGGCTGCCCCATCCCTGGGAGTGTTCAAGGCCAGGTTGGACAGGGCTTGGAGCAACCTGGGCTAGTGGAAGGTGTCCCTTCCTGTGGTGGGGGTTTGGAACTACATGATTTTTCAGGTTTCTTCTAGTCCAAATTATTGTATCATTCTCTGGTGCTGTCATGTTTGTTAACAGAGAGAGCAGCAGCAGAAGAAGCCATGAAAAACCTGTGTGTTGGGCTCTATGACACAGCAGAGCAGCCCAGCTCTACACCTGGCAGTGAACAGCCTCCTACATATTTTCAGTGCAGTTTTTCACCCTGCTTTCAGCTGGCACACTGTGGGGACCCTTCCCCAGTGGCCCATGCCCTCTGTCAGCACCCCCATGTGTGGAGCACAGCAGGAGTGGGTGTTGCAGCATCCAGCTCCATCTGCAATGGCTGCATCAATATTCATCTCTTTGTAAACATAAACTGCCCCTGCTGCTCAGAGTCACTTCAGATTATTCATATTGATTCAGCACTGTTAATGATTAAATACAATGTTCTCCAAAGCCTGTGTTTAACAGGAAAGCTTGATTGGATTTGCTGTTTGAGATTGGGTTGTTTTCAGTTACATTGCTGGTATTTATTTTTTTCCCTTGTGGAACATCGTGTCATTTTACAAATGAAGAATTACCCTCTTGCCTTCTAATAAAAATTTCCATCACTGAAGGATTCACATCCTTCTGTGTAATCAGACAACTGATACACTGCACATCCCACTGTCATCTCTGGGGTTCCCAAAGCCATCACAGGCAGAGCTGCTCCTGCAGGTCCAGCAGCACGAACTGACCCTGTCCAGGAGCCACAGGCTGGAGGACAGGGGACAGCACAGGTCCCAGAAAAGGGAGATGATGGCAAAGTCCCCATCTGTGGATGGCACCTCTAGGGCTCCCCTGGATAGGGAGTATAGCAGTTGCAAAACCTGGCACTTGTCCTGGAGAGAACTTCAAGGCTTTACAGAAAAAATCAGAAGACAAAATGCAGGAGGTGATGTCGTTGATGTTACAGATTTCGTCTTGGCAGCACTGGGAAGAAATCCCCAAAACCCCAGTGCAATTCACTGTGTAGCTTTGCCTCATCAGGAATCTGTCCATCCAAACACTGTCCATCCATGACAGAGTCCCAGACTCCAAAAGAAATGTCCAGACTTCAATCTGAAGGAGGAACACGTTTGCACATAGGACCAACAGGGTGCAATCCCTGCATGTATCTGGGGCAGTAGCTGTAGGTGAACTGGGGCAGAGTTTTACTGAGAGCTGTCATTGTATTTATTTCTCATCTTGCTTTTATGGCTCAGCCACACAAGTTAAGAAAGTAAAACAAGGACAGAACATCACAGTGAAACTGCTGAGTTGCTACGAACTAGTGACAGCTTAAAAAGAAGATGTGAAATCAAAAATTCTGGAAAAAAACGTGACCCGACAAAGCACAGAAACCCCATGAGAAGGAGCAGAGGGAAGACTGAACGCAACTCAGCAAGATGAGTCCATCACAGACAGCAGCACAGACTGGCATTTCCTGGGGCAGGGACTGGCACTGTGATGTGTCAGGATGGGGACACAGAGCTTGCCCAGCCCCGAGCTACGTGCATGAGCACCAGATGATTGCTGTGTGCGTGTGGGCATGGGCGTGTTTCTGCTCTCAAGTCTTTGTGTGTGAGAGAAGACGAGCAAACAAAAGTGACCCAGAGGTCCAGGGTTACATCTGGTTAGACTCAATGAGATGAAATCCATTTTGGGATCTCTAATGGCCCTCGCTCAGTGGTGTCACACTGGTGCCAGGATATTAAGGGCACCTGTCAGGGCTATTTTAGGAAACAGAGGCCTCCTGCCTGATGCCCCCCCCACCCTCCTGTCTGTGTTGAGCTCCATGTCAGATGAGGTCTGCTGGAGCAAGGCTCACAGAAAGTTTTGGATTTAGTGGAAAGACTGGATGAGAAAATGGCTTTCTGAGCCCCCTTCTCACATACAGATCCAGCCTGGACTCTGTGGGATTGGTTTTGGCATCTTCTGTGAAACTTCCAGCTGCAGGTTTTGTCCCCAGCAGCACATCTTGAACTTTGTCCATCCCCAGGGTCAGGAAAGGGGTTGGGGCTTCTCCCAGAGATCTGCCTTGTGAAGCTGAGTTGGTATCTTCTCCTACGGGGAGAGCCAGCCAGGGTGAGAAGGGAAGTGAGTTCAGTGTCTGCACATGGAGACTTCTCTTCACAGTGAAAAAGCTCATGTTCTGGTCACATACAAATGGGCAAAGCTGCGTTCTGACCTGCCAGAATGCAATTACGTGAACTGCAGATGTGGGTCTTGACACAAAACTCACAGGGAGGCTGAAACCCCTAACCCTTCATGGCCTGGGGGATCCAGACTGGCTCTGCACCATTGCACCAGGATAAAGGTTGGTTGATAAACCCAGATGATTGGCTTTGTTCTTCCACAAGAGCTATTTCTGGAACTACCTCGCTTTTTATCTCCTTAATTACTGTCATAGGTTACAATTCTCCTGTTTTTGAGTGGCATGACTAAATTGACCACAAGTACCTTTAGAGGGCCAATTGGGCTGTGTCTCCATGCAGAGCCAGCAGCGCTTGGGAGCAGCACAGACGCAGCATGCTTTGCTTGATCCAGGATAACACGGGGAAAAAACACATAACAGAAGGACAGCTTGTTTTAAAACAGAGACTACAACACAAACGTGTGAAGTGGTCTGTATGCAAAAGCAGGAGGAATCCTCCAGCTGAAGAGAGACCCTGCTGTGAGTTGCGTGTGAAGTGAGCTGCTGCTGAAGGGCCGTGGGTGTGCAGTTGCTCATCAAATGAGCAAATCTGGCAGCCAAGGACACATTTTCAAGATTATGTTGCAATTAATATGGTTTAATGAGAGAGCCTCTTTTTTGTTCTTGTCCCACTATATCCCCCCAAGGCTTCATCAGACTCAAACTTTCTCTTTACAAATCATAGAATCATAGGATGGTTTGGGCTGGAAGGGACCTTAAAGATCACCTTGTTCAAAGCCCCTTCCATGAGCAGGCACACCTTTCGCTAGATCAGGTTGCTCAGAGCCCTATCTAACCTGGCCTTGAACACTTCCAGAGATGCCTGATCAGCTCGGTTAACCCCAAACGCTGTTGCAGCCATTCCAGTAGCTGGGTTTGGATACATTACCCACCTTTTGCTTTCAGCCTCCATCACTGTCATTGCAAATTCAGGCTTTTTCTCCTTTGCTCAGACTAGATACAGGGAAGATGCTCCAGTGAACTTTGTATGCCAAGCAGTGGGATATTTTGAAACCACTGGTGGGTTTGGATAGGAAGTTCAAGCCCATAGTCAGTCACACACTGATGACTCTGTGACAAAACTGCTCCTAGAGATGGCTTAATGGATGAGAGCTCCCACAGAGTCCTGCCTGCCAGCAAGTGCATCTCCAGCCACACTTCATGGTGTTGCTCAGTCTGGTTTTCAGGCTGTCTAAAGGCTGCTGGAGATGATCAGACAACAAAGGCACCCAGAAACCACTTCTGGCTCCTGACAAGAGGCCTCTTATTGTCAGGATCCAGCCCTCTGCCACACCACTCAGCATTGTATTCCCAGGGGGAAAGAAAATAAATCTCATTTTTCTTCACTGCTGCCAGAACAAGAGTTGGCTGCTTGGAAGTTCTCCCAGCTTCTTCCAGCCTTCTTTCTTTCCCCTCTCCAAACACACCTTCCCTGAAGGACTGAGGAATGCTGTAACAACCACCACAGCCGGCAGGAGCCCCACAAACACCAGCAGTAGGCACATTCCCATAAGATCCCCTACTCCAGACATTCAGTGACTCTCTTCTGACTCTTCTCCCGTGTTTCATATGCCAGCCTAATCATTAGGGTATCTTTGTGGCTGATGTTGCTTCAGAAATTAATCTCTCCTGAAATTTCTGCTTTAAGATGTCTGTCCCCATCCCAGTTGCTGTGGAAGAACTGTTGGAGGGTGGTCCCTGACATGGGGGGAATGATCACTTACATCAATTTAATTTAATTATGGGGAGGGTTGAAAGACCTGTGAAAGATCTGATGTAGCAAATAAACCTCTTGCTTATAAATTCTTGTGTGTCAGCAGCAGCATTTTATGTTGCTGAAGGCTGCACTAATCACTAAAAGATAGAAATACATCTTCCACTGAGATTTATCCCTGCACTTGATCAGGGAATACAGATACAACTAAAATCTCTGCACCCTGGGCTAGAAGGAAATTTCCCACTCAGAACTCCTGTTCATTTTCCTTGGTTTTGCTTTGAAGCTGTTGAGGATGGAGGGAAGTGGAAGAAAACAGGAGCATCTATATGAGTGAAGCTTCTGGAACTCTGTGCTACCTGTCCCAGGTACAGGAGGGACCAGGGGGCAGCAGACAAAGGTTACAGGCCCAGAGCAAAGGGCACTTCTATCATCAGATAGACACCTGCCCACAGCAGGATGGAGTCAGGGAGCCTCCTCCATCAGGCACTGCCCTGGAGAGATTAACCCCTAAAAGGGGATGAAAAATCAGCCCTGACATGAACCTGCATTCCCTGCTAGTGAGTCCGGAGGGAAACTCAGCCACAAGCGCAGGGCACGGTGAGTCAGGCTCTTTTTTCTCCCCTCTAATAATACCAGCCCAAGAAGGGTCCCTCAGAGCTGGGTTGTGTGAGGCCATGGGGGAGGCTTCCAGGAAAAAGCAGAGCTTTTTTAACTCTGGAGGGCCTGGCTGTGTTCAAGTCCTGCAGGGGCTGGAGTGATGTTGGATTTACAACTGTCTAAATGAGAGGTGAGATCCAGTTTGGATGTGGTTTATCAAGAGACACCACACCGAAACCCAGGCACATATAAATACACGCATATATACATGTGGGTACAGCCTCCCTGGAAGGGGCACTTTTCCAGCCCACTGAGCTCCTGTAGAAATTCCCACATCAGGGCTTTTCTGTTCCAGAAGACGACAAACCAAGCAATAAATACTGGGAAAAGCCACGAAGGATAAATTGCTGCTGCAAAAAGTAATTCCTCCTGCCTGGCAGAAGCTGTATTTATCTCCCAAAGACTTTAGTCCCAGTCTCTCTCACGGGAATATTAACAAAGACATGACAAACAAATCTTTGTCACACACCAAGAGGACTGGCAAAGCTGTGAGGTCCCAGGTCCCCTCTTAGAGACCTGAAGGGATGCTTCATGCTGGAAATGCCATGACAAGGGACACTGTGACAGTGCCACTGAGAGACTTGTCTGCGTAGGAGCTGCTAGTGAAGATAAGACCTTCTCCTTTGAGTTGCCATGTACTTACCACCCACTTCCTTGTCTCTGGAAGAGGGCTGGAGATGGCAGCCACCCTCCCAGGGTCTAGGCTGATGCTGTTGTGTTGCTTTGTCCTCACCTTGTTACTCACCTTGTGGACAGACTCCAGCTTCGAGTTCAACTCATCTCAATACCCACTTTATGGAGTCACCTTGGATGAAGAGCCAGAGCAGCAGCTGTCACTTGTCCCATCAGGCTGGTCCTGGTCCCTTGCCCTCTTAGCACTTCTGTTCATGGGAGACCATCTTTCTTGGCAGGGTCATACTCTTGGCAGATGAAGTTACTCAGCTATTGACTACATTCATTAGTCAGATATTGACACATCATGCTGGAGAAAATGAGGACTGCTCCAGTGAGTGTTTTATTGCTCAGGCTCTTAAAAGAAACCTGTTCCCCATTTGCTTCTCCCCAAAAAGCTGAATGTTCAAAAGGTCAGAAGGATGTCTCAGGATGAATCAGCCAGGAGACACGCATCTAAGATCAAAGAGATTGTCAATCCAATTAACAGCCTGGGTTCCTGCAGCAGCAGGCCTTTTACGTGTAAAATACATGCTCTTCAATATTTCATCTTCAAGTTCAGATCTCTTTGGAAGTCTTTCTTCCCAAGTCTTTCTTCCTATCTCCCCACTGTCACAGACATCCCTCAGCTGGTAGGAGATGTTCTGTAATAAAGAGTGTAAATTCTCTCTTTTCTCTCCTTCCCCAGATACTGACTGTCTTTTTTTTTGGAGTTTTATTAAAACTACCTCTTCTCTCATTGCTGTTCCTGCCCAGCCCAGAGTGGGGAAGCTCCACATGTTGGGCTCAGAATGCTGAGCTAAGGGAGATTCACAGCAAAGTGAAATACCAGACTTAAAAAAAATGTGTTTTCTTTCTTCAAAGTTATCCAGCAAGTGGTTCCTTGTAAAAAGCAACCTTGGGGATGCAGATGCTGCGTTGACATGGCATTTCCCTTCAGCTCCGCAGTTCCCAGCTGTGCCGTGGCAATGCTGCTCTGTACATTCTGTAATTGCTAATCAGCTCTTTACAGAGCGCAACCACCCCAGGAATCAATGCCTAAATCAGCACAGGGAAGTCTTAGCTAATGAACTAGGAGTTTATTTCTATTCTGGGGACAGGCTTGTTTCCTTGTTCCTGTATCCTGCATTTCTCCATGTACTGACGTTGAAGCGTGGTAGTTGTGACTCCCCAGCTCTGCACCTGCTGGAATTCTCCCTGTGACGCATTTGCAGTGTCATCTTGCAGACAAATCTTGCTTTTTAAGCAATCCTTTTCACAGAATCACAGCATCATTTAGGTTGGAAAACATCTCTAGGATCATCAAGTCCAACCTGTGACTGATCTCCATCTTGTCAACTAGACCAGAGCACTGAGTGCCACCTTCAGCCATTCTCTGAACACCTCCAGGGATGGTGACTCGCAACATCTCCCTGGGCAGGAGAGATGATGGAATCACCACATCTTTTATTGACTCTTTGGACTGGGAGAGACACACCTCAGCTGCTGCAGGGCCAAGAGGTGCACTGATGAGGCTTCATGACTTGGCAAGAGCATCCTGTGGGCTAAAGGTCCCCTCTCCCTGCAGGGGAGACTGCAGGCAAAGTCAGGGCTCCAGGTGGCAGAAGAAGTTGGGTGTTTGTTTGCAGGATGAAAACAACACCTTTGAAAGCTTTCCAGGGACTTGCCCTGCTGGTATATCTTTATGTAGAGTGTCAGCTTTGGAACTCCTCTGGCATTCATGGGTGCCAACACATGATCTGGCTCCTATCAGCAAGAAAATCCTACCCTGTGAGATTCCTCTGTTGTTTATTCTGATCTGTGCAATGACTTCCTTTTCAGTCAACCTCCCTGATTCTAGAAGAAGCATCTTTTCCTCCTGTTTCCCTCCTCCAAGCCCCCTTCTGGGGGCTGTGTCTCTCTGTTGTATCCCACCTGGTGTAGAGGCAGGACACTTTACTCTGCACCATGCGGGTAGAGGAGCTTTGGCTTCTGGCCAGCACCTTCCAGCCATGCCAGCATTGCTGCAACCTTCCCCTTATTGTCCCCATTGCTGTCAGTGGTGAGTGCTGAGCATCTTGCTCTGGACCTGCTCCATTCATGCCCCTGGAGTCCAGGTTAGCCCTTTCTTTCCTCAGCTGGGGCAGAGCTTGTTACTGAGCAAGTCAGAGCCCTCTCTGCTGCATTTGGGGCATGCTAATCCTTCCTGCCCTCAAGCACACTCCAAAAATAGCACCAAGCTCCCACCAAGTGCAGCCTCAACAGCAACAGGTGCCATCCCGGAGCTGTCACAGCCGACTGGGCTGCTCAGAGCCCACTGAGACACTGGCAAATGCCACATAACTTCTCATGCTACTATGCCATGACTATGCCAGGAGCACCTAGGACACATCAGAGGCTGGGGTGCAGGTGGCAGGATGGGGGATCAAGCAGGGGCTCCCCCTCTTCCACCTGTCCTGACAAAATTCATACTGTGCCCATCTTCCCATGGGGTGTGGGATGTCTGTGTGGCACAAGGGCTCAATTACTGAGTGGGATCCTCAGGCTGTTTACCAAAACATCTGGAGTCTGTATAAGGACCAGCAGGAAGCACTGAACTACAGCCACAGGATGAAGAGCTGTAAGTGCCTTTCAACTCTGGTCAGCCAGAGTTTGGGGATAAAAGGGTCAGATTCCATCAATCAAAACCATCTTTTCCTCAAAAAACTTATTGTTTCTGATTACACTTTCATTGTGGAGGTCTCTGAAACACGGGAAACTTCATTTTGGATTGACGCACTCATTTCGCTTTGGTTTTGATGATAAAAGAAAACTGAAAAATTTAATTTCCTCCTTGTTTGCTTTGTCCCTGAATGCACTTGTCCAGATGATGTCAAGGGTGTTGATGTATTTCCCCATCCCCCTTCTTAGTTTAAAAAATAAAAAAAGTCACAAACCTTCTCCAGCTGAAGGAGTGTAGAAAGAAGTGGAACAGTCCCTGGGTCAGTGCGCTCCACTTGGCATTAGAAAGGGGAACCATGTGATGATGAAGATGTGACTAATTTGTT
The DNA here is from genome assembly GCA_013400415.1 of Scytalopus superciliaris. Classification (NCBI taxonomy): domain Eukaryota; kingdom Metazoa; phylum Chordata; class Aves; order Passeriformes; family Rhinocryptidae; genus Scytalopus; species Scytalopus superciliaris. The sequence continues at coordinate 231,015 of VXBX01005749.1, forward strand.
TTCTAGAAAGAAACATCTGAAATTATTTTTCAAAGATGAAAACTGTAGCCTTTAAACAAATACAGAACCTTTCCCAAAATCTGCTTTGGTGCTCATTGTGCAATTTTTTTCTGGTGCTACAATTTTTGCACACGTTTCTTGCAAGAAGCAGCAGCTGATGCTCCTGCTGGGTTGTCTTCCACTAGACCAGGTTGCTCAAAGCCTCATCCAACCTGGCCTTGAACACTTCCAGGGATGGGACAGCCACAGCTTCTCTGTGTAACCTGTGCCAAGGTCTCACCACCCTGACAGGGAAGAATTTCTTCCTAATATTTAACCTAAATTTCCCCACTTTCCGTTTGAACTCATTACTCCTTGTCTATCACTACGGTTCCTAATAGGAATCATCATTTCCATTGGTCATCATTTCCTGATGTTTTGCCAACCTCTGCTTAACCAGGGAGTTCCCTTGGATGATGTTTGCTACCCCTTAGATAGCTCTGCTGCCTGTCTTTATTCTCCTCCTTAACCCCTCTCACCTGTTTAGATCACGAGCTTTGCAGGACTAGACCCTTTCGCACGTGGCTGGTATGACACCTGGAGCCATGGAGCTCCTGCTCCAGTTGCCTGGTTGCTGTTGCCATTGCAAACACAGCTAATAGTCATCTGCATCCCTGGACACTCATACAGCCTTTCCATTGGCTTGCATGGGCTTTTGATGAGGATTAACTCTTAAAAACATGGGCTCTCCATGCAGGCTGCCGTCAAGACTTGGAACAAAATAGTTAATGGTTAACAACAGCATTACAGATTTCTCTTCTTTTCCAATTTCCAGTCACAACAAGCTTTATAGAGCAGTATAAATTAACCAGCCTGGCATTTGTAATGCCCAGATATATTTTTATGTTATTTTTTGTGCTTTAATGACCACAATTTCCATTTCTCTAACACCCCTTCTTTCTTGTTTTTCCTTTCCTTCTGTCATATGACAGCCTGCTCTGGGCAGATTCACGTTTTTGTTATGAATTTCACGGACAAGTACAAAAAGAAAAGCAGGCAAATAACCCAGCCCTCAACACTTTCTCAACTGATGAGGAAAAACCATCCCCTCAGCATCAGGGTTCTGCAATCCAAAGGTGACCCCCTCTACCAGTTTCCATAAGGACCAAAACAGAGCATCTGGGAATTAAACATTCTACCATAGTAATAAAAATGATGGCAAATTACCATGTTGGAGTTTTATAACTCGACATTTACTGGGATTTGTGCCTATATAGTTGGAAGTAAATGTGTCTGTGACACCTAGAAATCAGCTTGTGCCCCAGGAAGGCACCAGCTGGGGCTGGAGGAAGAGGCTTAGGAATAATACAAGTGCCATGGTAGCAGCAGCACCCTTTGGGATGGTGTCAGGGCAGGGAAAGGGACACATCCACCAGAAGGCATATAAGGAAAGCAGGGAAAGTACCTGCTGCTTATGTCCAGCTGTGTGATTTTTAAAAGGATACTGAGAGATGGAGGATCATTGATAGAAGGGATGTGGCCATGGCTGGGCAGACTGTTGTTATTGGGTTGGGTTTTGAGGGCACAGTCCCCTCGACCATCCTTCATCCTCCAGGTAAATCTATGTCCAGAAGCAACAGGGCACCACATGAAGGCACCCTACTTTCTGGGGATTGACAACCCTGATTTCATGACAGCTGACAAAGTTTCAACAGTCACTGCTGGCTGGACATGAGAAGCCCCTGGCTTCTCTGCAGCCTCTGCTATGTGCCAGGTAGTCTGAAATCTGACCAGATGTGGGGGTTTTGTTAACCTGTTTACGTTTGCCAGTTACGAGGCATCTCACCTGCTGTGAGAGGTGATGGTGCCAGGGCCTCGAATGAACAAACTGGTCAGAAAACAAGGAGCAAAGAGTGAATCTGCTGCTTGGTGGGGGTGGAAAGGGGTTGTTTGATTCCTGGAAGGATTAAAATGGCTTGTAAAACAGCCTCATTCAGACAGCAGCATTTGTGAGCGCTGACATCTTGGCTTAACAATGCTCTTTACCAGCCATTTGAGAAAGCAATTTTACATATTGCTCTCAAGAGGTTTAAATTGCCATAATTCATGTTCATACCTCTAACCATGAAAGGATGAAGAAAAGGTTTATTGCAGTTATGTGCTGCAATAATCTCCTCACAGCTCTTTTCTCTGGATTGCTTTAAAGCTTTAGCAACTTAAGAAAAGCATTTGGACACATCCTGGGATGTCTGGAGGCACTGGGGTTTTGTGTGCCCTTGCCAAATAGGCCTCATGGTTTATCCAGTCCTAAAACCCAGGGCTGACCCCAGAGCTCTGTAAATCCAGATACAAAGTCTGGGAGGTGGAGAAAATCCACCCTGTTAGTGAGACAAGCCTCTCTAATGTGCATGGGTGGGTACTTGTGGCTGGCACAGAAGTGTCTAAGCCATAAGTGACTTTGGAAATATTCTTAGAGAGCAGGAATGAGCGGCCAAGTTTCTGTAGTTCCCGGTCACACTAAAAAACAGAGGTATGGCGCCACAGGGATCTGTGCACAGTTAGGCATCATTTCCAGGCTACTGAGTGATAGAAGACACATGAAATTCCCAAATTCCCCTGGCAGTGCTGCATATGGGTCCCACTAGAACACTGTGGACCCACAGTGTGGTGCTGCGAAGAGCCCTGTGCCCACTGGCAGCCAGAGAAAGGACTGCTGGCACATAACACAACCACTGCCTGAAGCATCTTTATGTATTAGGGCACTCCAGGATCTCCACTGTTTTAAATGGGGATGATTAATTATCTCATTGTGAATTCAGTTGAAAATGTGTCATTTTGATTCTTTTGTTGTTTGGGGACCAAAATTCCCCCCTGACAAATGCTGTCAGTGTCACCCTGCCCTGGGTCACCAGCGAGAACAGCTGGGGATTGAGAGCAGGAATTAAGGAGCCTTCTGCTCTATCACTGATCTGAAGTGTGGGTAAAGAATCAGCCCACAGCACAACACATTACCACATAGGAGACTGGATCCCTCTGTTGTCGTCCTGTGAAGCCCTTGGGAGACTCACCACCCTCTTTAATCTGTCCTTTTTCCTCCTTCTTGGCTACTTTGAGCTGTTTCACTCCTGCTCAGCCCCACAGCATCTGCAGCCCCATACCCACCGCCTTGCTGGTACTCAGCTCCTCCCACAGCCCATTCCCATGGCACCTGGAGAAATTGTAACAGCACTAGGAAGTTTGATGCAAAAGCCCTGCCACCTGCTCTGATGTACTTTGTGTTTTGAATTCCCCTTGCTATCCTGTCTGCATCCAACCTCTCCTCCTGGCAGCCCCAGTGCCTCCTGAGCTGCCTGGCTTCTTTCTGCTCCCACTATCCATGTGCAGTCCTTTCTTCTGGTACCACTTGATGAATACTGCAAAAAAAAAAAAAAAGAGTGGGAAAAGCAGGACTTTTCATTCTTTATTTGTCGGAACAATTTGTTCAGTGAGAAGAACAGAGCTCTTACAATGATGATGGTGCTCCAGCTGAGTTCTGCACACACAGGCTCCCCACGCAAGCTCTCCACATGCGCTGAGCCTGCCAAGCTCCCCCTGCTCACAGGGTGTGGGGCTCCCTCCATCCAGAGCTGCAGCTCCAGCTCAGGGATGCAGTTTCCAGGCAGGACAGAAAACAACTCCCTGCCATGGCAAGGACCTCTTCTCAGGACAGCTGCACATGCAATAGTGGAGCATCACCAGCAGCATTGCTCAGCTTGGGCTTTGCTGAGATGGAGTCTTGGCTGTGCACTGTCCCTAACAGGGATTGCTTCCCGTAGGATCATAGAGTCACAGAATGGTTTGGGTTGGGAGGGACCTTAAAGAACATCTAGCTCCAGCTCCTTGCCATAGGCAGGGACACCTTCCACTAGACCAGGTTGCTAGATCCCCATCTAACCTGACCTTGAACACTTCCAGGGATGGAGCACCCACAGCTTCTCCAGGCAATGTGTGCCAGGGCCTCACCACCCTCACAGGGAAGAATTTCTTCCTAATATCTTGGGAAACAACTGCTCATTGCCAACACTGATCTGCTTTCAGACACATCTCTATGTCTGCCCCTTCCTTGCACCCCACAATGAGGGAGAAAGAAGTTTCACAGCTGCTGGGGAGACTGGGCATTGCCAGGACTCCTGGGTGCTCCAGTGGTGGGTATGGAACTCTGACACATTTAGCACAGCTGAATTAATGAACAGGCTCATTCTGTGCCGAGCCACGGGAAGGCAGCAGCAGCCAGGGAGCCAAAGAGGTTCTTGGAAGTGAAAGAGGAGTGCAGGTCAAGTGGCAGAGCATAATGAACAGCAGATACTTGAAGAGCATCACTAGGAATAATGGAATGAAGTTTTCAGGAGAAAATGCAGGTAGAAAACTAATAGCAGGTTCTGATTTAGCGGGCAGAGCAGTCTCCCAAAGGACAGCACAATAACCCTGGTGTCAGGGCATTTAAAAATAGATCCAGCACACCAACAGTAAATGTAATACATGGAACAAGCCTGAAGGGTCAGAGGCAGGTGGATTTGTAATACACCTCCTCTATCTGCAACTTGTACAACTCTGCAAGCAGCAATCAACAATAAGCAGGTCACTGCTTTTGGGCCATGCTGGCAAATGATCAGAGCAAGTGCATCCATTCCACTTACAAACCTGCTCTTGCACGTCAGGGGATTTGTGAGAAAAAGAGCTACAACCATCCCATGCGTGTCTCTGACCTGAAAACTAATCCCAAGGACAGTGTTTCCAGTACATAATAAGTGACAAGAGCCAGCCAGGAAGCTTCTCAGGAACAGGTTTTGTTGGGAAATATTTCCAGTCAGCAGCCACACAGGTTTGGATGAAGTCTTGCTGGGGCATCTCAGAGGGAAGGGTATGGGAGAAGCCAGGATTTCCTGGAGTTGAGCCAAGGGATATCAGGGTACCTGGTTGCCTCCTGAGCGTGGGAAACGTGGAAGAGTAACAGGGCACTGAAGAGACACCCTCTCCCAGAGAAATTATTCCCCTCTGCATTTGGACACAGGCTTTTCATAAAATGGGATACCTAACCATGAGTGGATGCTTTTGGTATGCCAGTTTTTTAGCAAAAAGGGTAGGAATAGCCAAGGCTGAGCATAAACTACTCCAGCACATCTACAGCCCTGCCTAGAGAGGCTGGTCTCAAACTGGCTGTGTCAAATGGGTCTGTGATGAACGTGTCTTTTGGCGAGAGCAGAAAAAGCTGTCAGGCTAACACCTGGTTTAATAACCTCAGTGAACACACTGATGGGGACTTGCCTGGCTGGGTGTATGTCCTCCTGTGAGTTTACACACTGCAAGTTTGCTTCAGGAGGAACTGGGAGGGCATGACCCGGGTGAGCAACTCACACAGAGACATGTCCTGCACAAGCACAGCTGCATGGAGAAAATCTGGCTATGTGGACATTGCCAAACTTATACAGGTTGCAGCTGTGCTGCTGTCCTTCCTGACAAAGCTCTACCCAGCTTGATCTTTGTACTTGACAGAGCAAAATTGCACCCTCACCCCAGGAAGACTGGGGTTTCACTGCAGCCTTGTATGCCCACTCTGTCTGGATAATAGAATCACAGAAGGGATACCTTCCACTACACCAGCTTGCTCATAGCTTCATCCAACCTGGTCTTGAATGCCTCCAGGGATGGGGCATCTCATTCAAGGCTTATTATAAAATCACAGAATGGTCTGGGTTGGAACAGACGTTAAAGATCATCTAGTCCAACCCCTCCACCATGGGCAAGGACAGCTTCCATAGAAGGTTGCTCCTGGAAGGTGTCCCTCTCTCCTGCCCCTCTGCCCACACCCCTTGCACAGACACACCACACACCCTTTCCCCCTCCATCCTCTCTTGGCTGTGGGTGTTTGTGGGGAGGCGGCTCATTTAGCAGCTTCACATCAAGCAGCAAGAAAATAAATAAATAAATACAATTGCACATGAGGGAAGGGGTTTGTAGCTGGAAGCCCGAGAAAGAAGGTCTGAAATGGGGCTCCTGGCACAGTTTGGTACCAGCATATTTTGCCCAGGCCTCTGGGAGCAGTTCAGTGACCAGAGATCTGCAGCCACCCAGCTGGGCATGACAGTCCACAGCTGGGACAGCACCTGCAAGTCAAAGGTGCACATTTTCCTATGGTTTTGAGTCAGTTTTTCCTAGTAGTTTCTGCCTGACATCCTGTCTCTTCCTCCACCTCTGTCTCTTTCTCTGCTTAATGAGTTTTTCCCAGTCCAAGATGCAGCAGCTGAGTGTGCAGCCTGTCCATATGCTCCTTCCCACAGCTGCAGGAGAGGAACAGATGCTCTATAAAGTTCTGAGGCTCAGGTGTTACAACTTGGCTCCCAAGTGTGGTTGGTTGTGCTAGAATGTGACTGCTTGCAAGTGAAATGATTGCCAGGTTCAAGCCTTTCTCCTGTCTGAAGTCCAGGCATGACAGTTGCAGATTTGTTGGCACAAGGAGCAAACAAATGTCACATTGCATCTGCAATGGGCAGGATTTTCCCTGTGCCAATTCTTCAGCTTGTTTGTGACAATCTAGGCCCCACATGATGTATAGGTCGGCCTACAGAGAAGAAGAGGTAGACAGAGAAGACACCAGAAGGAGAACCAAGCACAGAATAAGTCAAAACAATCTTCCACACTTCTTCTTTCTCGGTCTTGGACAGGTTCTTGTTTTTGTCTGGATCCCTGCTGTCTCCTGAGATGACCATAAGGTAGTGACTTTGATGTGCCTTTTCCATCTCAGACACTGGAGACAACCAGGTGGTCCCGGTACTCCCCCTTTGGAAGTGCTTTCCAAGGTTGCTATGCCCGGGAAACCCCTCTGCATCTTTTGTCATGATTTGGACATTCCCCTCCTTCCGTTCACAGGGCTCCTGTAGCTTCTTTCCAGAGGTGGTTCCAAAGCAGTGACTCCTGCAAGGTGCTTCTCATAGTGCCAGTCCCCCACTGGTGTCCTCCAAGGCTGGCAGAGCCTTTCCTGGTCCCCGGGTTATCTTTCGCCAGCTCCTCCTTCAGGTGATGCATGATGGGCTATGGGTTGGGATGAAGAAATTTGCCAAGGCAATCACTTCCCACAGCATCCCCAGGCTCAGGGAAGCAAGGCTATGCTCCCACTCAATCTCTTCAGAGCCCTCATGAGCTCAGGATGGTGAGGAAGAGAGGCTGGTCCGTTCAGCTCTTGACCATTCCTGGACACCCAGGGATCTCTGTGGGACAAACAAGAAAGAAAAAAAAAAAACCACATTAGTTTAGCACAGTAGAGGTTGGGGTTAAACACTTTGAGGGATGAGGCAGCCACAGTTTCTCTGGGCAACCTGTGCCAATGCCTCACCACCCTCACAATGTCTACATACAGGTCAGCTGCCCAGGAGATGAGAACACATTTCATTCTGCTTTAAATATAAGTGAATCTATAAAAAGGAAAAAAACAGGACTTTTTCTTGATTCTGGAGATACCCAAATGACAGACATGTCAGATGGAAAAATGGGAAATTAATCTTGAGGTAGAGAAAGGAACAAGTACAGAATATGCCTGTGTTCTTATTTTTTGAAAGTGATATTTTTTAATAAGTACATGTAAAAGATTATCATCTCTGTGTGTGAGAAAAAAGCAGGTTTAAAGCCAAAATGGATCTGCAGAAAGGAAAAAAAAAAACATATCTGTTCTTTGGGAACACAATGCTTCTCTCAAAAGAATTCTGGGTATCCAAAATGAAGTTGTATTTCTCGTACAAATCAAGGATAAGATGACATAGATGATTTGCAACAGTGTTAGTTGCCAGCATCTCTTTAAAAGGACTGCTAACACTCCATCTGCCCTGCAAAGTCCCAGTTTCTACCTCACCTTACTGACAAGGATTCTACCCTGCACAAAGGAAGAAAAGTCTTTTGTGTTTTCTTCTCCTAAAAACAGCCCCTGTAGACTGCAATTACCTCTGCAGGTGCAGCCTGTGCAGGGAAGTGTGGGCTGGGGCTCGCAGCCATTGAACACCAAGCTGAGGAGAAAGTCATTTGCTATATCAGCTGGATTTAGATGATATGAACATGTCAGTCACTGCTGTTTAGTATCTTACATGGGGCACTGTGGGCTGTCAGGACCTAAAGGAATCACAGCTGCATCACAGGAACATGGAATGGTTTGGGTTGGAAGTTAACCTTAAAGATCATCTCATTCCACCTCCCTGCCATGGACAGGGACCCCTTCCACTAGACCACATTGCAAGCCCTGTCCAGCCTGGCCTTGAACACTCACAGGGATGGGGCAGCCACAGCTTCTCTGGGCAACCTGTGCCAGGGCCTCACCACCCTCACAGGGAAAAATTCTTCCTAATATCCAATCCAACCCTACTCTCTTACAGTTTGCAGCCATTCCCCCTTGTCCTGTCACTACAATTCCTTATGAGAACTGTTGCCCAGAAATCTTTCAGATCATGATTTCTTTAGAAAATCGCTGAGATTTCCTGTGTGAAATAATACGAGCTCCACGATTCCATCAATTTCCAGGGGCAACAGTCCCACAGTCATGCAGCATGGGACCAAGGACCAGCAATTTAACCGGGGTGGAAAGCTCTACCCGAATATGAAGGACAGATGATGAAATCAGTGTCTTTCTGCAGTGTGGTATGCTAAGCATGCTGGAGTTTTTCCAGAACAAATCTGGAAACTCTGAGAGAAGCTTCTCTGCCCTTTTCCATCAGCTTGAAGCCAGAGGGCTCTTCTTCGACAGTCCTATAGATGGAGCTTGTAAGCTTGCAAGAAAACTGGAGCCATGCAGTGAGCTCCCAGGGCAAAGCCACTTGTAGAGCTGAAACAGAAATGAAGAGGGAATACTCTAAAGTAATTGCATGTCTGCATTCAGGAAATAGAGCCACGAGGCACAACAACGTTATGTTTCCAACTTTGCATTCCTCAGACACTGTGGTTTAATTGCTGCCTGTGACAATTGGAAAGAGCTTTGCTTTTAACAGTGGTGCTGCTAAGAAACCCCATCCCTCCCAGGCCACTCCCTGACAGGCTGGCTTAGTTCTTCCCAGGAATACAAAGGAGGTCAAAGCTTCTTGATATCTTATGACAAGATTATCATAATATCGAGTGTCTGGTATTCCAAATCCAAGCCACGCACAGTTTGATAGAACACAGAAGTTCAGTGTCCTCTTCCTGCTGCCCCCACTGGATGAACTTCACATTCAAGCTCCAGTTTCCATGACAATAATCACAGCTTTGTTTCACTTCTGGGAAAACTCCACTACTCCCCACCAGTGAAGGCATCGATCTAGTCATTCACCATTAGTGAGGACAAAATGGGTGGGAAAGCTGGGGCCATGCTCAGTTAGCTCTCACTCCATCTCCATGGGGTCACCTTCTGAGTGTGTCCCTGTCAGTGAGGTCACAGAATCAGGCATGGCTGCTGAAACCCATGTCTTGCTCTGTGGCACCTCCAGGTCACCTGGTGGTTCACATGGACCTTGTTTCAATCTGCTGGCTTTAAAGCAGCTGTGCCACACATGACTGCTTTTCACTGTGGGCAAACAAAGCCACTCAGAGCAAACGTGTGCTATTAAAAAAGTCACTTATGAACAATTAAGAGACTGGCCAGATGCCAACAGAAGGAGGGTGTAAATCAGCTTGTCTCCAGTGGCATTCACAGAACAAGGCTGATGGACTCTGAGGTAACCACTGGGCTCTCTAACGTCTATAAGAGTAGCCACCAGAAATCCAGGCATTCTTTGCTAAAGTCTCTTTAAGCAGTAAGGTTGTTTGGGAAGCCCTACAGCTTCAATAAGAAGTATTTGCTTCTTGTCTCCTAATTAAACTCAGAGTTTACAGGGTGAAGCCACTACAGAGAGAGGGACCAGCACCACTTTTATAGACTTTCATTTCTAACCATTTAGAAAAAAGGTAGGACAATCTAGAGAAACACGTGCATAAGAACTAACCCTGAATGCTGCCAGCACAGGATGCCTACAATAACTGCTTCTGTCCTCTTGGAGGAGAAAAGTGCAGCCAGCATTCCCACCCCTCCAGATTAGCTCCTGGCACCAGTTGCAAGGGCAGTTCCTCCACATGCACCTCTGCCTTCAGCTAGGACCAGTAGTTCCTCCATGAACATCTGTTTGGTGTTCGTCAAGATATGAGAGTACCACTGCTTTGCTCTCCACCATCATCACAACACCAGCCAAATGGCTGGATTCAACCCTGTGTGACTCTCCAGAAACAGTCCGGCAATGGGACTAATCACTTCACACAGGAGCATTCCTTTATCCTTTCGTTTCATTAACAACCTGTTACATGGAGCCCTTTGAGGTCCAAACCATGGCAAAGTTACAACTCATTCCCATCAACGTAATGCCAGTGAAATCTATGGAATTGACCTCTGTCGTCATCACTGTATCCTAGAGCAAATCCTAACCTGCTGTTCAGTAATACAGTGATAGAACATCCTGAGCTCAACTTTTTTTGCTCTTGTCCTGGTGTAAATCAGCAACATCGCGAAGTCAAGGAGTCTAACTCTCCTTTACATTGCCATCAGCTGACGTCAGCGAAGAGATTTCAGATTTATGCTCGTGTCATTGAGAAAGGATTTAGACCTAATTGATTTATGCCACAGTAAAACTGATGTGCAGGGGGAACAGGTTTGCAGCACACAGTCCTGTCCAGCCACTGATGGAAGACAGGGCCAGCTACCCAAATAGCGGCACAGTCTGAAGAATCCTTATTTATAGCCCCCGAATGTGTGCGTGCACGTAGGAAGGAGGTTTGGAAGACGGCAATTAAAATAAACAGCCCATCACTTATCCTAAACATCTGCCTCGTAAAAGCAGAAAATCAGATGTTGCCCTGGAATGCAGGCTGTTTGCTGCTCCGAGTGACATGGAGAGAGCACAGCTCGCTTGACCTCTTCCAACATTTCCTCTGCCTTGAGATCTGAATTCCTCAGGGTTCACAAGTGAAAACATAATATTCAAAACAGAAGTTGGCTGAAGAAACTCTCCAGCCTCTGTTCTTGACCACTGCCTGTTCACCTGTGGGAATCTTTGATTTGCTCACCAGAGAAGCTCAATGAGATGGACAGACCACCCGCATCCCACAGAGTCAGGCTGCATCCTTCTGTCTTATTAACTACTTACCCAGCTGGATGTCACTAATTTGCATTCCCTTCTTTTGTTTCACTACAGCCATAGAAGAGGTGGAAGCCTGCTGATGAAATGATTTTTGGTCATTAGTCACAATACACCCCAGGCTCAAGGACAGCCATTCCTCAGGGTGAAGATCCGATGAGAAAGTAAAAATGACCTTTTCAGTCAATGCGGATGGACTATTGCCCACATAGTCGCAGTGGGAGTTTGAAATGCCTCCCATGGGACATTTCCCAAGGGGTCAAGGAAAGGATGAAGAGGGGATAAATTCCTTCCCTGGCCCTAGGCTGTAAGATTAACAATAGATTGTCTTAGTGCTTTACTAAGTGGTTTTGCAAATCTGGACCTTTAGTGATAGGAGAAGGGAGAATAAACTCAAACTGAAAGACAGTAGATTTAGATTAGATATTAGGAAGAAACTCATCCTTGTGAGGATGCTGAGGCCCTGGAACAGGTTGTTCAGAGAAGTGTGGCTGCTCCATCCCTACAGGTGATCAAGATCAGGTTGGAGCTACCTGAAACCCATTGGATTCAGGGTGGAGCGAGGACAGAGGAAGATGGAATTTCATGCTATAGCTCTCCTGCACTCCAGCAAACAGGACAGTCTGCCAGGCTTGCAATGCACAGTCTCTACATCTAAACAGGTCGCACAACCTAGTCAAGACTGGCACAGATTGTCTGCAGACTCTCCCCTCTTTCCTTTCCTGCCTTTTTAATCTCTCCTTGGAAAGTCTTGCTATTTTATCATGTTTCAGCAACCTGTCATCTACCATTTGCCAACAATTCCTCCTATAACCTTTAAACAGCATATGTTAAAAGTGCAGGGTGTGAAGAGAATCCTAGGGCACAGCAACAGGAAATGAAGCATCAGTTGTTTCCTTCACAGATCAAGGTAAAAGAAGAACCTGTTAATGCATGATAAGAAGCCAAGGTGCAACATAAGGGCACAAGGAACCCCAGAGGGTACCAATCCCTTCTTTATGACCGCATTTACTTAGGAGAGGAAAAAATTCCATCTCATCCCTTTCAGTTTGCTGTAGCCTAAACCTGCGGTTTAGGGCATCTCTGTGCTTGTCTGTATGAGGTGATGTTCCAAGTGACACTTGGTGATGGTCCTTGTTTTGTTACAGGGCTCTGACAAAGCATCTTTCCTCAGCAGAGTTTATCCATGACTCCTAGGTCACAGCCTCGGGAATGCCTGGCAGTGCCTCTGGGCACTTTATAATGCATCCATCACCTCAAGGGTAGCATTTCCTCCCTGTAATTCTCCCCTGAAACAGCTCCCATAAGCTCTCCTGTGGGACACAGATCCAGCAGCCAATGCTACAAAATCAAACTTGGACACAGCTTCCAAGTTAATGTCAGTTTGTAGCACATGTCCAGCTTGCTTCCCACCAGACAGGCACTAAATTAACTCAACATCTCCACTTGTTGCTTGTGGTATCAAACCCATCTGAAGACCTAAGTCCTCTGTGTCCATTATAATCACTTGAACAACATGGATCTCCCAACACTAGGATATCACTCAATTCTGCCAGGGTCTTGGCAAAGAACACTGGCTCCTACATTGGTGCAGATGGCAGTTCCATTGCTAAATCCCAAACCTGGATCTTCACTTACTTTGCTAAGAAATAAAGTCCTCATCAAATTCTAGGTTTGAAAAACTCTCTTTTTTTTTTTTTTTTTCCTGGCAGACAATCATCAAAGTAACTCTGGAAAGTAGCCAGAATGTGAAACAGCTGCAAAGCAACAGGCTGTGTTATCCTATTTCTCTGTCCTTTGCTTGCCTCAGGTTTTCTAAGGAGATTGTTTGTTTATGTTGTTGAATTTTGGGGAAGTGGGAAGGACATTGTTTGCTTTGGGGTTTTTTAATCACTGAACAGATAGAACGTTGTTCCCAACTGAGCAGCAGCTCTCTTTGAAAGCATTAAAACTGTAAAATCCTGCCATCTCCAGCAGGAGCTCTTGACTGTCGGAGTATTGGGAGACTTGTGCAATGCTTTTCTGGGGTGTTAGGCTTTTGGTTTTTTGGCAAATAGTGATTTCCTGTCAAAAGTGCAATGCATTAGGATATGTGCTGCTATTGCAAACTCAGCTCTTTGGAGTTGATAGAATTCACTCAGGTGGAGCAACTGTGACTACCAGTGCAAGAGGAAGGACTGTAGGAAAGGAAGAGACTTTCTGAAGCCTTAACAGAAAACAGTTACTCTGAAACAAATTTAAGGGCCATTATGACAGAGATTATGACCAGATTCAGAGATCCAACACAAAACGAGTGAGTCAGTTGGAGATAAGGGAATGGGGAAGAAAGTCCAGATCTCTGCTTCAAATTCACCAGCATGCATCCAAACCAGCTGTCCCACGGCTGACCAGAGCACAGAATATCTCTTTTTAGAGGAATATGGTGCATTTCCTACATGCATACAACCATAACTGACTGTCAGAGCTCTCCAGATTGTTCTAACCTAAATTCTGCCTCCTGAGTTGAGCATTTCCAGCAAGGCTGTCAGCCTTGAACAAGGAGAAGGGATACAGGTCGAGTTCAGGCCAGGAGAAATCAAGCACTACCATCCCTCCGTTTGGAAACACAGAGACTTAACATCCCTGTTTCTGCTTTGCTGTGAGCCTTTGTGATGCTGCTGTGGTTCCCTCGAGACTCTTCCTGGGAGGAAGAGGCAGTGAGAGTGCAGAGAATGTCCTTGCTCTGTCTCTCATATGCAGCTCTGTGGCTGCCTCTTCCTTACAGGCAACATTCCCATGCAAGGCTCCAGTGTGGATGATCTCTGATCCCGAGGGCACCAGTGGAACTGTGTGGATGTGGGAAATAGTTTATGACTGAGTCCCTTATCCTCAGGCTGCCTAAGAACCCCACACAGAGCCCAGCAGGGCTGAACAAGCTGCTTCCACCACAGTCACTAACTGCTGTGCCCTGCTGAGCCACCACAGCCCCCTCCATAAGCCCAAAGCTGGTGGCTGTTGCATTTTACTTTCCTGCTGGACAGGAACGGAGCCTTTTCAGGGAAGAACAAGGGTGGATTGTGTCCATCCACCTCAGACAGTCCTGCTGCCCAGTCCATCTCTGCACTGCTCTCCTCCTTCCTCTGTTAAAGCCAGAGTGTGACACGCATTGGTGCTGGCCCCACGTGGTGCCAGAAAGGGTCTGAAGTGAGGCCAGACAGAGGAAATGGCTCCTGCGACCGCCCCTGAGAAGGAAGGAGGTTCTCCTGCCTGCAGCCCCGCCACTGTGGTGTCTGGGTGGTGGCTGGTGTTGGAGCGTGGTCCCGCTGGTGGCTGGGAGGAAGGAGGAAGGAAAAGCATCTCCCTGTTTACATCAGCACAAAAGTATTTCCCTCCTTTTCAAAATGCTGCATTTCATCTGCTGATCTTGAGGAAGTTGGGAAAGAAGCGTTATGTCTCCCACCCAGCAGATAAGGGGTTAGGATCTGACCCACGAGTCAGCACCACTAGTCGCATAAATCTGGTTTCAAAATCTCCAATCCTCAGCCAACTCTGTACAGCTCTGACATCTCCTGATGAATGTGTGAGCTAACATTGATGTTAGTTTATGACTAACGTGTCTAATGAGATATTGTGGATACTAATTTAGACTCAGAGACATCTCAGATGCCATTTCACCCACAAATAAAAATATTTATGGAAAAAAATTCCTTTCTTACCCTCAGAAGAACTTATACTCCACAACTGTGCATTATGCACCTGCTTGGCTTCTTGGAATTTGGGATGTAGCAAAAAAGACAAGGGACAGGGCAGCAGATGCCCGTGAGAGGTGATTATGGGAGAAATTAATTTCTTATGATTTCAAATCACTCTGTCACAGATTTATATTTGTCAGGAGAATCCAGGCCATGGGACAGCTCAAAAGCAGCTGTTCCCAAATGTGACTTTGGTGATGTACTTTTAGGGATCACAGCTTGGGAAGGAAGGAGGAAATCACCAGTTTCTGTTCCACTCCTGTCCTGCTGCTGCAGGGATCTGCACCCAGAGAGGCGAGAGATCTCAGGGGCTGCCCAAGATGGACTAGGTTTGTTCAGGGCTCAGATGCCTTTCAGCCAGACTGCAGCAAGTGCATGGGGTGAAAGGGAAGTTGTTTTGATTGACAGAAATTGAGGGAGAAAGAGAAACTGGTGAAATGTTAATGCTCCAGCAGCGTAGAAAGCACTCTCTCCTCTCAGGAGGGGTAAAGGCTCATAAAGGTCAAAGTTTGTCTTTTAGAGACTCAAATTCTGACAGTGTTTGACCTGGTAAGGTATTTGTGCTGCCACTGGGAAGTAAGAGATACACTGGTGCCTAGTTGATGAAAGCTCAAAAACTTGTCACTGGCACAAACGTTAACAGCTCAGAAGGGAGCAGGGAGAGAACAAGGGAAGCAAAGGAAAAAGAGACAAGAAAGAAAAGCCACAGGTTTCTGAAGTTTTCTTAAGACAGACTTTTGGGGCCCATAAGCTTTGCCAGTGCTTGGGGAAAGGCAGTTGCATAAGTGATTCAGCAAAAAGAAACCATCTAGAGACTGCGAGTCCTTCCCCTCCAGTGGCAACAGTGACTCTAAGTACAGAAATAACACAAAAGCAGTATAAACAGCATGGCCATCCCTGTGACAGCCCTTTCTCCACAGCCAGGCTGCACAGTGACTATCCTGCAGGACACATGTGGCTCTGGGGTGGTGGGGGTAGCATTAACCCTCTCCTAGCTTGCATTATGGAACAGGGGGTTGGGACTAGATGATCTTTAAGGTCCATTCCAACCCCTTAACATTCTGTGATCTATGATCACTCCCCCACACAGCCCTGACCTGTATATAGCATAACATAAAGCAGCGCCCCCCAATCTTGGGGACTCTCAGCCTGTTTTCTGCACAGCAGCAGTTTCTCATCTCTGCTTCTTAAGACTAAAAAGAGCCTGGAGAATCCTGAGCTGCAATGCCAGTGGCCTGCTCTCAACCAGCCAGACAGCAATGAAGCATCAGAAAAGGATGTGAACATGGCAGAGCCGTGCAGGGCTGCAGAACACAACACTGACACCAGATCTGAGGTGGTAGGTCCCCACATGATGTTGTCTCCCTTCTAAGGATAAGAAGAAAATCTTTTGAAGACTGAGAAGCATATTATGCCCCTCAGACATTCTCTGCCCACATGCATGGCTTTAGCGTGGAGTGTCTATCAGCACGTCTTCTCATGCCCTCCTCACAGTACTCCATTTATTAAAAATGAACCCATTTTTCACCTCACACAGAAATAATCTAATAGCAAACACATTCATTTCACCCTGTGTATTCTGGGATCACACAAACAACGTGAAGGAGAGTCTAAGTGGCAATTACCTGCACTCATGGTTATATCTATGTGTGTTTGGAGGACACTGCTCCTGAGGAGTCCCATGGATTTGTCATCCATTAAATCAGTGGCAATCATAATAGCAATGCATAATTGCAAGAGACAGGGAGAGAGATGGAGCCCCAGCTGTCCTTCAGTTCTCTCTTGTGCAACACATCACCAGTAACAGTTTCAAAAGCAGCTCCAAAGCTTAAGTCTCATTTCCAAAATTGCCTTGGGTAATCGTTCACTCAGGAGTAGCTGCTACTTGATCAAAGTAAGTCCAATTCTTTTTCTCTTATCCTGCTCACCCACATCAAAGGGTGGAGCGCAGTGATTTGTGCCAGGGCTGATAGATTCTCCCAGGGTTTACAGGGCTAAACCTGTGTGGAAAACGCTCAGCCTCTCCATGGCTGAGTTCACACTACACTTTAGGTTCCGTTCATCAAATCAAAACGAATCCACCCAAGCAGGGGCTGGCACGGAGCAACGCTGATGGTATCACTGTCAGACACAACACAGCCCTGCAGCGGGCACGGCATGAAGGCAAGGCCGGGAATCCATGGGTGGAATGGGCATCACACCTGGGTAAACACAGCGTGTTTTCCCAGAGCCAAGCTTTGAGCTGGTGACTCCACCATAGCGGCTCAGCCCTCAGGGGCTTTTCTGCTTCACTCTCTGGCAAGCACCTTCTTCAGTGAGTGAGCAAATGGTTGGCATCTGCCATGGAGATATAAAAAGATTTCCCTGCGGGGTGGAGCTCAACTTGTTGATGATCTCATGGTTTCAGTCACGGTGACCTGCTGCACTTGATGGATGCATCCCTTCCTCCAGTGCCCCTGCCCTTGCTCTCCGTCAGCATCAGCTACTTCTGTCTTCAGCTGAATTTTCAGTCAAAGAGTCTGGGATTGCCTTATCCACTCTTTCCAGGGCAAATCTCAGTTGCACACAACACTACAGCAAGCTCTGGGCTGGGCTGGAAGTGAGATGACCCTTGCTGAAGAAAAAGCCCAGGAACTTGCAGAAATGGCAGAGGTAGAATGGCAGAGGTAATTTATTTACTGTAATTTCCCTCCTGGTTAGAAAGATCCAAATATTACCTAACAGCATCCTGACCCTGCTGTGAAGCCCTGTTGTAGCCTGAAATCCCATATAAAAATGGATGATCCTAAGACTTCGGCAGGAATGAGAGCACTGGTATTTATGAGGGGTTCAAGTGGCTCACCTGCAGGCCTCTGATGGTCTGATATGGAAGGCTTTCAGCTGTGTTATATTTTAAACCAGTTGCATTGTTAAGACAGCACTGAAATCTGAAGGATTTACACATCAGAGTGTCCAGCAGCTGTGGAACATTGTCTGATTCCTCCACATTTGCCCGTCATACAAGCACTCACTCACAGCAATGGCAGGAGGACAGAGCAGGGCTCAGGATCATGGGCGTTTCAAGCTGCAGGCTAAAATGGCCAATAAAGAACCCGTGATGTACAATGGAAGAGTGGTTTCTCTGGCACAGAAATCCATCCAGAGGGGTGTGGAAATTATAACAGAGCTTTTCATAAATTACTGGAAGTCAAACGTTAACAATTTCCATGTAAGGAAGATGAAAGGCGGAGCTGGTGGTATGCGCACATATATTCAGCTCCACTGCTCTCGCCTCAAAAAGCAGTCCAGCAGCCCTTTAATCACTCAGCAGCTCATCTCTAAATTGTCTCTATTATTAACAACAAAGTGCTTGTTATTTCCATTGCTATCCTTTGAAGAAGCCGTGGATGGGGATGAGGATGCCTGTGGTGAGAAACACAGCACAGCACAGGCACAGGATGAGCAGTGCAGGCAGGGCCCCGGTGTGTGAGCTCAGGAGGAGTGATCAGAACAGAGGAACTGGGAGCAAGGACAAAACAGGGCTGTAGGAGATGGTGAGACTCTTCTATCCAGGGAAGAAGTGGAAATCCCTTCATTCTGCAAAGGGCAAACACAGCCTGAAAAACTTATGGGCAACTTCTGATTGTGATATACCCATTCTTATGTTCGCACTGCAGCAGAGAAATCTTTCAGAAATGCTCATGACCTAACAGGTCTAGGTTCTCTTAGTAATTGTAACAGACAGTAATTGGAATTCCTGGTTAAAGCCACAGGGAATTTCCTGACGCAAAGCCACAGTGTGGACTTGGCTCTGCTGTCTCTATAATTAGCATGCATACAGGAAAGTGCCATTATCATCCTGCGACTTTTCTGGTCCGATTTGCATTGATGTTCATGAAGGAATTGCCTCCTTAGCCTGTCTTCTCATATCACTCGACTGAGAAATGAGGCATCTGTAGATGAATCACACAAGATGGGAGGGGGAAGGAAGAAAGTTCTTCAAATTCAACCTTTTTTATCAGCAGCTGAAGGAGAGGAAATTAACAGGAACTTAAGGTTAATGAAAATGGGAAACCTGCAGGGATGCAGTCCCTTTTAGATTTAGAACAGTCAGGATTACTCAAGACTAACAAATATAACACAAAATGGCTTTTTACTACTAAGCAAGGGTTGCCCTCTTGGTGCAAAGGGTTGTATCTTATCTTTCAGGGGTCTAGCCCTGCTGTCCCATCTTCTCTGTGGTAAGGCTGAATGGCATAGTGATAATTGTCTTACAGACATCTCACAGCTTTGTCAAAGAAATAAAAGGGTTTCATCATTAGGTGAATCTCTATCAAGCTGAGGTTCAGATTCCTGCTGCGGAAGCCAAGAAAGGACAATATTTGGTGGTTGTGAAGCATCTTCTCTCCAAATTCCTGGACACGGTGGTGCAGGGGCACTGCCCTTCCAGGGACCATGTGCCTGGCAGGCTCCATGTCACAGGCGGCACGGGGATGTGCGATGAGTCACCTCAGTGGCGCGCACACTCAGCGCGCTCCGTTTCTAATCTGGGCCCTGCATTGTAGATGTTTGTCACCGCGGAACAGGGTGATATCTTCACGCTGTATTTCTTTCTTCCTGCAACTCAACAAGCACCTCATAATAAAGCCTTTGTGCTTCAGAGAGGATTGAGGTCTCGAGGAATTATGTACAAAGCCCGAATGAACATTTTGGCTCTACCAAGACCCGCGTGTTTCAGTAGCAGCACAATCTCTCCCCGGTGATTAAAAACCCAGGCTGCTGTTTTACAGGGACGGCTAGAAACACTGGAGACTAGGGGGTACCTCCATGTTATTCCAAGGGCACCTTACACAGCAAGGCAACTCCTGTCCAGATTTGACCATGGATAGGCTTACATCCCTAATACAGCCACGGTCCTGCCCAGGTCCCCATCCTGTGGGCTCCCACTTCCCCATGAGAGGTCTGGCTTTACTTGGGGCACAGTGCAGCTGCTGAGCCCTCTGCACATCCTCTGGGGCTGCTCATGGCAAAACCACCTCAGCAAAGCAGGGTTGGTACCAAACACATTCCAGGCACTCATGTTCCCACAGGCACTGGAAACAGCGAGGCCACAGCCCTGCAGCCCCATTCACCACATAGACAAGTGTGCACGATGGACATACCAGGAGCCGTGAGCTACACTGACCTGTCCCTTCCAAACAAGCCACAGCTGTTGGCTGGCATGGCTGGCATTGTGGAGGCACCCTAAGATTATAAGTAAGAGCAAACCAAGAGCAGCAAAATTTCTGGGAGCAATGCTGATGAGAAAGCCCAAACAGCATCCCCTGTTCCACCCAGTAACCAACCTCTTCCCATGGTTTTCTCCTGGGAAAACCCCATCTCCTCTTCAGCTTTCCTGGTTGACAAGGTGGTGATCAGTCGTGGGTTGGACTCAATGATCCTAGAGGTCTTTTCCAACCTAAATGATTCTGTTATTCTGTGACTCCCCACTGCAACCTGCTTATCACCAGGGCCATCTCCACCCCGGGGGCAGGGGGACAGCTGTCCAAATTTGTCTCCATACCTGTCAGACACTCACTGCAAAGGTATTCATGCCTGAAGAATGACAGGAACGCCTGCTCCACACCCTCCCTGTTGTGCCTTGTCAGGCAGCAGAGAGGCCTTTGAGAAGGAAGAGAGCTTGCTCATTCCAGAAGCAATCGTCCTCTGCACAAAGGGAAGCAACCTGGGGGGGCTCAGAGGAAATAATGAATTATTGCTTTATATAATCCTGCCCTGTGCCAAGGATTGGGAGCGTTGGATTGTCTTTGTGGCTTCTACAAGGAAGAGATGGAAAAAGGTGCTCCAGGTTGTGTAACTCAAATACCCCAGCTGCAGAAGGAGGTAAGGCAAATAAAGATGATATATTAAGGTAGACAGTACATTTTTGGAAATGGATACCAGGGTTTTTTTCATCTATTGTCCATCACTGGTTTTCTCTGGGCACCTCTATGTATATATGAGTGCTCCTAATAGAAAACACATTTTTTAAGCCACCTCCTAATCCTTTCAGCATTTGTGGACATCGGAAGTTAAGAACCCCAGCTAATGCCAGCCACAGAACAAGCAGGCACTATGTAAGCATGTCTGTCCCAGTTTCCAAATCAAGGCACTGCTCTCCCTAGGCATGGCTTTTATTCAAGTAACAATACATTTGGCAAAGACTGGTTTTGGCCATTTGATCTGCGGCACTTTGGGGGATACTCACAAGCATTTTGTCCCATCCAAAGTAGCTTTTTCTTTAAAAATGCCACATTTGTTCCCTTACTCCACAAGAGTCTGTTGAGAAACTCTAATTGCTCTGTAAGCCAGCGTGGCACAGCCCTCCCCAGTTCCCCTGCCTGCTCCCAGTGAAACCCTTCTTCTTCCCTTCATCACTCTCCAGCCAAGGTGCTTTGCTGGCAACTGCCCCAGCCCCGCTCCAGTTGCAGTTAAAATAACAGTGAGGTCCCAAATTTATCTGCAGCTATTTGGCTTATACAGTCATCGCCTTCTTTCTCCATCACACACCCCCACACCAGTGCTTTAGCAGGGTTGGGTGACCCAAGGTCAGCTTTAGGCCACGTCATTACTATCATTGCATTTACAGTGACTGGGAGGGAGAAACATTGAAATCAAGGCTGTAATATGCAGTACAGAGAAGGGGCATCTCCATCCAAAGCTATGGCACAGGACAGTCTGATCCTGTGGGTGCTGGAATGAAGAGCTCAGCACCAGGGACATCCTGCTGCTGCTCTGCTCCCGCTGTGGAAATCACCATATTTGATGACATTTAAAGATAAAAGCATAAAGATAAAAAGAATTTTAATTTGGTTGCAGTTGCTTTTCCCAAAACTAGAGCCCCACTGCAGGAGGTCACATGGAACAAGGCAGAGGAGATTGTCATTAAAAATAAGGTAACTTTCCCCTTCCTCCCTCTGGGAATGTAAACTAGGCTGGCCACTTGTCTTGAACAACCCTCCTGTGAACAACCCAAACTGTGCCTGCAATCCCTCTCTAATGGTCATCCCTGCTCACCCCCAAGTCCCCAGCAATACTGTGTCCCTTGGAGACTGCTCTGCCCACTCTCCCCGTGTCCTGCCACCTTCCCCTGCCACACCTGCTACATCAAACTCACACTGCCTGCAAGCAGACAAAGGAACTACTAAAGTAGGAGGGAAGAGACACCAGTGGGGCTGCTTGCACTGAAATGCAGATCCTGCTCTCACAGTATTTTCCAACCCTGTTTCTTCTTCTGCAGTCCCTTTCCACATTCTCCCTCCTTTTGTATGGGATCCAGCCTCCTCTTTTCCAACTGGAGTTTCCTGCTGATGTTTGAGTCATTGTCTCTACTAGGACCAATTTTTCACCTCCAACTGTTTCCTCATCTTTTTACACTCTTCTTGGGCATATAACCTCTCTTATTTGCTTGGTTCCATCTATCCCCTCAGCCATTCTCCTTAGAGTCTTACTCTTTCCATCACCAGTGTGTGTTGTATTTATGACTTTAATGGCAGAGCTGATGGGAACCTCCTCAGACACAGGCCCTCAGTATGCTCCAGTTGTTCAAACCTATGCTAAAAGAATTGGTTGTGTCCAGTTTTAGCATTATCTTTCCACTCCTGAGTGCTGAGTGTTAAAGAGAATTCTCAGGCAGAAGACGAAAACATCCCTGAATTCACTCTGCTACAAGCCTTCGGCTTTGCAAACCATACCAGAAAGGAAAATCCCCAAAGCTGTGTCCTATAACTGTATCTGAAATCCTACCCTGCAGCTAGAGAAATGAGTCCAAGCATGGTGCTCATCAGTGGTTTGCCCTTGGCACAGAGGGTTGGGGCCAGCCCAGGCTGAGACCAAACCTGAGCAGATGCAATGCAAACACCCTGTCCTGGGTCTCTCTAAGATGCAGGAGGGCTTTGCAGACTGGTAGGCATCACTCATCATGCTCCAGCCCATCACTTCTGCAGGGCCCCACGCTTCACTTCAACAATCCCCCATCTCAAATTAATTTATGTCTCTCCTGGCCAAATCCACAAGTCATGCCTAGAAATCACAGCTTCCTCCCCCAGCTCCCCCTGCTGCACTGGGTCTGCCTTGGAGGCTCATCACACACAGCTCTGCACCCTGACCTTTCCTTTCCGAGAACAGCACGCAGCCCTAGCCTCCCACCACTTCCAAGGAAGAGTCAGCCCAGCAGGAGCACCCCGCCCCTCTCCCTGCCGCCTCCTGCCTCTGTCAGCCCGCCGAGGCAGCAGCCGGTGTGTCATCACCTCCGGCACCACGGAGAGATGCCGGCAACTGTCCCTTACAGTCTGATAGCAAATGTCAGAAGGAGGGGCTGGGACTGCAGAACAGCCTGTACATCGCTCTGCTGCCCGGGATGGGTAGGTGTTCATTCAAGGCTGGATGACTCTCCTGGAGCAGTTTCCATCCTATAAATAGGTATCGCGAGGATCCCCTTTTAAGAAGGGTCTATCTCTGCAGCAGGGAGCCCCGGAGGGACAGGGAACCACACAGTCAGCTTTGAACGAGCTGTACAAAACATGCTATGCAGTTACTGAGGAAAGGCCTTCTTCTTCTGAGTCACAAAATATCTTTCTGTGGTTCTGCTCTTCCTTTTTCCTCCCATGGGTTTCCTCTCTGCAGCTCCCCTTTGCCTCGGCTGCTGTGTCAAAGTGATTTTGTCTACAAAGCTGTTGGTGCATCCCATATGTGGGTTTGATCCCTGCATGGGCCATTCACTTAAGAGCTGCGCTTGACGATCTTTGTGGGTCCCTTCCAACTCTGAATATTCTGTGGTTCTGATTTTGACTCAACTTCACACCCAGCAGCTTTGCACTGGAGCTGTTGAGCCTGACTGTGTAAGGAAGGTCCCGTGCTCAGTCACTCGTGTCAAGGCAGAGTATCACAGTAGTATTTGGGTTACAGGGTCTCACTATCAGTCAAGGCTGATAGAGGTTTATCTCAGCATCGTTCCCTTGCTGGCCACAGTTCTCATACACTGCCTCTCAGAAACCACAAGCAGCAACAGCTTCTTATTCTCATGTTATACAGGCTTGAGCTGTGACCCTAGCAGAGGACTGGAAAAGAAGGGGAACAGCCTACGCATGATCCCACCCATTCCCAAGCAGGACTGCCAGGTGAGGTCAGTGGAGAGTGAGAAAACACATGAACAGTTAGAATAGGTACCAACCCAGTTCCCTCACCCTGCTCCCCTGAACAGAGATATTTCGAGGCTCTCAGCACCTCTGATATGTGCAGTCACACTTCCTTTCTGTAACAAGTGTGTATCAGAAAATCAGCGTATCTGAGCCATTTGTTTTCAGACACAGGCATCAAAAAATTTATCTAGGGCTCCAGCTTCTCCCAGGAAAAACTGCCCTGCATTTCCAGCCACGAGTCCAATACAGCAGAATGGGACTTTGTAACCCCAGGGGTATTTTGCACTGTTTTTGAAGTCTTATTCACGGCTGCCTCACCAATTTGATGTCCACACACTGTAGCCCATGGGACCTTCATCCATCAGCCACTAAGTGGTGTCATGTAGGACATGCCAGACAGGTAGGCCCCATTTAATCCAGTGGGCTTGGGATGCAGGAAGAGCACTATGGCTATGGGGCTGATAAGAAACATTTTCAGCAGTGTGGTTCTTGCTTTGGCTGCAAAATATCAAGATGATGGCAGTTCACACCC
The DNA here is from genome assembly GCA_013400415.1 of Scytalopus superciliaris. Taxonomy (NCBI): domain Eukaryota; kingdom Metazoa; phylum Chordata; class Aves; order Passeriformes; family Rhinocryptidae; genus Scytalopus; species Scytalopus superciliaris. The sequence goes on from VXBX01005749.1 coordinate 255,571, forward strand.
AGGAAGAAACAAGCATTTCCTTCAGTCAGAGAGGAAAAAAAAAGATCAAGAAGAGGTTTTTCACACTTGCATACACTTAAGAGGAAAAAATATTTACATGAGGGAAAAAGGACTTGGCAGGGATTTCTCAGAGGCCATTTACTGTTCATGAATTTCTCAGGACTGGGCTGAGGCCACAAAGCTCAATGGTGGAGCCTGAACCTCCCTGAGCTTCTAAGGGGACTGTCTATAGGGCTAGGGAGATCAGCTTTGTGTTCCTACTGTGCCACCACTTGCAGAGAAGTTGTGCCTGTGAGACCACAGGTAGCTCTGACAGTGGCCACTGTGGTTTCCTAATGCCTTTCCTTTGGTATCCCTTGGGGGATCAAAGCCAGGACGGGCTGCTGGGAGCCTCAGGGAAATCATCACATGTGCTGGGAACCAGGGACTGGGCTCTAAGAATCTGTTAAGACCAACAACCTTTCCATAATAGGATGTGAAATATTCTCTGATTGGAATGTCCTGTTTTAATGGGGGTGGGGAGAGCTGAATGGCAACTGAGGCTCCCACCACAGAGGCTGAAGGTCTGACTGATTCTTTCTTCAGGACCTCTTCAATCAGCAATGGCTTGTACTTCTAGCTAGGGCTCTCTGTCTCTTGAAAGCACAAACCCACAAATTATTCTAATTTGGGCATCTGCCATGTTTTGGAAGCACCTGGTGTAATCCCTCCCTATTCAAGCTGCACAACAGCTCCCTGCTGCTGTCTTTGGAAAGGAGAAGCCTCAAAATGTTCAGGGCACACTGGCCTCTGCTGCCAAGACTTTCACCATGATCCTAAGTGGCATAAAGAATGCAAAATACTTATCATTGCAACATGCTGGGCTGGGATCCTACTTTACGTTACCCATGCTCTTTCTTCACCCCCACCTGAGGCAATAGGAACATCAAGACAACAGGTAACAGAGAACAGGCCAGGAATACTTTTCCAAAGAGACACCCCCATGAGCTTTTCCACCCCTAACCAGGAGATAAAGCAACCTGGGACAGACAGCAGTGTCCTATCACCACACTCTGCTCCTGTCACCCCATATTTGCAGGGCTTCATTACCTGCTTCCAGCCCAAGCTCCAAACCAGCACAGCTGGAGAAGCTGCAGCACAGTGCTTGGTGCTGAGTCAACACTGAGAAGCCCTGCGAGGTGTGAGGTAAGACTTTGTCCAGACAGCCAAGAGGGAGCAGAGTCATCATTCCTTCCTGCTGTGTGCCAGTGTGGGGGCTCTGGGATGGAGCAGAGCAGGGACAACACTGTGGGACAACACAAATCACTGCCAGTTACATTATGCAGTGTTTCATGTTTCCCATCCCAACAGTCTCAGCACTGGACATCTGTGTTTTCTCCCAGTCCCAGGGAGGACTGGCACTGGTGACCAGCAACAGATTAAAGCCCTCAGCTGTACCGGTCTGTGTTTCTGCAGCAGCATGGGAAGGGCTGCCATGGGAGCATGGGAGCCATCCCAGATTGCCACTGTTTCCAGTCCAAACAGGCAGGAAAGCAGGTGGATTTTTAAAACCCTGACTGCAGATCCTGGTGTACGATGTGAAATCCAGAGAAGCCTTTTTACAGCAAAGTGCTGAGCACCCAGAACTCCCTTTTCAGAGCTCAAAGCACTAGATAAATTAATGAAATTCTTGTTCACACTGTGTTTGCCTCCCTGCCAGCAACCAGCTCTTGAGGTGTTGGTTTTCTTTAATGAGCCCTGAAGGAGTCACTGGAAGAGTCTTGCAACTCTTTCTTGTATGGGAAAAATACAGCCAGCAAAATAGCTTTAAGCAAGGACACTTGACTACAAGTATACCATAAATACTCTTTATTTAAACGCAACATCAATCAACAGGACCTGCAATAAATACTCAAAGTTTTGAACATACAGATCTTCATCTATGTATGTATCTAGCACAGCAAAACACCTTTACATTTCCTTGTTTATATACAGATCTATATATTGCTATATATAGATAATGAATATATATATACACACATATACATATATCTATATATGCACTTGTGCAAAAATGACCTTACCAAGGACAGTAAACAAGTAAATATTTCCCAATCCACTCTCAGTGGCATAGGCAATATTGCACAGAAATTCAATTGTATTCTCCTGCCACTGGGCAGGTGAGAAAATGGGAAAAAACTGAAATTGCATGAATGGAGAAGCAGCAAATCCACTTTTTTTCATTATGAAGAAAGTTTAGAAAAGCTCAGTGCCCCCTTAAATACTCTGCTAGATTCACCACCCTTATACACAGCAATCCCAGCAGACACCCACTGCCAAATCCAGGGGAATCAGGGTTGTGTCCTGCTCTTACAACACTTACCAAGAGAGAGAATTTACTTTCAAGTTGTATGAACTCCAGTTTCCAGCAGGCACTGCTCTGTCTAGACCCAGGATATGTCAGCAAGGAAGTGACTGCTCCCAGCCAAGCTGGCTGTGCCTTGTTCTGTGCCAGGCAAACACGAGCCTCAGTCCTTTGGCCCAGGGTGCAAGAGGGAGCAGTGGTGCCACAGGGTCTGCCCATGCCACCAGCTGCAGCTGGGGCCCTTGAGGAACAGCTGGAGTGCATCTCCCAAGAGTCAGTGCTGGTTGGCATATTGCTGCCCTACTCTGGAATGTGACAAAGATTCCCCCGGGTGTCCCATGCAGTTGGTGACCCACAGAAATGTCTTGATAAGAGGGTGTAGCTACCCCAGCTGCCAAATGACAGCATCCTCACAGCCCGGGAAATGTGCCCATTGCAAAATGTTCTCTTTGCCCCTAGGAAGAAAGATTAGTACTACTGTTTGCTCTCAAAACAGCTACAATAGAAGTAAAACAAGGGGAAGAAATGCTGGGATCAAGTCTCAGAAAGTGCCAAGCTTTCACACTGAAAGAGACTGTTCCACAGGGAGGAGATGCCAAAGTGGCTGTGGTCCTACTGTGGGCCTGAGAAACCAAGCGAAGTGCAAAAACAGTGATGAAAGGAACCTTAATCTTGCAAAACACTAATCCCTGGGGACCTGGAGTCACACTGTGTCTCCACTGAGAACAACATCCAAGGCCAGAATGGCTTTTCACAACAGCTCTTGCTTATCTGAACCTGCAGAACCACTCCGGGTACCGTACACATTGCAGACCTGAAGTGCAAGCACAAGTTCAGCAAATGATGTGGGTCAGCCAAGGTATGAGGTGCTTTACCAGTGCTGGATGTCCCCGCACAGACAGCTGTGGAGGGGAAGACTAGAGTAACACTGGTGAGAAGACCAGCAGGCACCTTCCCCATGTCCCCCTTCCCTCCTCACAGCCCAGGGACACAGTCAGGCACTGCCACAGTAGGTCAGGAAACCTTTGTTTCCCTGCTGCTTTTAGGATGGCGCTTTTTTATTCAGTAACAGAGAGCAGAGACGGGAACATGCAAGACAGGCCATCCTCCGTCCTCCCAGAGGAATGAATGTGCTCATAAACCCATCTCCTTGGGAAATGGATTCATCATAGAGTGAAAATAAACACTTGGAGGCAGAGGACTGGCAAAGGGAGGGACAAAGCCCTTCCCTCAGACAGTGTGGGTGTTTGAGACTCCTGGCAGCAGTAGCTGTAATTAAAGGTGCAGGAGCAGGCTGTCCCCATGTGCTGGATGAACCAGCAGGGAAGAGAACAAGGCTGGCAGAACAGAGAGTTTTGGCTGAGACTTTAGGACCTCTCGAAAAAGGGGCAGGCAACTCAGGAAACAAGAATGTTGTGAAGTGATGCAGGGAGAAAAGTTAGAAGGACAAAAGCCCAACTAGAGCTTAATCTGGCTGCTGCCATAAAGGACAATTACAAATATGTTTGTACAGGTACATCAACAGCAGAAGGAGCACTAGGGAGAATCTCCGTACTTTATTGGCAAAACACAGTGACAAAGCATGAGGAAAAGGCTGAGGTACTTAATGCCTTCTTGTTGTCAGACTTTATTAGTCAGACCAGTTGTCCTCCAAACACCCAGTCCCCTGAGCTGAAAAACAGAGACCTGATCTCCTGTGTCATGGTGACCTGCTCAGTAGGTGAGGGAAAGACTGTGAATGATGCCTACCTGGCCTTTAGTTAAGCCTTTAACACCTCTTTCCTACAGCATTCTCCTGGAGAAATGGGCTTACATGGCTTGGATGGGTGCGCTGTTTGCTGGGTAAAAAGTGGCTGGATGGCTGGGCCCAGAGAGTGGTGGGGAATGGAGTTAAACCCAGATGGTGGTCAGTTCACCAGTGGTATTTCCCAGGGCTCAGTTTTGGGGCCAGTCCTGTTTAATATTCCTGTTAATGATCTGAACCCGCAGTAAGTTCACCGATGACACTAAATTAGGGGGAGTATTGATTTGTTGGAGGGTAGGAAGGCTCTGCAGAGGAGTCTGGACAGGCTGGCTCAGTGGCAATGCTGGGTTAACAGTTGTATTCAGCCTTAAAGGTCTTGTCTAATCTAAAAGATTCCACGATTCTATACCAGAAAGGCAAGAGATGCTGAGAGATAGACTGCAGCCTGCTGTTTACTGCCAGCCAGCCCTGGCATTACGCTCTCCTGGATGACAAAAACATGTCCCTCATAGTAAATAAACACTTAAATGATGCCTTTGCAAAGCCCAGCAGCTGTGACGTGGGAGAGCTGAAAAGCACGTTGTGTGCCTGCTCACACATCCGCTCCCCCTCTGGAGAAGCTGGGCTCTCGTTTCTACACTATTAATCCCTGGCCTATTTTCAAACATTTGGGTGCATTTAGTAACTGAAATCTCATCACACCCTCTCTGCTGTACCCACTGTCCTTTGGCAGAGGCCTCCACTTCACCTGAACCCCAGGGAAGGCTGCAAGACCTGGACCCAATTCCACAGGTAAGGCTGGGGCAGGCACAGCCCTGACACCCCACAGCAATGTGATATGCACCCATGGGCAATGCTACCCAGTGGGAATTGCTGAACAACTCAGGATATGAGGCACTTTACAAACAGCAAGTCCTCAAAAGATGCTTGAGTTGCACTTCCAGGTAGGGATCTGCACCCAGACCCCATCCCCTCTGCCACTTCCACATGCACTTTCACATGGTCCCAGTGCCAGAGCAAGCTGCAGGTTTTATTTCCAAGCCTGGCTACCCAGAAAGCAAAAGCTCTCCAGGAATACTCCCAAGAGGCAAAGGACTAGCATAACTCAGCAGCTTTCAGGGCTCTGTCTGTTTTGGAGGATGAAGCAAAGACAGCTCCTAATGTGAAAACTACAGCTGCCTGAACCACATGCAGGACCAACAGCAAGGGCAGTATTTTGTAACAACACAAAAGCTGTGTTTGTAATGTCCATCTCACCCAACACTTTAAAAACAATAACAATCTGTTTGGCCAAAGTGGCTAAAAGCAGTGAACATAGTGCCAAACTCCAGTCAGCCACACACACCAACATCTGGGGGTCATATCCTGCCCCTGTCCCCACTGACAAGGGGGGGCAGTACCCCACTCATGCTCTACCCACCTTTGTGGCAGTCGTGAGGTACAAGCCAGCAGCACAGCAGGTAACCTGCTGTTTGCAATAACACTTTGGTGCTTGTCACTGTGTGTTTTATCAGATGTACTTGAACTGAGCCAACTCTCTGCTAGTGTAAATCCTAAGTACCCTAAAATCCAATTTAAGTTGCTCCCGACTTTAATGCTCCAATTATAATGCCCCATTTTTAATGCCTAGCATGTATCTGTAAAACTATCTGATGAGTTTGACTGCTGAGCCTGCTGGGCCATCTCCTCCCTGTGTGTCCTTGCTACCTGCCGACCCACACTGCCCCCGGATATTGCAAAATAAAAGTGACTGGCAAGATTCAAAATGCAGGCAATAGAACAACGCCAGAGATATTGATCTCTACAATCAAGAAGTTAATTGTCACTGCCCTGAATGCTACATAATAACCATAGCCCACACCGATCTAAAGTGCATCTCCAGCCCCGATGTGAGTACCTACATTGTGTGTACCTACACCAGCTCCCCATCACACCAGCCTGTCACCTTTCAGTCCTTGTGCAATATGAAGCAAATAGCACCTGACTGGCAGTCCCGGTCCTGCACTGGGTCTCCCCTGCTCGGGCAGCCTGTTAATGTTTATCTGAGGAGCTGACCTGAGGCCTCACACGGCACACCGTTAGGTCACACCCTTCCTTTGCCCGAGTGGCTCACACTCAAAGGACCTGGGACACTACTGACAATCCCCCAAGGCAGCAGGTGAGGGCACAGACCGGTGCAGGCATCAAGGCAGAGAGGCAGGAGGGAAGGACTCTCAGCTACATTCCCTGCCTCTGCTGCAGTGCTGAGCTGCAAAGGCAGCAAGTGGAGCTGAGTTAGTTCCTCCTTCCCAGCACCCTTTTCAGGCAGGATCAGTACCACCTTAGGGAAAAAAGAAGGGAACACTAGGCGTTTCCAGACCCCAGTCCTGCACAAGCCGGGAGTTTTACACAAGGGGTGTGTGAGCTTGAGGAGCTTGTCCCCACACCTTGCAGCAGCAGCAGAGACCAGCACCAGTGATAACTCCCCTGCTCCTGCCGTTCCGGGGGGGATGGATTCCCCTCCAGCATTCCCTGGGGTTGCCCCTGTCGGCACCAGCGCTCGGGGCAAGTCCTTCTCAGAGCAGCCAAGACAGCCAAGGCCATGCGGGGACTGCAAAGAGGTGACGGTAACCAGAAACCCTGCACCATCCCCCTCCCAGCCTCCGGCCTCCCCAGGACAGCGCATAGCGCTGCCCCAAAGCCCCTCTGCCTCCTGCATCGGGGGGTACCAGCCCGGCGGGACTCAGCTCCGGGCTGGGCATCCCACTGCGTTTGCACGGCTAGTTCTGCCATGGACCCAGCGACTCTCAGACCCACCCACTGAACACGGCACGGCTCAAGCACCAACGCAACAAACACCATCGTAGTGCGGGGAAAGTGCGTGGAAATGTGGGGGATCCACACACAGGCGGTGCCCGAGCATTCCCCCTCAAAACACCACGGCCCCACGGAGTCCCGGTAGGTCCCGTGAGCATCGTTTCCCCGCACCATTCCCGAGTATTTCTGAAAGGACCCCGCACTTCCACAACCTCCCGGCCCGCGGATCCAGCCTGTCACACAGCACCGCGGGTGCAGGCAGTGGGGGAGCTCCATTCCTCCCTCCCCAGCCCAAATCGGTGCCTTGCGCCAGCTAGGGACTCCCAGAGAGCCAGCCCTCAATAGCAGTGCGGTGCTGTCCCGCAGCTCACCCGTGTCTGCCGCCCCGCGCCAGCCCTGCCGCCCGCCGCCAGCCCGGGAACACCAGGCAGCTCCTGTTACACGGGGGAAAATAAACCTCCACAACCAACCCAACAGACCGGCAGCCGTCCCACGGTCGGAGCTGCGCTTCCAGGATGCCATGGAAAAGAAAAACCCTCCTCCATTCCCACCTCCTTGGGCTCACTGTCATCTGAGACTTGTAGTTTAAACAAACCGGGCGCTCTAAAAGCTTTTGGTTGGATGCAAAACGATGGTCTGTGGTTGCAGCAGCATGTCACCCGACTTCCCAGTACAACATTCCTGAGTCCCACAGTCACAGGTTCACATTCTAGGCAAACAGTCCATTTATTTCTATTATTATTATTTCAGCAGAAAGTCCTATAGCACTTGGCAGGAAAAGCATTCGCAGTTTCTGGGCGTTGATAAAACTGTCCCACTGCCGGCCACAGCCGCGGCCGTGACCCAGCCCTGCCGAGCCGCGCTCAGCCCCGCTCCCGGCATCCCTTCCCCGCGATTTTGTCGCAGAGTGCCACCTCCTCGCAGTCCCCCGGGCTGGACAACACTGGCACCTCCTTCCGAGGTGCCCACCTGGCCGGGGAGGGCTCTCACACATCCACCGGCACAGTTATGCGAAGAGGACCGGGAGGAGTCCCGCGGGGCGCCCGGCTCCGCGGCGGGGCTGCCGCCGGGGCAAGGAGGGGGTCCAGCCCCAGCCCTGCTCCTGCCGCCCCGCACGGCTCTCCCGCAGCAGCCACTGGTTACTCACAGCAAGGTCATGAGGTAGTTCATCACAGGCCACGGCCAGGAAGTCCCTCCGGGAACGTGCATTCTGCACAGCCTCAAATCCCCCCAACTCCACTCAAGGGACCCCCGGTCGTGCCTCTCTGATCAGGGAAGCTGCCAGCAGCCCACCCACCCTGCCCGGGGCCAGCCCCCATTTGCAGAAGGTTTGAGTTTGGGGTTTCTTGCAGCCATTAGAAGAGGATCATTATTATTATTAAGGGGGGACTTGATTTACCTTAGAAAAGACACCTCTGTACAACCACTGTGAGCCACACCAGAACCCACAGCACCCTACCCGCTAGGCACAGTACCTTTGGAGTGCAAAAAGTCCTCGGGGTGAGGGAAGGAACCCTCTTCACAGAGCAAATCGCAGGTTTTATCTGGTGCCAGGGGGTAGCCGTTGTCCTCCTCATTGTAGTCACTCCTGCCGTTGCTGTTGGAGTAGCCATTGGCATACATCTTCAGAGCAGACCTGCGGAAGCACAGGAGCTCCTGGAAGGCGTACCTGAAGTCCGGGCTCCGGCAGTAGATCAAAGGGTTGAAGGCAGAGTTGACATAGCCCAGCCAGTTCAAGAGGATGTACACGTACTTGGGAATGATGTTGTCCTGGATGACATGCACAATGTTGACGATGAAGAAGGGCAGCCAGCACAGCGTGAAGGTGCCCATGATGATGCCAAGGGTCTTCAGGGCCTTGTGCTCCTTCAAGAAGAACTTGGAGGCACGGCGGTGCCCAGGTCCCCCTTTCTGCTCCTGCTCCTTGTTCTGGGTGTGAAACCTCCCCTCACTCCTGTCTATCTTCCTCAACTGCTTCTTGGCCACCTGGAAGACCCTGGCATACACAAATACCATGACGACGAGTGGCAGGTAGAAGGAGATGATAGAGGAGGCAATGGCATAGGCTTGGTTGGTGAAAAAGTCACAACATGTGTCCTTCTCATAACACAGGATAGCCTCCTCACTGTCTGCCCGGTACCAGTGCATTTGGATGGGCAAGAAGGAGGTGAGAGCTGAGACCACCCACACAATAAGGATGACCACGCGTGCCTTGCTCTTAGTCAGCAGGCTCTGGTACTTGAAAGGGGAGGTGATGGCAAAGTACCGGTCCACGGCAATGACGCAGAGGGTCTCAATGCTGGCCGTGACACAGAGCACATCCAAGGAGGTCCAGAACTCACACCAGAAGTTCCCAAACTGCCACATCTCCATGATGATGTGGCAGGCACCGAAGGGCACCACGGCCAGCCCCATCACCAGGTCAGCACAGGCCAGCGAGGTGATGAAGTAGTTGGTGACGGTCTGCAGGCGCTGGAACCGGGCGATGGCAGTGATCACCAGCACGTTGCCGAAGACGATGGCCAGCACGATCACCGACATGAGGATCCCCATGCCCACCATCCACACGTCCCGCGACACCGTGGGGTCGGCGGCGCTCTGGTTGGCGCTGACGTTGCCGCCGGGCAGCTCGGTGCCTGCCACAGCCATGGCCCGCCAGGAGCCCCCCGGGGGCGGCGCGGGGGGGCTTGGCTTTGCTTAGGGCTCCGCAGCAGCCGCGCTGCTCTGGGAGCCGCGCATACGGGATAGCAGGTGCGGGGACCCTCCCGCCGTGCGAACCTGGGACCGCACCGCACCGCACCGCACCGCACCGCACCGCACCGCACCGCACCGCACCGCACCGCACCGCACCGCACCGCACCGCACCGCACCGCACCGCACCGCACCGCACCGCACCGCACCGCACCGCACCGCACCGCACCGCACCGCACCGCACCGCACCGCACCGCACCGCACCGCACCGCACCGCACCGCACCGCACCGCACCGCACCGCACCGCACCGCACCGCACCGCACCGCACCGCACCGCACCGCACCGCACCGCACCGCACCGCACCGCACCGCACCGCACCGCACCGCACCGCACCGCACCGCACCGCACCGCACCGCACCGCACCGCACCGCACCGCACCGCACCGCACCGCACCGCACCGCACCGCACCGCACCGCACCGCACCGCACCGCACCGCACCGCACCGCACCGCACCGCACCGCACCGCACCGCACCGCACCGCACCGCACCGCACCGCACCGCACCGCACCGCACCGCACCGCACCGCACCGCACCGCACCGCACCGCACCGCACCGCACCGCACCGCACCGCACCGCACCGCACCGCACCGCACCGCACCGCTCCCGTCCGTCCGCCCCGTCCCGCCCGCGGCGGCCACGCGCCCGCCCGTCTCCCAGCCCGTTCGGCGCCGCGGAGCTTATAAAGTGACACCCGCCCGTGACATCAGCCCGCCGCAGCCAATGGCAGCCCGTACCCGCACCCCGAGCCCTCCCGCACCCCCCCGAGCTCTCCCTCCGGCTGCCCCACGAGTGTCACCGCTCCCCCCGACCACGCGTGCTGCATCCCCGCCGCGTCCCCGCGGTGTCCCTCCACCTCTCCCGTGCTGCCCGCACTGCTGATTCCCCCTGCTCCGTGTGTGCTCCCACTACTTCGCGGTGCCCTCACACTCCCCTCTGTCCACACGTGTCCCCCCGCCCAGGGTGACCCTGTGGTTTCCATGCACAGCCACGTGCAGCCTGCCGTGCACTGCCCCCGTGCCTTCCACCTACAGTGCCACACAAGCACTCCCTTCCTCAGCAGTGTCCCTGCGCTGTCTGACTCACAAATGCCCCCACACTCCCTGTCCCAAACTGTCCCCACACCTCCTATCCTTCCCACATACCCTGTGCGCTCCTGAGGTGTCACCAGGAAAATCCTGAGGATGCTGGAGCTCACAGAGGCTTTGTCCCTGGCTGGGCACTGCAGCTTTCCCAAGAACCCCCATCATCACTGGTGACACCTTGTGCCAGGGTGTCTCCTGTGTCCCCATTCCTGCCAGCCCCCAGCACAGCACTGTTACTGCAGCTTCACCCCCAGCTCAGCACTGCAGCTGACACCCAGGGTGGTGGGGGGCATCCAAGTGCACGAGTCACCGCCCAGCCCCCAAAACTACAGAGCTGGTCAAAGACACAGACCCCCCTCAACTGTCCAGGGGGCACTGACCTGGCAGGGAGCTGTGTGACTGCTGCAGCCAGGCATGCGGTCAGACCCAGACTCTATCACAAGACTTTCCCTCCAAAACAAACAAATTTGCTAAATAAGGACTAAGGAATCCTGAAAACTTCCTTTTAGCCTAATGGGAGATAATGCCACCACTGGAGTTTCGCTTCTGCCCGTCGCTCTGTACTGTCAATGCCCAACCTTGTGCTGCTCTCCCAGAGGTACACCATGCTGCCTGCTGGCCCTGAGGTGCTTGTGGAGGTGAGAGCAAAGCCTGAAAGCTGTGGTTTTTAAATTGCCCCATGCCATGGGAAGGTAGAAAAGAAAGAGTTGATTTGCCCAGATCTGCCCTGATGCCACTGGCTGCACCAGCAGCAGCTGCAGGTCAGTACCTCGCTGGGTGCAGAGCTGCGGCCTTCCCACAGCACAGGCAGCGGCAGACTCCTGCCTTCATTAGCAATTAAACACTTATCAATGTAGAATCCTGTTTGAAATCCATCAGCTGCTGGGGTCTGATGGGTTTTCATGATTCTACCTGATTTTTCCCACATGGTAAGGTGGTACTGTGGTGCCGAGGGCCAGGTGCCAGCTGTGGCAGTGGGGCTGCAGTGGGGAGCTGCCTTTACCCTGGTGGCCCTGGCTGCACTGGGAATATTTAGAGGAGAGCTGGATGTACAGAGAGGAAGTTTTGTGATTTAAAACAGAGGGCAAATGAGGTACTGGAATCAGGAAATGAAAGGCAGTTTCAGTGGTATGAGGTGTCTGTCTAGGCAGGGACCTTCCCGAACTAGTGGTTTCCCCTCTCTTTCCACACTCCGCTTCTGCATGCACACACTTCAGAGGTTTTAAAAATGAAGAGACATGAACAGAAGATCCACAGGGCACCCCTTCCCCCTGCAGACATCTGCAGCCTTTCGAAAACATTGGGAGGAGCCAGTGGTTCGCTGATAATGACCTGAGCTAATTATCAGGAGCTTCCCCTGTCCACAGGATAAGTGAAATAAATGGGGCTGTCTCTTTCCCCCCCACACACAACAACTGTACAACTGTACAATTGTAACCCACTGGTGTTAGTCTAGCACTCCACCAGCTTTCACACACCTCACGCCAACAGTGTGTGGCCCAGAGGCACACACGGGCTCAGAGCACACTTGCTGGGTGTAATATCCGTTCCCAGCTCTGGTGAACACAGCCCTTTATACACCCTCTGCCCAGGGCCCACAGCACTCACCTTTAGGGGAAGCATGGCAAGAAACTACTGGAAAAGCAGAGACACAGATAAGATGCAACAGTGAGAGTGCGGAGCAGAACAGGGGAGAAAAAGCAGAAGGTGTGGGAATTAGACACCACCCTCAGCTCCCTCTTCCCCCTTCTATTTTAAGAGCTGATCTGAAAGCTCCATAAAGCACTCAAGGCACATGTCTGGTAGTGACCCAGTGAGTTTGCTGTGCTGTTTCTGTGGGTTAGACTAACATCTGGGAATACTCAGACACCAAATCAAAGCGTTCAAAAAGTGTTGGGTCATCCATCCTAATAGACATACAGATGTTCATCCTCACATGAAGCACTGAGTCCTGATAGGAGGAGAAGCAGGTCTGGGGACTTGGTGGGAAACATCAGCTCTGGCAGAGCTACAGCTGAGTTATCTACTTTGTAACAAGTGCTTTACTAAAGGCGTCTCTGTGTCCTGCAGGTCTCTGGTAACAGTCCTGCATCTCTCTCCGGAGGCTCTTAAGGACTGTGGCAGGTTATGTGGCTCAGGATGCAGAAATCAGCTAGCCCAGTTTACAGCTAAATATATTGTCTTTGTTGCACTATAGTAAAAGAAACCTGAACCTCTGGTTGACAGGCTGTGGTGGAGTAAGCAGAGAAGGCTGATTTTTTCCCCCTTGAGTCCACAGCTCTTGCTTGTGTTGGTAACTCTTTCTCACCTCTGTGAGGTGTGTTGGGGTGGGCCCGTGGTTTAAGCTGCTCACAACAAGTCAGAGAAGTCATCACAGGTTCAAAATACAGGCAGGAATTTGTTCCACATAAAAGTAAATTTTATCACCAGAAGTCCAAGTTGCTTTTGAGGTCTGCATGACTCTCTGTGCTTTTGAGCACTTCTTAACTTTCCAGCACTTTCAAGGCTCCTTATTTAAACAAACACAATACTCAGCCTCAGAGGAAATGTTATGAACACAGTTCAGTTTGCACTTTTTATGCTGCCTAAAGTGTCGGGGAGAGCCCCAGCCCACCCCAAAATGCCTCCTCCTGGCTTGCTTGGACTTGGAGGGTGTCAAAACCAAAGACACATTTCATTTGTTTCTTGCAGCACATCTACACCACTGACCCTGCTGCTTTGTCATCACGCTGATCTTTTCACTTTTTATAATTGGATGTGTGCTCCCTCCTCGCTGAGTGACATTTGAAGAACGGCCTGTGGGATCAATGAGAGAGCAGGGTTGGTAGAGAGAGGTAATCACTTTTATTAGCCCAGCTGACATAATTGGAAAAAACAGCCAGGCTTTTGGGCATGGATGACTTTCCTGAGGACTGTGACTAGGAGGATGCTGGCTTTAACCCTGCTGGCCCAGATGCTTATCACAGGCTGGAAAGCACGAAGCACTCTGATATTAAGCAGCTGGCCAGATCAGGCTCTTGGCAAGCGCCTGGAAGTGACAGTCTCCAACACAGTGTTTGGCGGGAGAGGAATTTGTAAAATCCCTTGCAGAGAACTGATAACTTGCAGTGTTTGTCTGGTGTGTCACTGTGGGGATGGTTGTAAGGCAGCAGCAGCAGCATGGAGATAGGAAGAAAGGATACCTAACCCTGTGGCTGCTGACTTACACCAGCCCCTGCTGCAGGTGAGCTGCTGCCCACCTTGGCTTGAGCCCCACCTTTCAGACAACCTGGCACTCCTGCTCAGAGTGGGTTCACTCTGCTTTCCTCCTTTCTGCCTCTGCATTCCTTCACATGTGCCAGGTTGTGGCTCTCAGCACTCAGCAGTGCTCAGGCAGTGCTGGGGCAACTCACCAGCCTGCAGGAGGAGGGACAGGGACTCTTTCTGTGGGTCACCTCTGTCTTTTTCTGGGGACCTAATTGCAGTCTTCCAGTACCTGAGGGGAGCCTGCAAAATAAAAGGAGGAGAGACTATTTACAAGAGCCTGGAGTGACAGGACTGGGGGAATTTGCTTCAAATTGAAAGAGAGTAGGTTTAGATTAGCTATTAGAAAAAAGTCTTCATTCTGAGGGTGGTGAGGCACTGGCACAGTTTCCCAGGAAAGCTGTGGCTGGCCCATCCCTGCAAGTGTTCAGGGCCAAGTTGGATGGGTCTTGGAGCAACCTGCTCTAGTGGAAGGTGTCCCTGCCCATGGCAGGGGGGTGGAACAAGATTATCTTTAATATCCCTTGCAAACTATTTTGTGATGCTATGATTCTATTGGCTTCCTCATCCTGCTTCAGAGTAGCCTGGAAGGGGTCAGAGCTGTGAGAGCAGCCTGCAACCTCCTGGTTCCGGATTTCTTTCCCTCTCTTACTCTTTAAGCCATGAGAGGGAGCCATCCCTGACTCACAGCTCCCCGTTAATCACTCCTTTATGCTTGTTTGGAGCAATGGCACAATCAGAAATTAGGAGTGATAGAATGGGATTTATTTGTTTGCTCATTTCTCTCTTGGGGCTTCTTGCACAGTCAGGTGGGAGCCCTGGGGTGTCTCGTTGCTCCAGGAGCCCGCAGCAGTAAGGAAAACCCCAGAGCTCTCTTTGACACCCACATTCACCAGGAGAGGCAGCAGAAGGGGCAGAAACACTCCTGATTTTTTTGAAAGGGGAGATGCTGCCAACTGCACCAAGACAGGAGGATGCTCTGGTCCTCTCTATGCTTCTCCCAGAGCAACTGCTGAGTGTGGGACATCACAGCTATTAACCTCTGGAGTGCCAGCACTTGTAGGAAGTCAGTTATTGTGGGGTTTTTTTAGACTAGACCAAGGAAAAAGGAAACTGCTGAACATGAGCAATGACCCCAGTGAAAACTGAGGCACTTTATATGGAACATGACACTGGCTGGAACAGCTGAACACCAGAGATTCATTGTCTCTGGGCCAAATACTGAACTGCTCGCCTGTATATCAACACTGATGGTGAATACAGGTTACAAACTGACACAACATGAGGGCAGCAGAGGAAACAGAAGAGAGCATTGGAATAACAACCAGAGATAAAAGATTGTTATCAAGACCTTTTTCTTCTCTTTAGTGTTTTTCCCATAACTGAACATAATTTTCACAAACAGAGGAGATCACTATCTCTCACCCACACCTCCCTCTTGGCTTGTCCCTGGCAGTGACCTCTGAGCCCAGAAGACTTTTCTTGTCCTCTGCCCAGGATCTTGTTTCCTCGCATGGTGTAGAGCTGAGGTGTGAGGCTGCAGCAGGGAAGTTTGCCACACACTGGAGGACTTTTGAGTGTTCCAGGCATCAGCACCGAGGTGGTGTCTGCTCCATTACCCCCACCCAGCAGATCAGAGGGGACACTGGTCAGGTGCAAAGGGCACCTGGTGCCACAGAGCAGATGAGGCATAAATGTAGCCATAATTTCACAGGACCCTGGGCTGGAGCCACACTGAATTGCGTATTCATAGTGTGAGGCAAAGTCTGATTCAAAGAAAAAAGTGTCTCCTAATTTGTAATCTCTTCCCTGACTTTGTTCTTGCAAGGTCTCCTGAGTTATCAGATAATGCTCAGTATCATTAGGCAGGAGCAAATTGTGACTGACCTGGTGTAAGGCTATGACTCAAGTCAATAATGGGCATGAATAAAGGAGGCACACTAGGTAAGCAACACGGGGAGCACAGGGCACTCTGCCCTCTCCCCTTCTCCATCAATGAGGGTCTACTGTACCCCTAGGGTGAGTCCTGGTCTTGAGGATACAGGTCCCTGTTTGCAGTGGGGACAGTCCTCCACCTCATTCCTAATTTTAGAAGGCTACTTCATGAGCTTATAGGAAAAGGAACTCTATGTGCTGGAATATGTGCCCAGTTCTACTGAATCCAAGAGGAAATTTGTTTTTTCCTGAGAGCTTTCTTATCAAATCTGCTGCATATCAAACCCAAAATAGCTTGTGTGGCTGCTACTCAGCTTTCCCTCAGCTTCAAGAGGTGGTTTGAGAGCTGGAGGAGGATTTACTGCAGGGTGACATGGCCATGGTGGGTGCTGTGGGATGTGTTTCATCTGGAGCAAATCCAGGGGGGCAGGATTAATTCTGTCTAATCATCATTTCCACTGGGCAAGGCCTTGGCACGGTTGGAAAGCAGATACACCAATACAAGCAATACAGTCCCTGCCAAGCTACAAGGTCTGAGCCCTTGGGCAAGTACATTGGTGGCTCCAGAGCTGGGGTCTCACACATGGAGAAAATACTCCAGTTCTTGGCATTTGCTTCCTAGATCACATGGACCTTTGCAGTCATTGTGCCCTTAATTTTCTCTTTTCCCTTACTGAGGCAGGATCAATTAATCCTTCTTTCTCCAGGCACCTTAAGAGGATATCCAGTAATGTCTGTCAGTTTTTTGGAGCAGACTTCATGAGGTAGTGCTAAAAAGTTTGGTTTTCTCTATGGTTACAACCTATAGGATCTCATCCTTCCCCTTTCCCTAAATACATTGATGGGAAAAGACAATCACAATTCAAAAGTGGCTTAGGTTAAGCCAGGCTAGTCTCATTTCTTTGTAATGCTTCAGCCTGGCTGTAGCCATATGTCTTCCTGTTTTACACAGAAAATGGACATTGGCAACGGGTTTTGTCATGGGGATTTTGCTCTTAGCCTGGAAGTGAATCGATGTCCTGAAAGAAAGTCAGTACTTGTGTTATGCAAAATTTGGGGGACGGGAGGATCCTTTAGAAGTGAATGTATTTGACGACAATGATCAAACTTAGAGTCCTGAACACAAATACTTCCAGAACATGCAAACATACTTGTTTTACTGGTTACCACCAACAAATTTTCCTACTTGAGGACCCTGTCTAGTCGTAAGACGGGTAGTAAGCACTAAGGTATCAAGGTGAGGTGTACAACAGGCAGAATTCAGTCTCCATAGTTCACACATTTCTTACCGTCTCTCAGCCCGGTCCTGACATCTGATGTGAACCCCGTTTAACTATTCCCTCGGGGAGAAATTTGCAGTATATTTCCAGTTCGTATCGCATATCCCACCTACTACATATCATTCTCGTTTTCTCTGCTCATCAGAACTCGGGCTAAATGCAGAGAAGCCCATGAAAGTGAAAGGCACCGTGTTTCCTCACCATCCAGGCTCCTTACCCACCCCAGACCCCTCTGGAATGTCAAACACTGTTTAACTCCTTAAACAATGTCAGTAATTGCTTTTAGATAGACTATTGTGTGTGGCATTCACCTCGGAGATGGTATCTGTGAATGGTGCTTTGTATGTTACCGCGTTTTAATAGCACTTGCGATTACATCTCTGGCTAGTGTTTTTATTTGCTATAGTATGGTAATTGGGCGGTTTTAGTCTGTGGTTGATTTTATTTTAATTTTTTAATTTTTTTTTTTTTTTTTTTTCCTGCTTATTAGATTATACCCTTGTTTAAGAACTAACTGTTCTTTTACTTGGTGCCCTTTTGGCANGCCCTGAGGGAAACGGTGTAAGGCTGCCTCTTACTAAAATTAGCTTCGGCAAGCTCAAATTCACCCCTTCCGCCAGCTCACGGCAGAACACTTGGTTGCAAGTCTGACCAGCTAAACAGAGGACCTGCAAGCCTGACTTTTCTATCCTACTCCCGCTAGTAACCTTTTCAATGGAGGCACAGACTCTACGTTTTGAGAACCTTGTATCCGCCAGAATTCCTCCCCGTTCCCCAGAGAACAAGAACGCTCTCCCTCAGTTCACCAGCAAAGTATCAAAGGCTCAGCTTTTTGCCTCAACCCAACCCCCCTCTTCCTGCCCTTTGTGCCTGGTATGTGAGGACATTTTAATTGCATCTCTGGAGATGCTGGTGCAGCGATGGTCCAGCCCTTGCAGTCAACACAGAAAGCAGAGAAGTTCTCCTGGTGCCTGCACTTCTCTCACACATTCACCTGTGTCCATCTCTTCAAGTCTGTGGGACAGCGAGAAACCCTGAGGAGGAGTTTTCTGCACCTGGCTTTCCAGTTCTAGAAGCATTTCCCCCACACAATTCTCTGACTTCTGTACCACAGCTGAGCTGCTCCTTGGAGCATGGCAGAAGGCCAGGGCAGGTAAATCAAGAGTCATAATGAAGATCTTAACGTACGGGTTGAGTATAACACGTGCTGGCTCCCTGCCTTCTCCCCGGAATGAAAGAAATTAATACAATGTTCCTGGTGTGCCTATAAATATTTCTGCAGCAAATTGAGCCCTGCCCAGCCATCGATTTCCAGCTTCAAAGCCATTTGGTTTCATAATCACTTGTGTAACCAACCCTCTGATGGAAGTGGAAAGTGGGGAAAGGTGTCCCAGAGACCTTGAGGAGCAAAATGCAAAGCTAGATGTAAACATAGGTTTAGTATTAGGGAGAGGAGGAGACAGAAATGCCATTGCCTTGTCATGGGGCAGCATTCCTCACTCCAGGCCACCTCAGTTTCATCCATGGAGTTTCTGGCAGCCTGCCTGGTTCATCTCCTGAGGTGCTCATTACCCTGAAAATCACTCTGAGCTCTTCTCCCCACCACTGTCACGTCCCTTTGAGTCAGGGGTTTAAGGCTCTTGCCAAAAGTTAATGCCTGTGCCTGGCAGCTCTGCTGCCCAGCCAGAAAAGAGCAGCACTCATGAAAATGCACCCTTTTCTTTTTTTTTTTCTTTTTTTTAATTTTTATTCTATAAATGCAAATGCAAACGAATTTACTTCATCCTTAAAATAGAACAGTCTTGGGGGTGTGGCAGCTAAAAGGCCTGTGTGCTTTCATCCAGCTTACTCCAACACCAGCAGAGAGCTGGTGTGCTGTGTTTGCCTCGTCCCATCTCTTTAACTCAGGAGGAATCCATCTGTTTCCCAGCAGAACCCTTTTATTCCAGCTTTTAACCTCTCTGCGAGTCACCTCAGCTCCCCATTTTCCCTGTTGTCCCTGTCAGTGGTGAATTCATTAGTCATCACAGATTCATATGTAGTGTAACCACAGGGAACCAGCAGGACACGTGTGCTCTGTGGGTACAGCACTCACAGGGAGAGAGCTGTGCACATCCCTGTGGGTGCCAGAGGCTCCTTCCATGAAGGATCAGCCAGGAGGGTGGTAGGGCAGGATCCAGGGACTTCCCAGCTCTCTGTGGGTGTGCAGTCCCTGCCTGCTGAGGGCACATGGGGAAGGTGTGTGTCCCTTTACTGCCTTTGCAGCATCTGTTTCACTTCTCAAGACTGAAGTGTGGTACAGCAGCAGTGTCTCCATCCCAGAGCTGACAGCACAGAGCTGTGCACATCAGGGAACAGGAAACTGGAACTTTTGACTGTCACCTGTTTACAAATCCCTTGTTTCTCACCAGGTATTTGCAACAGATCCTTAGTTTCATCTTCTAAACTGCTCTTGCACAGCTGAAAGAGAGGGACTGAGGAGATCACAGCAACCCAAGCACAGTCTCCTCATTAGGGCTGGGGGCACAGTGTTTGTGGGTGGCTTGGCCACTCAGCAGCAGACTGAGGTGGGTCAAGAGATGTTGCCACCACAAAAAAACAAGAGGTGACTGAGGTGAAGGCTTCCTTTTGAGATTAACTCAGTCCTTTAGTTTCCATAACCACTTAAATAGCTTCCAAAAGACTGGCTAAGGTTAACAGTGATTTTACAGGCATAGCCAAGATGTGGCCGAGACTCAATGTCTGATCGTGTCTGATGTCGTTGCACCAGCTCTAATTGTGCTGTGCAGTGTATCTCAGACTTTTCATCTGGAAAAAAAATGCCCTGTTCCTTTCCAGATTTGGAGGCTTAGGGTGGTTGATACTCTGTGTTTGATAGACCCTAGTAAAAAGAAACATTTCATAGGAAGGTATGCATTGCCTTTCCTTGTAAATCTCAGTTCATTCCTATTGCGTGAGTTAAGGCAGCTGCTGAGTTCAAGTGGGTGCAGTTTTAAAAGAGAAAATCCTGCTTGAAGTCCAAAATAAATAATAATGAGTGTAGCCATATGAAAGGCAATTATAAGGCTTTAAATAAGCTAAACTAAAACAAACAGCACTCCTGTCCTTTACCTGCTAGCAGCTTGAGTTCAGCAGTTGCATTTCTCAGCCAGGGTGGATGTGGATGGTTTATTGGAGCAGGTAAAGCAGCTCAAAGCACACAGAGCAGCCGTGTCTGGTGCCAAGAGTAACAACCTCCTCCTTCAGACCAAGTGTGGGACCAGGAGGTCGTGAGTCCTGGCTCCAGCCAAGTCACCAATCCTTTCTTTTCCCCCAAAGATTTAAAGCTCATTATTTAAACAGTCATCACAGTCCATGTTATTATTGTCATTATGAATGAAGTCAGCAGTTTCCGTGGGAGATGTGGGAGACCCCAATTCACAGGAGCTTCGCTGTGCGGGAAGGAATGAAGGCATCTGGCCCAGCCCTGTGAGATCCAGCTCTCAGCTCTTTCATGCCTGGTCACTGCTTCTCTGAAGCTGAAATCCTTCAGAATTTGTACAGGGTCTGGAGATGGAGGACTCAACACACTGTCAGTGCCCAGGGTGAAGAAGCGCAGCCACCTGGGAGAGCAAGAAACAAAATATTCCTGGCATAAAGGATATTCCTGCCACCTCTGCCATCATTTATGCAGAAGAATGGGTAAAATCCTGATGGTCTCCAAAGCTGCCTTGTAGGCAGAGGGTCCTCTTCATATTCTGGACCTCTCTAGTTCACTCATCCAGTTCTTCACATCTCAATGCCTTTATGTAAGCAATTCCTTCTTTGAGACAGCCATCATAACCACTGCTGGGAAATGGAATAGGACAGGAACTTGGTTATGAGCACATCAACAACCACAGGGGAAACATCTCATTAACAACTCTGGCTGCAGGAGGGCTCTCCAATCTGTGCCATGTGCACTTGGTGATCCCCTTTACAGGAAATGTTCCGTTAATCCTGTTTCCTGCTCCTGTGACACCAGTGGTGACTTTAGAGATGGTATAGATGCACAGAAAAACACAGCCAGGGAACTGGGAGAGCTGTGGGGCAGGGGCAGGAAATGGACTTGAGGGCACTTCTGCCATCCTTTATGTAGAAGAGGAACAGGTAAAATCCTAGGGATCTCAAAAACTGCCTCCTAGGCAGGGTTCCCTGCATGTTCTGAACTTCCCTGGTTCACTCATCCACTTCTTCACATCTCAGTGCCTTAATGTAAGCAAATATGAATCTGCCTGCACCCAAATTAACATGCCACACTTTTGCATCTGGTTCCTCCACCTCTTTTTGCCCCATGCTGGGGGATATTGATTAAAATCCCTTTTGCTTTCATAGTTCAGGATGTCAAAGAACTAAAAAGAGCAGTCAGGTGCCATAAAGGGCCTTTCTTGGAAGTAATGGCTTTTGGAGTAGCCAGGATCTGGAGTGTAAAGAGGCAAGGTTTAGGAAAATGAGGAATGGTGAACATCAGTTTTATTAATGTAGAGCTCCAGTAATTTGATCTGAAGAGGCAAATCAAATGGTTGAGGGTGTTAAGCACCACAGCCTGTGTGGCTGGACAGGAGTAGCTGCTGTGTGTGTTAATGAACCTCCTCTATTCAACAAGCAACTCTGTGTGTGGAGATGACTCAGAGCTGCTGATGTGAAGTAAAATTTTAATGCACTATCTCCAGTAGCAGTGTAGGGAGGAAAGATCTTTTATTATCCCTGCAATGCTTCAGGAAAGAAGGGAAGCACTTATAAAATTAGCCTTAGCATGAACCAAAGACTCGCTACTGAGTCCCTTCCAGAGTCTTGCTGACATGCTGTCAACAGGCTACTGAATATTGTAATTGACTTTAAAATATGCTAGTGGAGTAGACAAAGAAAGAGAAAAGAAAATAAAGGGCTGCTGAAGAAATATTTTCACCTTTTTCCAGGACAGGAGCACCTCTTTCCTTATTGTTTTGGAAGGAGTTTCTTCCTCTCAGGTTAAAGATTCGTTTTCCTGCGCACTGTGATGGGGTGGAATGGAGGGAGCATGAGCACACAGGGATGAAATTGGGGAGTAGATGTTCCCATGGATACAGGCAGAGGAAAAGGTGGAATGAGAGGAAAGAAGAAATGTTAAACGAGAGGGAATTTTTGCATTGTTGACAGCCAGGATTGTCTAAAAATTAGATTAATTTCTTAGTGCCCAGTCAGCACCTAAAATTACAAACCATTCAAATTCTGCTTGCCTGGTCCACAGCTCATGTTCTTGGTATTTCATACAGATGCACGTTGTGCTTTCTCTCTGCCTTGGTAAAGGTTATTCATATCAGGCCCTGTTACAGCTTCCTGTCATACAGCATGAAAAGATGTCTTTTAGTTAATCTCTGAGGGATATTCTTAAAATCCCACATCACAGTGGAACTCTGCTTGGCTCTACACTCAGAATAATTCAGAGCTGGATTTTGAAACTCTTCGGGGTAGAGGTACTGAAATTCAACTCATCCTTTTGCCTTTCCATACTTTGCTCCATCTTCAAGAGATGGAATACACTGCAAGAGAGGAATTATTAGGACATTAGCTGGCAGTGCTCCTAGTTGTGAATTGTCTTCATATCTGACCATATAGGGTATTAAGGTCGAGAGTCCAAAACTGTTTTAATAAGAAAACAACATGAAATCTATATTCTGCATTCAGTGAAGTGCATTTGCAAGCATTGAAATGAGCTTTTGTCCATGCAGCGTACTGAGAAATTGTTCCTTGCATTTTAAGTCTTAAGCATTTACGAGTTATAGCTTGGAGTAACTCCTGGAAACACTAACTGGGCTCTGTGGTTACAGGTAATGAGGACAGCTGTGCATTGAGAAACACATAGAGAGGATCTTTCAGATGTGTCTCTACTTTTCCAGAAGACAAAGCACTTCACGTAAAAGGATAAAACCCTCTAGTCATGGCAGGGATGATATCACTTCTTGTTTGCAACAAGAAAAGCAAAACTGAATGGGTTTCTAAGGGCCAGGAGTAATATTTCATAATCTGAGAGGTAAATCCATAAAAACTGAGTACTTCCTACTTTAGACACAAGCCAGAGAAAGGGTAAAACTGGAGCATTGAGATATGTCTATTCTGTATGGCAAAAATGGGTTTGTTTTCCATGTAAAGGCAAGATTAAGAAGCATTTACTGATGCCTGATTCTGATAAGATCATGTCTGACTAACAAGTAGATGAAGATTATTAGTGCTGAGCTCCTCTGCCCAAAGCCCGTTTTAAAGGAGATGGAAACAACTTCATGAGCAAAACACAGATAAAAAAGCTTGTTTCCTCCTGTTTCAGGTGTGCGGTGCACATGAAAAAAAGCTTCCATGCTGTCTGTGGAGGTAAAAGTTCATTCACCTGCATTAGTGCTTCTTTGACATCCTTCAGGTGCCTCCAGAGAGTATTCTTTCTGCTGAGAGGCTCTTTCTGGAATTTTGCTTTTTCTTCTCAACTGAAGGTAGATTAGAAGAACAGCAACATAAGGCTTTGTAACTACCCAGATTATAAGAAAATAAATTAAAATGTCAGTTCAGTGTCAAGGATCTTTACACATCATATTCCTGTTTTTCTTCTTCCAGATTAAGGAAAGGTGAGAATGGGGGTCTGCGCTTATGACAGCAGCTGGTATAGGGTTATTAAGACTGAAACCACAAACAAGGAGCTCCTGGAGGTTTTCACCTCTGTTATTTGGTGGTGACATCTGGGAATACATTATGAACTCTTCATAAATAATGATGGTTCCACTGATATTGTAGGAGATCATTCCTACTGTACTGCCCATTTCCTCGTCTCCTCAGTTTTGAACAGTTTAAACTTGTCTGTATATGCTTTGAACGTGCAGCAAACTCTGGGATTTGTACAGTACATTTGGCCAAGACACTGGACAATATTAGCCTCATCCCAGGATTTTGTTGCAAGCTTCCCAGGCTGGTGCAGAATGTCGGAAGGTTCTTTAAAGTTTGTACATGCTGACGTAAACAGAGTCTCTCGCTGTGGAAATAAAACTAAAGGGAATTTCTGGCACAATTCAGTGCGATACATAATTTTGTGATGACCTCTCCAAGCTCTATCTCTTTGCTTGGCACCATGTTAAATATTTGACACGTGAATTTGAATTTTTATCTATCTACAGGACTTAGAAGACCCCATGAGCCAAAGCATATGAGCCACCCCTCAAGGTCCTTGTCCTTACTGCTCCCTGCAGAAGCAGAGAAACAGTACCAATACTATTTTTTTAATGCAAAAGAAGGTGAAATATGGTAAAGATTAAGTGAGTTGCTCAGGGACATGCAGAAAATCATTAGCAGAGCAAAGCCTCCAAATCCCATTTCCCAGATGCTCTGTGTGTGCCCTCAAGAAAGGTTTTCTCCCACTGCCACATGGCCTGGAGCAGTGAGGAAATTACATCCCACTTCAGACCCACATCGAATTTGCACCTCTTCTGACTGCAGCTCTGCCCTGTTGGTTCAGTATCTCTCCCAGACTGGAGAAGAAAGAAAATGCTGTAATTTAGCTGTGGCCTGACAACAGCTGACCTTTACATGACAAGCAGGGCTCCTCAGCAGCACACAAGAGGTTTGCTTTGGTTTACATTTATTTTGTTCTACCTCATCTCTCATAGGCATCCGAAGTGAAGCCAATTGGATTAGACAGGCAGGATCTCTCAGCATCTTGAAGTAATCTGTAAAGAACCAGCAGCATGATAGTCATTAGGCAGCAGTTGCTGCAAACAGCTTCAGGGAATTTGTCTTTACTAAAGAGTCCTGGTGTCAGAGGGATGATTGGGAAACCCTCAGCAAACAGGGTTTTGTTTGTCTTGGAAGAACTTAGGGGAATCACAGGGAAAGCTGGAAGTGACTGGTGGAAATGACCCCATCCAGCTTTTCACATGAGCCCTTTGGAGACTGTCACTTTTCCTGCTTCTCGCATCTCTTCTAACGAGCCCTTTGCTAAAACGCAAAGTCCTGGCTCCATCCTTGCTACATTTATCAGAGCACAAAGCATGTTTCCTGCTGAAAGAAAGCATGAAATTCCACCAAAAACAGAGCACAATTAGGCACAGGGTTGCAACTGAATAGCTTTATCCATGTGTTTTGCACATGTTCAGACAGGGACGACTAAATTGTCTTTAAAAGTCTTTAAAGGGCTCCTGCATCTTCAAAGGATCAGAAATGCTCATCAGACTTGGTATTGAAGCATGAGACATCACATAGGGACCAAAGAAAGTTTGCAAAACTTAGGGATATGGTGCTTGGAATATCCTCAGCCCCATCCACTGTATGAGGTCCGTTTTTCAGGTGGTTCCTGTGGGCGTGAAGTTTTCTAAAGAGCTTTTCCTGACAGCAGCATCACACACAGGATCATGTTTGTACCCAGCAGGAATGAGGGCTGAAGCTCTAGCCCTGACTCATGCCCAGGTGGGCTCCCAGTGACAGTGCCCTGGAGGGATTTGCACTGCCAGGCAGACACAGAGAGGCTCTGACACTGCTCTGAGCCGTGGCCCAGCCTTATCAGCCTCTTCACCCAGATGACTCAAAGGAAATACCAGCAGGCTTTGAAGCTGCTGAACCAGGCAGCGAAGTCCTGCCAACTCGGCACCAGTCCAGTCCCAGCAGGAAAAGAGTGAGAGCACTGCTCCATACCCAGGATAACACGCTCTTCCAGGCATTAGCCTGTGGATTTTTGTTTGTTTGCTTGTGTCAGAGCAGGACAGCGGGATCTGGCCATTTGTCAGTGATGCTGGCCATGTTTTATGATATTTCAGGCCTTTCCACAGCCTCCTGACGTCAGGAATCCGTCATGATCCGGTTCCACAGGGAAACCTCTGAAGAGAGTCAGTTCATCATCACAGCCTCCTGCCTTCTCAACACATTGTCCAGGTGGGAGAACTAGATCAGGAGAATAGTTTTGAGTAGATTGCTTAAGAACAGAGTCACTGCTGGAAGCAAAACCAGAACACCACATTGCCACGTTACCGCTTGTATTTCTGGTGCAGCAGTGGATAAAGTACTTTGGAAGGCATTATTTCACATCTTTAAAGCAGAAACTTCTGCAGGTGCTGGTGAGCAAATAATGCAGTGATGAAACAGAACTTTATTTATTTTATTTATTTGTTTAGTATATCAGATGGATTGGGCACTATCCAGTGGATTTTGGCATTGAAAGGAAAATGAGCAGAAAGACCATGCAAATAAAATTTGTCCTGGCAGAGTTTTTTTGTTTGGTTCTGAATTATAGCTTACCAACTAGAATCAGAATAAGATGTGTATTTGTTTGTTGGCATTAAATGATACCAAGGCAATGTCAACATGTGTGTGCTGTCAGCAGTGGGTAGATATGCACTCTGATTTATATTCATGACTATACAATCTAGACAGTCTCACCAGAAACATCTGGATTCACAGCCCAGTCTAGCCTAAGCCTGTAAGTTCCAATCAGTTGCTGGGCGTTTTCCCAACGTCAGCCAATATGCACAAGATCAGCATCACCAGCATTGCAACACACCTGTAACTGGAAGTCTGGAGTACAAGTGGTCCCACTGCTCTCTTCCCTGTCACTCTGACACCCTTTCCCCCAGCTCATGTTCATCACGTCCCCCTCTCTGTTCATCGCTTCCCATGCAACATTAACTCAGTCCTTGCAGTTTTCCCCACTCTGGCAGCACAATTCATATTGATCTCCACTGGCTGTCTGTCTATCCCCTTGAATTTCTGCTGGTGTTCTCACTGTGAAACAATTTTGCATGTAAACACTCAGCCACTTTTGACCTGACAAGGCTGAACTGCCATGAACTCAAAGTGTACGGAGCAGCTCTGGAAAAGGACAAACCCATTTTTACTATGTGAAGCAGGATGCAATATTCAGCATTACAAACAATAAAGCCGTCATCTCCCCTGCCCTCCTCCCATAACTTGCTTTCCAAGAAGCAGAAGACCAGAGGGTTGTGGCAGGACAGTCACAGAGAACAGGGATGGGCCATTTCAGCCTGCGGAGTTGGGCAGCATCACCAAACTGCCCCTTGGGATGTCCCATTCAGCTGTCACCCCACAGTCTTCCCACAGAAGAAGTTACCAAGGGCTGATCACCAACTTTACACAGATACACAGAGCAGGATAAAGGTCATGCCTGGAGCTCAGTAACTGCAACACTGGATCATTTTTTCCTTAACTCTGAGCTCAGCTGGCTTCTCTTTAAAGGAAGATCTCTCCTGGGATTTGTACAGAGGAGCTCTCAGTGTCCCTCCACCTCACTACTGAACATACACTTTGCAACATGTCAAATGAAGGGCTAAGGACAACCTGTCAAGTGAGAGAGGTTTCAGCTTCTCTGTTGTGATGGAAACCACAGTAACATGGGGACACAATTTCCACTGAGCAGGTTTGACACCACCAAAAGGGAATCCTTGATTGTTGACACACTGGATGGCAAACCCCAGAGGTTTTTGTCCTTCCTGCTCCATGGGCATTCAGCAGTGGAAGAATGGCTGGGCCACAGACCCTCTGCAAACAAACTTGCTCTTGCAGCCTCTTCATGTTGCTCTTGATCTTCTTCATCCCTAAGGTGAAAACTGCCAGCTCTTGGAGAAGGAATTCAAGAGGTCTGGATAAGTGAGTCAGTGGGAAACACTTTGCTGAAGCTCAGCATTATTTGATAAAATAGTTATAGTTGGACAAGCTATTGGACCTTTGAAAAGCTCTTCACTTTCAGAAATGGACCTTTCATCCTTGAGGTCCCCTCTGCTTCCTCACTGCCTAACTGCACGGTGTCCCCTTGTTCCCAACACATTGTCTGTCCCAAAAGAAAAGAATCCCAGGCTCTGCCTTCTCCAACAGGCTCCATATGGTCTTACTAAGAAAGAAATTTTATCCTGTGGGAAATTCAGCATCTCTTAGGAAAACACAAGAACGACTGAACTACTCAGAGAAAAAGTCCAGCTTGACCAGTGTTCTGGCTCCAGCTGTGACCAACTGAGGATGATCAGGGAGAGATAATATGAGTAGCAGAACAAAACTTGCACGAACCTTTCCCTCAGAGGCACTCCCAGTTCTGGCAATCAGCAGCAGAAGGTCTTCCCAAGCCAGAGATTGCTTCCAATCACAGACATGAGCAGAGAGACACACCAGAAATAACAAGATCTCCAAATTCCACTTTTAATGTAGCATAATTGCAGAGAAGAACTATCTGTTCTCAAAGGAAGCAAAGACTTCTCTCTACAGCCCATCCACAGGGGCATGAGACTCTGACATTTGGTGTCTCCTTATATGTGCTGTGGAGGCATTTTCCCCCACAGTCTATGTCTAGAAGGAGAAAACAAATTCACAAGGGCTCTGTACTGTTGGGTGTTTTGCTCTGCATTTCAACTTACTTTGATTTCATGTTGTTCAGTTTTGCTCCTGCTGGAAACCCCCTGCCCATGCCCTGCACATGTTTTACATGTTTTATTGAAGGTTCATTTTTGTTGAACTGCTGACAATATTGCAAAATACCATCACAGAATTCTAGAATGGGTTGAGTTGGAATGGACCTTAAAGATCATCTGATTCCAACCCTCCTGTGCTGGCCAGGGACACCATTCCACTAGACCAGATTGCTCCATGCTTTGTCCAACCTGTCCTTGAGAGATTCTAGGGATGGGGCAGACACAGCTTCTCTGGGCAACCTGTGCCAGGGCCTCAACACCCTCACAGGGAAGAATTCCTTGCTAATATCCAATCTAAACCTACTCTCTGTCAGTTTGAAGCCATTCCCCCTTGTCCTGTCACTCTAGGTCATTGTAAACAGTCTCCATCTTTCCTGCAGGCTCCTTTCAAGTACTGGAAGGCCACAATTAAGTCACCCCAAAGCCTTCTCTTTTCCAGGCTGAACAACCCCAATTCCCCCAGCTTTTCCTTACAGGAGAGGTGCTCCATCCCTCTTTTCATCTTGGTGGCCACCTCTGGACTCACTCCAACTCAGGAAGCCATAGGAGAAGACTTCATCAGAGCACGAGTAGCTCATAAGTGATATATTCACCATCAGGCAGAAAGTACTGTGCTGCCAGTATTTGCATAACCAGACCCCTCTCAAACCCAGGACATTTCGTTTCATGAGGCAGTTATTAAGTCCATCAGTACCGAAGTTCATCTGCAAGCAAAACCTCTGTCCCTAAAGACATCAGAAGCCTCATGTAGCCCTGCAGCATGCAGAAGGGCATGAGGAATGTCACCACCTTCATGTAAGCAGCACCGTCTTGTTTGCAGCTCTTCAGTGCTGAATGAGTTGGAAAAAACAGCTCCAAGGCTTTTTGTTCCCAGGGCAGACTCTTGTTTTTATTAGAACGTCTTGGACAGAATCTTGTCTCAGTTGCATTGATAAAAATCCGGTTATACTACCACAGACAACTGAAGTATTTCAGACACATCCTGGTATAGCTCAGAGCAGAAAGTGTCCCTGCACTCACAAGGGACTCCCCAGTGAAGTTGATAAACAGCATCTGGGAGCACAGGAATCCACAGTTTGGATAAAATACCGTGTACAAGTATCATGTGTCAAGCCATTCACATCGCTCTGTTAACAGATGATGACAAGATTAGGTAGACCTTTTCCAGTTCATGTTTGTGTTTCTCTTGCTCTTGAAATAGTGTTTTGGCTGGGAAACCATGATAGAAAATGATAGGGGATTCCAAGCTGAAAATAACTGAGCAGCCACATATTCAAGCTCTGGCCAGAGTCCAGAACTGGTAAAGTAGGTTCATCACTGTGACTTTAATTCATTTTTAGAGGAAGGAAGAGAGGCAAAGCAACTAAAGGTTTATGTGGTTCCCAGAATGGGCTGTAGGAGCTCATCAAACTGTAGTGTGAGTGTTGCTACCATCACTTTTATCTTTTCCTGATAGAAACGTGAAAACTGAGGAACAAACCATAGCTCAACACAGAATTCACCTGAACTTCATTGCAAGTTCAGGCATGCTGGAACGCTCAGGAATTTGGAGACCACCTGCAGCCCATCAGGCACTTTGACCCTTGTCTGTGTGAGCTGTAGGATGAGAAACAGGGATACCCTGAGCTGCTTTTGCTGCTGCTGTGTCATGTAATCATGGCTTAGCTGAGACATGGTCAGGGATTGCTTCCCAAGATACTGACAGAGACCACCAGTGAGAGCCCAAAGGGAACTTCTAGATAAGGCCAAGCTAAAATGACAGTGCAGTTTCAAGAGCTAAATGCAGTTTTGGGGTGCTTGATTAGATTAGGGACCCTATAGCCTCCTGCTGCAGATCCTGGAACCATCACAGATCCATGCTGCCAACTTAAATTTGTTCTCAACCCTGAGAAATGGGGGGATGTTTATCCTGGTGAACTCTCTGCTCTATCAGTCGTCATCTGTCTGCCCTCAGCTGGCACAAATGCTGTGTTTTGTGCTCTGGGTAGTTCAGCAGCAGTACACTTGGACACAGCCTGGTCCTGCTCCAAAGTCGGCATCACTCTGAGGTGGTGGGTAATGACCACACCACCGTTGGCTGCCCAGGGCAAGGCTCCCAGGGATCCCTCTCCATGCATTCTCGAGGGTCTTGCACACACTGTACTGACCCTCAACTGTGAAAGAAAAGAACTGACATCTTGCTGAGAACACAGAACTAAAACCTAAAGCATTTGAAAGCAAAAATAGCAGACTGAAAATTTAGCATTTATTTTTCTTTTCGTGACCCAGTGCCAGCAGATTGAGGCACGTGATTTTTAAACAGATACTCACAATTATGGTAATAGACAGCTGGACAGATAGTCCAGCCAGCACATTCTGTGGTACTGGTGCCCACATGAGACCTGGAAATCAGTCCCTCGATGACTCCAACAAGGCCCTTCCAGGAACAGTATTTCCAGGCACAAGTATAATACTGGGAAAGCTGCAGCTTGGAAAGAAAGAAAGAGAGAAGGAATTTGAAATAACCATGGTGTTTCAGAGTGAGGAAGTGAGGATTTCTGAGGTGAGGCCAGAAACAAGTCCATGCAGAGCCTGGCTCTGTGCAGAGGAACATGTACCTGCATCTGAAACAATTTGGACTATTTTCCTGCTGAGCAGCTTCTCCTGCTGCAGGTGAAATGTGGATACCAAGCTTCAGTTGAGGCTGGAACTGAAGCAACAGCTTCACAGAAGTCCTGAGTCAGTGGTATACAAAGCCAGCACTGTCCTACAGCCTTGGCCTCATCCTCCGGGAATCTGTTGTAGGGTACACAGCCCTCTCCCCAGGTCTCCCCACACTAATGAATCAACAGATACAGTTACACTTCTATAACAGCTGAATTTAGGACAAGAGAGAAGAGCAGGCCACAGTTCATCACCTGGGAGCCCTGTCTGGAAGTGTCATTCTTGTGACACCAGAAAGGAAAGGAGGGCTATCCTTGGCCGAGAGACTGTGGCAGCTCCCAAAGGGAAACCCGAAGAGTTGACTGGTTTAGGTAGAAAAGCCTGTTGAAAGATCAGCTGGACAGATAACCTGCTTCCTGCTGAAGGGCTGTTTGCTCTGCAAATGTGTTTGCGAAGGGCTTTAGGTTTATTCTGGGCTATCAAGATGGGACGCACTACAGATTCCAAGAGGGCAGAAAGTTCAAGGCCACCTAAGCATAACAACCTGTCATTTATCAAGGGTTCAGCTCTTTGGTGAGCTCAGCGTAGCCCTCACCCACTGCAGTGAAAAACCATGCCCAGATGGAGGGTGACACAGCACTGAGACATGGGCAGAGGTGGGTCAACTGCTGAGCACTGGTGTTGAGTGCCAAGAATATTCTTAGCAGCCAGGACACAAGATGTTGAACAGACGTTTGTCACGTGCCACTCACTGGTAATTTGCCACAGGCAGAGGTTCATTTTTGAGAGGGTGACCCAAGAAACATGGGAATATTTTTAATGCTCTAATTTCTACTAATGTGAATTGCTTTCACCTGAAGTCTTTGTAGCTGTCTTACCTGTGCTACTGCATTAGTAGCATGCAAAAGAGGTTGTCATTGTCCCATCCTCCCAGCCTCAGTCAAGGATCTCTTGCTCCACCAGTTTAACATATCTCATTTGTAACCTACGAGGTCTCTGACTCGTTTACACCCCCAAGTTATGCCTTTTCTTTTCAAAACCAGATTTAAATTTTACAACATTATGCCATAAATCAGTGACATCTGAAACAATGAATTTAAACTCTGAGGTTACAAAAAAGTAACTCTGCATTAAAAATAAGAATAATAACAGAAAAGCAGTTTGAGGAACCTGGCAGGATCTACAGTTGAAGGTCAGAGGAAGGTCTACGTCCAACATTGGGTCAGTGATCTTTTTCTGTTTCTGCTCTGGCTGACTGGATACCTTTAACCTTTCCAAAGCAGCTACCAAATGAGTCAACAACATCTAATCTGGGAAAAACAGCCAAATGTTAAGTAATATTAATTGCCTCTTTCTATGACATGTGGTGAACAGAGCAAAGTTCACCAGAGCGTGGTGGGAATTCTCCCTGGGTAATTGTTGAAGACCCGTGTGTGTGTCTGTGCTCACACACACCTTCCCCAGAGAGCCTCCTTCGTCACTGCTGATTTGTATTTCCACTTTGGCAGCATTGGGAAATTCAGAGTGTTGTGTAAATCAGTCCTACAAACAGTGACACCTCTGCATATGCCTC
The DNA here is from genome assembly GCA_013400415.1 of Scytalopus superciliaris. Lineage (NCBI taxonomy): Eukaryota > Metazoa > Chordata > Aves > Passeriformes > Rhinocryptidae > Scytalopus > Scytalopus superciliaris. The sequence goes on from VXBX01005749.1 coordinate 288,407, forward strand.
TCAGACACTTCTCAGTCAACTTTAACCACAGCTCCGAAGTTACCACAGAAATTTAAACATCCTATGTCCAGCTGTATTCATTAGGCTGGGAAGGAATTCCCATTCAGGGGAACAGTCCATCTTGTCCTTCCCATCCCAAGATTTGAAAACAAGAAAGCTTTCAGAATCACAGAATCACTGAGGTTGAAAAGGACCTCCAAGACCATGCAGTTCAACCTTTGACAGTTCACCACCTTGTCAACCAGACCAGAGCACCAAGTGTCATGTCCAGTCATTTCTAGAACACAAAGAAGCTGTGATGTGGGACACGGGCTGCTCAGCAAGGAAAGCAAGGACCAGGATAGGCTGAATTCTCAGGGAAGTTTGTTCCCGGTGTACTCTACAAGACTGAGGAGACAGTGGGAACTGTTGGCAAGCTTCAGAAACCAGCCCAGACTTGCAGAGCAATCCTGTGTTTGTATGGGGATGGAAGGAAAGATTGGTATGTTTTGTTTATCTCTTGATATCAAGAATTCAGTTACCACAAGCATCATTGTGTTTCCTCCATTTTTTTCCCCGATCTTGGTGCTTCTGATGCATATATGATGGAATCTATGTGACGCACACTCTCCCTGCACCTAACAGTGGCACTGCACAGAGCCAGGAAGGGATGACCACTATCCTCAAACTGTTTTCCTGAGAGCTGTATCCTTCTTTATTTTTTTTTTTTTTTTTTAAAGTTCAGCCCTTCTCAAGAGGCTGGAGAAAATTCAAGATCAACATAAACTTCACATGCTGAACTGCCTTTGTTTATCACCAATTCTGTTATTCTCTTCCCCTGGAGCTTAGAATTTCACAAGAACAAGTTTGTTGAGAAGCCATCTCTTTTCTTTTTCTATTCCTATGGTGCACTGTGGTCAGTGACGGTGGGCAGGACTCCCAACACCACAGGGAACATTGAGAAAGGAATGGCAAGTGGAGGTCAGGAATGTCAGAGCTGGAAAACACCAACCCACCCCTCCCGGATAGGCAGCAGCTTCCTAGAGCAGCAATTTCAGAGCTCAAGTTGGCACTGGTCACAGAACTAAATGAATCAGAATACGAATGTGCCTTCCCAGGTGGACAATAAAGATAAAATCGTGATTTGAGGTTGTTTAGCTCTTTGTTGAACTTCAAGAGAAGGAAGGGTTCAAGGCAAACACATTCAATCAGTGTTAGAGATCTTTCTGTTGCTCTTTTATGAAACCAAAGGTCTGTATGAAACCAGGAGTTTCAAGAAATGAAGGATTCCTGTGGTGAAGGCTGAGAGCAAATTTAACTGTGTTTTATGGACCTGACTCCCACCTGGCTCCCCCCTCCTGTCAGGGAGTTGGAAAGAGTGAGAAGGTCTCCCCGAGATTCTTTTTCTCCAGCCTGTGGTGCTCTCTCACAGCCTTGGACAAAGACCTAACAGATGTTCCCAGGACCATGTCCATGCCCTACTTGGGGTTAAAAATAAGAGCAGTTTGTGTAGTTGATGCAAGCCAGGGATAGTCTCGTGTCTGGGGTTGGCAGTGCAGCTGTGTTTCACCTTGACTGGACGTTGTTTTCAGCCTTTAGCAGAGCACTGAAGCTGAGCAGGGAAATGAAGTGTGGTGATACAAAGGGATAGTGAATCTGTCTGGCTGAGTCACTCCCAGGCGGTTCTCACAGGTACCATTCACAGAAGCTGCTCCCTGATGCCCTGGAGTCAGCTACTGGAGCTGATCTCAGCTAATCCCTAAATCCAGCTACACCCAGATACCAATGCACAGTCTTCCTTTCTGCACTTGCACCATTGACTGGTTTCTGTTAGGCTGGATTTAGCTTGGAGAGTCCTTGGTCTTGATTTAGAAGAGTTTCACATACAAGGAGTTCGTAATATAAGAATTACTGTCTGGAAGCTGGCAAATCCTGTAGGGATTTGCACTGCTGCATAAATATGAATCCAAGGCCAGCCTGGGCACCACACACACACAGAGCCTTTCTTCCTGGGACATTAGGAACCCAAACACTCTTTTGGAGCTGGCTTTTAACCTGAGACATTCCAGAGCCTGTGGCTGATGTGATGCCACAGCCAGCATTTTCACCCACACCACTTTTGTTTTGCAGTGTTCTCCCTTGATCCCATAATAATCTGCCTCTAAAGTTCAGTACCATTCAAAGACATGTCCTTGTCCCGTTTTCCCAGGATGCAAATAAACATCCCCTCCACCCCAGGCCAGTGGTGATGTGGGTGCTGGCATGACACAGGGACAGATGCCAGCTGCAGGCTGATGGCACAGACAGCACAGCTCCCTGCTCTGAGCATCCAGTCCCTCTCCATGAGGAGAGCTAAGAACCTGGGGGGCAGATTTGGGTACAGAAGCCTGAATATTTATCTAAGATCTGTACAGCTTTCCCCTCTGAATCAGATAGTGCCACTATTACTTCACTATAACTCCCCACAGAGCTCTTCCTTCCTTCCTCACTTGCTGAGCAAATTGTGCAAGTGCAGCCACACCACACAAAAAAGCACATATTCCCATTAAGAAAATTATCTATACTCACTCCACTCCACCCAGATCTGCACCACAGGCAAAGCTGCAGAAGAATAGAGGTGTGAGAGAGAGGTAGGAAGCACATGGACAAATAAATTCCTTGACTGTTGCTCATCCCATATTCTGCTCATTTCGATTTTATTAAAAAAAGTATCACCTTCTAAGCGTGTGAAAGAGGGAGTGTTCCATTAAAGGAGCTCTGCTCACACAGTGTTCTCACATTTACTCACACCTCTGACTCACAGGCTCTCCAAGCATTAGCTGTGCTGATTTCAGTGGTTACCACGTCCCCTGGAGAACTTGCAGGCGTGAACACCTCGTGGAGACATTCACCTAAAACTGGCAGAGCTGAGACTCAGAGCCCCCAGCCGAGACTGCCTTGAACCTCATGCATTCCACTTGGGCAAGGGTGGACAGAGAAGGCTGCCAGCCTTGGCTGCACTGGAGGCTGTACCATTTGGGCTTTTACCAACTTTGTAACTCTCTTTTAGATGCTCTCTAATAGCTTCAAATCTTTTTTTATAGTGTGGTGCCAAAAACTGCTCACAGCAGGAAGACACAGCCATCCCCACATTGCCTGAGCTGCCACAGCCCCTGCATGGCTGAGCTGCAGTTGCTGCCCAATCATGGCTGAAAGAGGAGGCTCCACAGCGCCAGACCAAACAGGGGTGGACAGGTACCTGGGAACGGTTACAACTATCACTGCTCCCACATGCACAGCCCAAACTGAGGATTTGGGAACCCCGGGGTGTGGGATCAAGTCACAGCATCTCAACAAGTTGCTGCACATCAGCTGGGTGTTGATAGCCTGCTATGAAGGCACATGTGGCAAACTGCATGGCCATGGCAAAAAAACCTTGGCTTCACCTCTGCTTTGCTTCTCTACTGGCTGATTCATAGAATAATAGAATCACAGAATGGTTTGGGTTGAAATGGACCTTAAAGATCATCACATTCAAACCCCCTGTCACTGGCAGAAACATTTTCCACCAGATGGAGTTGGTCAAAGCCTCTTAAAACATTTCCGGCAGCAGTTTCTGAGTGTCACTCTGTAGGCACACATTTGAGAAAATTAATATTTTATGCCACCATTAATAAACTTTTCATAGCAGTTTCCATGTGACTCCCTTTGAGACTCCTGGGAAAGTGTCAGCAGTTTAATTTTATTCATTTGTGAACACGAGTCAGACTTTTTTTTTAAATATTTAACCAACTCTGCACTCTCAATTTCTCTCCCAACAAACACATTCTGTAAGCACAACTTTTCAACTATTCTCCAAACTATCTGTCCCTGCATTCAGCTTCAGTGATGCCACAGAATGGCTGTGAGGTACCATTTTCCAAGATACATCATCAGTCTGGGAGCTCACAGATTAGAAATTTAATGGATTTGGGTGCTAAATGCTGACATCTGGTTGACTTCTGTTACTTTCTGAACAGTGATGTAGAAAACAAAATGCCGTGTATGTCTGATTTTAAAGCAGACTCATGTCCCTAAGAGATGTTGGTGCATTTGGAGACACAACTCTCTGAGTCTTTCTCCTCTCTCCAGACTCCAGTTCCTCAGGTGCTCACTTTGCAGCACTGACACAGGTTTTCAGCGGGACAAAATAATGTAGTTTTCCCCCTCTAATTCTCAAACCTGGCTCCCAGCCACAAACAGCAACAAGCAGACTGGGCGTAACATGGAGCTTTGAAGTCCCGAATCCCAATGACTTTGTTTTCGCAAAAGGCACGTTTCCTTTTGTGCCGTTAGCGGGTTGCCTGGCGTCTTCCTGCAAGGGAGTGCAGTGCCCTTCACCCCACAGGTCTCACAGCAGCCTGCATGCCCTGCCTTCCAAACTTGGGAATGTGAATCCCCGAGCTACTCTTTACTGCAGCCAACTCCCTCAAATGGAGTCCGCTGCATTGTGCATCTTTTGGATGCTGCCATTCCCAGTCAAATCCTTACTGGTTGTGGCAGTGTCCAAGGAAACTCCAGTTTAGATGACTCATTTTTTCCCTCTGCATTCTCCCTTCCTTGACTCTTGATCTTCCACCCTTCCATTAAGAACATTTTTCATCTGGTCCTGGCTCTGCTCCTTCCCTTCTTCCGCAATGGTCTTTATAGTCCTTTTTCTGGTCGATTCTCTCTCCTGCTTACCAACATGTTCTCTCTCAAGCCATCTCCCTCCACTTGCACCTGATCCTTGCCCTTTCAAATCCTTTCTGTGCTGCTTTCCACATGAACTGTCCTCCCATCAGTCACTGACTTTGCTGCCAGTTTGTATGTGTGGGGAAAAAACCCCAAAAATCTAAAGTGAGAATTCCTCTGCATTATTGGGAGAGTTTTTGGAACCCCAGCTTTCCCTCTGTTCAAAAGCATTGCTCCTCTCACCCTCCCATGAAATGGGATGCTAAACTGTGTCATCTGTTCTCATGCCAGGAGCCAAAATTCTTCTTGTTGCCTCTCCTGATTATTTTATAGCCAGGCAGCTGTAGAACAGGCTCTGGGAACATTAGGCTCCAGGGAGAACTTCGTGTCAATCTAAGGTACTTCACAAACAAATAATCAGGATGTATTTCCCCCATTTCACCTCCCCACAGTTTTTGGGATGTGTGTAATAGAGACCTTAGAAAGAAGGCCTCTTTGGTAACCTCTTTCTCCAGTGAAAAAAGTCATCCTGGCGTTGGTTGGAATTTGAAGGAAGCAGATATCTCCCAAATATTTCTGATTGTCCCAGCCTATTTTCCTTTTAAACAAGCCTCTTGCCCTCTCCTCTCCCTAGGCACAGTCTATAAAAAGCCTTGAATGCCTGGCTCCTGGACTCGTGTCCACAACTCGAGGAAGGTACCTACAGTTACTGTGTTCAACTTGACCTCTTCAATTAGCTCAGCCATGAGAAGGCACAAAAGAACAGGAGTTATGTGACTACTGATGTTTATTCCTGGGGAAATAGGAAGGAGGGGTGTTTCATAAGCTGTTCATGCTCTTTAAAGCTGGTGGAAATGATGCTTTGACATCAGCAAGTGGCAGACTACTGAATCATGACCACAGAGATACAAACCTACCAGGTCCAGGGCACACATAGGCCCTTTGCCAGTGCCCCCCCAGCCCCAATAGCAGCCTCTTGCTATTTCACATGGTCCTGGCACTGGACCTGCAGCCCTACACAGGGAGTCACCAGCTCTGCCCAGTTCTTATCATTTACCAAATGAACACCAGCCTGGCATAAAACGTCTCGTCTTTTGCCTTGCATAACTAATGGATTTCATCCAAATGAAGTGATAGTGATAATTAGGAAGGCATCTCTTCTGCTGTGTGGCATCACTTCTTTACCTGGGCAGCCCTAACCCAGTGCCTCCAGCAGCTTTTTCCCAGCAGAACCTGTCTACTCTCCCTCTGGAAAAGGGAAACAGTGAGCACTGTGAATTAAGGGCTACCAAGGGCGACCTGAATTGCTTACATATCTAATCTCCAAGAAAGAGCATGGACTTTGCTTTAGAAAGGCCTGTTTCAGTAGACAAGAGCTCCCTGCTGTGTTACAGAGCATTTTCCAAAGCCCTTTAGAGTCAATGGAAAAGCTCCTGCTGGTTGAGATAGACTTAGCAGGAGGCCTTATTAGAAGGGATTTCACAGTGAATCCTTAAAATTTTGCATATGTGTCTGCCTCTCCAGGCAAGCTCAAATCCTTTGAAGCACACTGAGTCTCACACTCTTAAATCTTGCACCTTTGCTTTTCTGGGACAGGAAAAAAAAAGAAGGCTGAGGATTAGACTATAATATGAATTCACATGTCTAAAAGCAAGCCCAGGAGGGGAAGCAGTAAGGAAATTATCCCTCTGAAACATCTTTGACACTGAGCCTGCACAGGTACCTGCACAGTATTTCCAATCTGAAATCCTTACTTGCTCTTCTCCCAGCCACTCATGAGCCATGCATGAACTGTAAGCTCCAGTTAAATACTCAGACAGGCATTTTATGGCCTCTTGAGTCTCTCATGACAGTTTTAGCTCCAATAATGAATTAACTTCCTTCAAAACTGACAGGAATTTAACAAAAGCCTTGGAAGTGCACTGCTAGCTCCAGAAACTTCCTGAAAAGCCAAGTCCTTGCTGACTCTGATATATTCATCTTGGATGTCACAGAAATGCATTCAGACCATAATCTCATTGCTTATCATCTAAGACTGATTTGACTCCTGAGCCTGGGCATATGACATAGAGCTCTACAACCCCAGGGCTGCCCAGATTGTTTTATGGTGCATGTTTTGTGCTCTCCAGGGTGTTCCTGAGGCTGCTCAGACACTGAAGTCAACAGGAGATTTTGGAGGATGAAGGAATAAAGTAAAAGGCTGGGCAATAAGGAAGTCATATGAGGAGCAGCTGAGGGAGCTGGGGGTGCTCAGCGTGGAGAAAAGGAGGTTCAGGGGGGACCTTCTCTCTCTCTCTCTCTCTCCAACTCCCTGACAGGAGGGGGAGCCAGGTGGGGGTCGGGCTCTGTTCCCAGGAAACAAGGGACAGGACAGAAGGAAACAGCCTCAAGCTGTGCCAGAGGAGGGTTGGACATTGGGTAGAATTTCTTCATGGAAATGGTTATCAGGCATTGGAAGGGGCTGCCCAGGGAGGTGGTGGAGTCTCCATCCTTGGGAGGTGTTCAGGGGATGACTGGATGTGGCACTTGGTGTTCTGGTCTGGTTGACAAGGTGGGGATGGGTCAAAGGTTGGACTCGATGATCTTGGAGGTTTTTTCCAATCTTAGTGATTCTGTGAATCTAATCTGCTGTGCATCAAATATAAACCAAGAATAGAGATTTTGGGTAAGAACAGAGCAGCTACTCCCCAGTTATTGCTGGTGATGAACTCCAGGGCAGGAGGGGCTCTCAGCACAGGGTACAGCCTGTGCCAAGGAACTCTGTAGGCAAGGAGTTTGCATTTTTTCCCCACAGCAATCCTGGGGAGCAACCAAGCCTTGTTTCAAGCTGCCGGAAGCATTGCTGGCACTAAGCTCTTCAGAGAGGAAAGAAAATTTAGAACACCAGGAAGGGAAGAAAAAGCCCCATGAAAAGTAAAAGATCTCTGCCAGGGGCTCCCAAGAGCACACAATGAGTCTCAGTTGCTCCGTAGTGATCTTCCTTTCCAGTTGCGGGCAGACAGCTCTCTTCAGTGCCAGGACACTTCTGTTCGCTATTCAGAAAGTGCTGGTTGGAGTCCCAGCAGTTGGAGCCATCTGCACTTGCTCAAAAATTGCAAATGAGGGCATGTCCTCAGCTACTGCATAAACACCCCTTTGCCATGGGACTTTTCCTACAGTTGGATACTATCTCTATGGTGTGTGCTCCAGGACATCCCTCAAAAGCTTGGGACTACTACAAGCAGGAGGCGGAACATAGAAACAGCCAAATATCCCCAGCTACAGGAAATCTGTTTCCATCGCAATCTGGCCATGACCCAACGTGGTGGCTGTGGGCTCTGGAAATCAGAAGAGGGAGGGAGATGGCACCCCATTCCCTTGCTTCTCCAGGCTTCCACCACCTCTAGACTTAATTTCTAAACTTCTGTTATGGCACAGCATTCTCTCCCCCTCCCCTGCTGAAATGCCTTATCACCGGACGAGACGCAGGTCACTGGCACATCCCACCTGGGACACCTCAAAACCAGTTCCTGTTTGGCAGAGCCTGGAGGACAGAGCTGCTCCTGAGAACATCCCAGACGTCAGCAGGGCTGCTCTGCTGGTGGCTGGCATTGCCACTTTGCTGAAGAAGGAAGTGGAGTGGACATGGTGAATCACTGCACACAGGACAAGAAGCCACTTTTGGCAAACAGAACGCAGTGGAAACTTAATTTTTAAGATATTTGCCTTGTCCTGAGAACATTTGGGCCATGCAGTTATTAAGGAATACAGGCACAAATATTAAGGGGTTTTAATTAAGGGATGCAGGCACAAATTGGGTGCCTTACAGCAAAGTCAATTAACAGTCACTAAAAGGCAATGTTATCTTAAAGACCCTTGGGAAATTACTTTGTTTATCCAATATAAAATATTAACACATGTTCTATCCAGCCACTGCCAGCTCAGGATCCTGCAGCTTTCTGCAGCCAGCAGCCAGCTCATTTTCACAATCCCCTTAAGGAGAAGTTAATATTACTATTTCCCCTTTTCCAGATGAGAATAGTGAAGCAAAGTGAGGCGAAATGACTTGCTTGGTGTTATCAAATTACCCTGCCCTAGTTCCCTGCGTCCTGGGAAGAGCCAAGGATAAATGACCTGAAACGCAGCATAAAGGGAGACTCAAACCTGCAGCTTCGTCCTTTATTTTTGCACACAGGTAGCCTCATATTTGATATGTGTATTTCCACTCATTGCACAGGCATCTGAAGGGGTTCAGTGCCCAGGCTGCACCAGGTTCTTGTGTTCAGATGGCACCACGAGGACACCTCTGACTGATGACTGCCATGTGCCCAGCAGACACAGTCACCTGCACTGCACTCACTGTGCTCCTGGCCCTCTGCTCCTGGAACAGACAGCAGCTCTGAGAGTGATTTTGTGATCAGAAAAACAGAAGGACAAAATAGTCTTCAAACTGGAATGAAACTGGTTGTCACAGAGGAAAAAAAAAAAAAAAAAGAACAATTTTTCACTGACATAATTTTGAGGGGACATTTAAGGTGCTCAGGCAAAATTGACTCCAAATTGTTGGCAGGGAAAATTGTGTGGCAGGGTACGTAAATGCACAGTATTCTGCAGTACAAAAGAGGTGAACATTATTAAATAGAGCCAACTGAGGTGCTTTCAGAGCATGCAGTGGCAGAGTTCACATTCACAGAGTCCTGCAAGGTACTGCATTTAGCAGATGGACCAAGGTCCAGACTTGCAGTCAGGAAAAGCTGTCGCCTTTTTTACCATAAAAACCATGCTTCTGAAAGAAATGTTCAATGTTTAACAAGCCAGGAGTCACATGCCAAAATCTGAGGAGAAACACTGGGCTTCAGAGTGGTAACCTGATGTACAGGAGCAAAGAAGAAGAATTTTCTCCCTGACTGTTCCTTTCCATAGGACTCCCATCTTTCTGTAACCGTGGAGCTGAGCAGGGCATAGAGCTCTGCATGTAACTCAGACTTTTGCCCATGTGATTTCTGTAACTTAGGGGTGGGAGAGGGTATTGGGTGCTTCCATGCCTTTCAACAGCGTTTTTTATGTTACAGGACAATCTGGGAGACTTCCCAAAATGCTGATGAGATGCCTGCACCCTTCATATGGCTTTTCCCCTCAGCAGGATGGGAGCAGTTTGCTCCTGGACAGTGCCAGTGCTGGGACCTTTGCTCTGTTGTTCTCTTTTTTCATTTCTTCCTTATGCTGGTTTTCCCACTGAAGTCCCATTTTCCACCTCCTAGAAATCCTCACAACACCTTCATCTCCAAAACATGGAGAATGGCGGGAAAGGTTGAGTCTTCCTGTTTACGAGCCTGTTTGAAAGCCTTTCCTGGCCAACTCCTGTTCCACCTCTTGGTCAGTGCAATTAACATTCATAATTGTTTTTGCAGGCAGAGATGTAAAGAAAACATTTTTCCTACTGCTGAAGACATGAAAGGCAGGATACAAAATATGAAAACATGTTTGGAACTCCTCCACTGCTTCACACACATCTCATCCATCTCTGTGTATGTCACCATGTACAGGGTCATTTTGTCCCACTGTTTGTTTCCAGGCTTTTCCCTGATCCTATTCACGGCAGAGAAGCAAATAAATTAGCAGTTGCCCCTTCTTTCAATAACAGAGTTGGAGGTGGTGATGCAGCCTGTTTTGGCAGCCCCATCTGACAATACACCTGGCAAAGTGTTTCCACTCTGAGCCTAGAAAATAGGTCCTTATGAAGAAATTTTGTGACTGGTTGCTTCCCCTTGGCCCTTGCCCTGAGCAACCACAGGAGACACCACGAACTTGGCATCTACTTCTTTGCTCTTGCAAAATACCAGAGATGTTGGAGGGCTGAACAAGCCGAACTCTGGCTGCAGTGGAGAATATGCAAAATCCTCCTGCAGAGCTCTGCCAAACCATCCCAAGCCTGGCCTCCTGCCCCAGAGGCTCATCTCTGCCCATGCTTTCAGACCCCTCTGCTCCTCATGGACCTCCCTCAGCTCAGCTGAGTCACCCTTCAGAGCATAGACAGGCCTCAGGGTGACAAGGTGTGAGCTGTCACAACACGATGTGACAGGTTCTCTCCTGACACTAGCATTAGTGTCTAGGGTGGCCTTCAATTCCAGCAGGAGGTTCTCCATGCCCATCCCTGGGCTGCCTCCAGGGCAATCTGAAGGCAAGCAAACTCCAAACCATGGGGCCCGGATGTGCAGGGGCTGTGCCTGCAGACACAATCTTTATGTGCAAGGGGAGCATCATCCAGAGAGCAGCTGTCCACAGATGCACTGGAGGTCTGGGGCTGGACTTCTTCTTTCCAGCACTTGTGCCTGAAAATGTGCCTCTGAATCCTTTGGGATTTTGTTATCATGGACTATAAACAGAGCTGAGAGATGAAAGCATTAAGTGTGGGTGATGTAACAGGCTGGAATGAGTGTAAGTTATTCTCTGACAGCAAGACCCTGACACATACACACAGAGCCCTTATCTCTGAGCTTCACTGCAGTGTAGCTTATCACATAAAATGTTACCAAGAGAAACCAGCTTCCAGTGTGAAAGGTGGCTCAATATCTTTATTTATAGCTCCTCTCTGACTATTCTTTGGAGGTACCCATCTAGATAGTCCTCATTTATTCAAAGAGAACTGAGCATAGTCTGAATTGCATTCCCCCTCCAGGAAGATCTGCCCTGGGGTATTTTCCTTCCAATGCAATCACTGAATTATTTCCAAGAATTTTGCAACTGGCTCAGCCACTCATTTTCATTTGCTAACTAGCTCTATGCTGATTAAACAATGCATTGTGGCTCAGAGGACTTTTTATTTATTTTTTAAATAAATTGAATACTGATGAAGGAATAGAAATAGTTTCAACACCAACACACCCTCCCACACACACACAGAGCAAGAGCCAAGCTTACAGCTCCTCTGCAACAGGGGCAGGACTGGATATCAGCTGCCCAAGAATGATGAATTGAGGACTGGTCAGGACTGGGCCATTTCTTCACAAGAAAGGGGAGAAAATGAATGAACAGAACTCAGCAGAGGATTGGAGGAGGTGGACTGGCTGTTCCCACTGGGATGGGAGAGAGAAGGGTTGCTGGAGAGAACAGTGACTGCTGTGTGCACGTCCCCACACCACTGCTGGGAGCAGCAGCAGCCAGCTGGGCTTTCCAGGACCCTGGTGCAGGCAGAGCAGCATCCAGGGCTCTTTTCCTCTCCTGGGAAGCTGCTAAATAAGATCTCTGCCTCTACCGTGGAGGATCACATCCAAAATTATGCAACTCAAAAGGAAAAAACATCATTCATGGAGGCAAATTAAGGACTAATTCCCCTAAATTGCCCGTGATGTGAAGAGCAGAGTGTACTGAGTCCCACAGATCACAGAGATGAGCAACAGCCTATTAAGGTGTCATCACAATATCTACACAAACAGAGCACTTTATATTGGCAATAGAAACAACTTTAAAATCTATTTTTTGGCTGGCCATTAATCTCTTGGGAAGAATAACTAACTTTTAAAATATTTTCTTTGGTTCTCATGAAACAGAAGGAGTGTTAGCCCCGGACTGGGATGGTCCTGATTATGCTCAGGCCCTCCAGCTCATCTCTGTGCTGCCCAGCCCTGGCAATTCTTTGCAATGTGGGTCTGTAGGAGTGAGGTGCAGTGGCCTCAATGCTCAGGTCCCTTCCAGCACTTGCTGCTGCAGCTCTGCAGGTCCAGAACGGATGTCCCCTTAAAAAGGGAGAGATTTTCTTCTTGTGTTGCACAGGGGTTAGACTTGGTCACTACAGACTGAACCAGTTCACTTGTGAGTGGAAGAAACTTCCACATTTTAAATCATCAAAGTTGCCACTGTCTCAATATGAATCCTCAAATCTTTAGTATTTGTACATTTTTCAATGCAATGCTGCATGATTAAAGGAATCCATCAGGCTGCTGTCATAAACACACTGCTTGTGAAGAAATTTTGATTCTCAATTACTAGAGAAAATACTGGATGTATGGAAAATTAAGCACTGGTGAGGAAAATTTATGCTCCTAGTTGATTGCAGGCATAAAATTATAGCCTATTTATTTTTTGAAAGAAGACTAATGATGTCCAAAAATTTCATGTTGAAGAGATAGATAAATTTACAGATAGAAAACTCCTCCCCATGACAGGCTGGCAAACTGGTTTGACAGACTGACATGCTGCTCTGATCACCGGTGATGTCATTTTCCAGCAGGTTGACTGCTGGCAACCAGTATCCCTGGGATGCCAAGAGTAATTAAAAATCTTATTTCCTCCAGTGTCCCAGATCATGCTCGCTGGGGCGTGTTTCTTGCCATGTGAATGTCTCACCATGTTGAGCTAAAGCCAGAGTGTATGAGATTTTCTGGCTGCCTCAATTTCAAGAAGTGCCTACGGTAAACTTTTATATTAGCCAAAGCTTTAAAGTTTTTAAATGTCTAACACCCAAGAACTGACCAAGGAGATGTTTGGGTTTATTTGTGCATCAGCTTGTTGGCTTAAAAAATTATTCAGTGGGTTCCTTAATGTCACCTTCTCTATATCTGATTGATGCCTAACATTCTGAGTCCCAGTTGTAGCCAGGTCTCCTGAATCTGTTAACACACATACCGGTGTGTGTACAGCATTAAACTTGATTTACCACTCCAAACTGCTGCACTTGGTGCCCTGGGAAAGCGTAATGCTTTCTGTCTCTTACTGTGCCATGGTCTCTTCGTGTCTTCTCATGAAATCCCCTCAACCACCCCCCAAGCAGCAGGGAATACCTTAAACGATTTCCCGACTGACAATAAAACAAGCTGGATGTCAGGGCTGGGAAACACGGGTTCAAAAGCCTCCCCTGTGATGCAGAATTTCAGGCAATAGCATCAGAGAGAGTGTGATTGATGTTTGCATGGGGACAAATGGCAGGCACAGCCTTTTAAATGGTTTTGAAGCCTCGGTGATTAGTAACAGATTATAGAATATCTCTCCGGGGAGCCTGTGCTGCGTATCTCCAACAAGCATAAATGGGCTTGAATGGTGCACACGCGGGAGGCATTAATTAGTGATTTACACCCTGTTTCTCCTGGGGACAGCCCGATTGCCGCAAGCCTGGGAATCAGAACAAGAGGATGGGAACAAAGGCTGGCTTGCAGGAGCCTGGCCACTGCCCCGGTGTAGCCACAGCCAGAGTCTTCAGCCGCGGTGAAAATTTGAGCTGAGCCGGGAGGTGTGGGCAGGAATCAGGACTAATCCTGCCTTGCCTTGAGGTGTTCCACTCTTAGCAAAAACTCTTAAGCCAACTTGCCACCTTTGGCTTCTGGGTATATCTGCAAAGTGCCCTTAAGCAAACCTTTAAGAGAGTTTCCCCTTTAAGAGAATAATGTCATCACGAATAATTTTGCTGCTTAGGGTAACACACCCATAGGATGCAACCGAGGCTTATGCAAGATACTGTAGAACACCGAGTGATCCCCCAAAATAGCTATAATTAAAGGCTTAACCACTGGGTTTCCCAGGCATTCTCCCTCAGTCAGACATCCAAATTTCAGGTGTATAACATTTTACTGCTGCCTGAAACATACAATAAAAGTTCTCTGAGTAGGACTGCTTCTCTCTGGGGTTGGAGATCAGATGCTGCCAGGCCTTCCAAAGTCATTTCAGGAGGCAGCAGGAGGAACAAGGTGTGGGTGCTGCACAGCCTCCCAACCCTCCTCAGAGTTATGGACCACCCATGTCCTTTTTAAAATACAGTTTTATGGGTGAAGAAGGAATACAGTCTTGGCGAGAAACTCTTGTTAAGACTACACTGTAAACTGCCTCATGTGATGCACCTCAGCAGGATTCGCACAGGGAAGAGCCCCCAGCACAGTGCTGTTTGCTCAATTTTACATTTTACTTGCTCTAGTTACCCTGGCAATGCCAGCAGCATTTTGCTATGCCTGTCTCTACTTTCAAGCAACCCTTGCTGTGTAATTTTTCTCTTGTGGCTAATGGCAGACCGTGGTCATGTCACAGCTCCAGACTCTTTTAAATGCTGAGGAAGCAGCTCACCAGCTGCAGTGGGAATGTTGGTGGATTGTAGAAAGCTGCCCCTCAAAGTAAGTAGGTAGACCAACACTTACCCTCTCCAAATGCTGAGATCACCAGGACAACCTCGCTGGCCAAATCTGAGTTCCTCTGTCCTGCCAGTGCCAGGGTTTGAATAGCACATCCCACACCTCATCTGTCTCTGTGTGCCTCCATCATCCCTTCGTGTCCTGTTTGGGGACAGGGAGCTCCAGGTGCTGCTTCCACCCAGCACACAAGTGCTTGCCCCGAAGCAGGAGCTGGCAGCCTGGCCATGAGTGGCCCATGTCAGCATGGCCTGACCTGCTGGACAAATGGAGGTGTCAGCTGGGTCCATCCTGCTCCAAAACATTTACTTTTTTGCTGCTCCCCTTCACAAATTCCTTTTCAGCCACAGTTTCCAAAGTAAGGCAAACAGACCTTGCACTGGGATGTCTTCCAACACAAAGATGAGACATGTTGCTTTTCTTTAACCAGTTTGTTTAAGATATAGAAGCCAGTTCCACAGTGGGACTGGCCTCAGCTTGGTAAGCAGGCCAAGTTCCCATCTCCTAATAAATCATGGTCTGACTTGTGACACTGTGAGCCGTTGCTGCAAAAAACTATGAGCCCAGAGACACAATTCTCTCTCCCAGCACCTTCACCTTATGCTTTGAAATGATGGCTACTCTTTGAACCTACAGTTGGTCATTGAAGATTCCCTGTGACACTCGAGCAGGCACAATAGCACCCTCTCCCTGATGCTCCAGCATCTTAAATGAAAGACCCTTTAGCTAAAACAGAAGCTGGAAGTGCTGCCAAGTCCACAAAATGCTCCTGGGCTATATATCACCCTGTGGTTTGCTTACAGCCTCACTACAGCCTTCTGTGGCATGTTCCTGTAGCACCAGCACACTGACTCTTCCTGGAAGGAAAAGGGTTAGATAGACTCATGCATATCCTATTGTAAAAGTAGGTGGGAAGTTTCTTCCCTTCCAATGCAAGATTATGCCATAGAGAACATGGTATGGTACAGACCTGGACAGCAAGAATATGGCTGTGAGATGCAATTCGGGGAAGAGATGTGTTTGTCTGGTCTGGTCTGAGATGAAATATGCCTTAAATATCACCCTGCTGACAACAGTGAAGAATTGAGAAGGTCCTGGCCTTTCCCTATTTTTGAATCTCTTTCCTTTCCTCTCACAGGTGAAGGTCTCCGAACTGCCAGCACCCATGTCATCTGCTCAGGTCTCAGGATATGCAACACTCGAGGGAAAGTTATTTTTAGAATAATTTTTCAACAGATGATGGAAATTTTCTGTCATTTGCACAAACATAAAATGATTCTGGCCAATGCCCAAACATTTCTGGCTTCTTTTGAACTGTGTTCTCATCACCAGCCCCTATAGCTGCAGTATATACTTGAACTCTCCACTCCTTCAAAGCAGTCAGCAGTGACAGAGAGCATTTCACTGCTCCTGGTCAGAAACTGAAAGTGCAAGAGAAGTCTCAGTTCTCTGCTGAGAAAGTGCAAGACAGAAAGTGGGAAGACAGAAATATCCTCGAAGGTCAAGAACTGAGAAGGAAGTGCATTCCCTACATGTTCCTTCTTCAAAGAGCATGAAGATGATGGAGGCAGGGGAGAAACTCTGCCACATTCCAGGGAAACCGGGCAGCACTGCTGGGTAACAGATACCCTGAGTCCAGTAAGAAATAAGTCAGATGTGTTTGATGTGATGTAAGAACATGGTGATGTTTGTTCATTTTACTTTCAAGGTAGTTTATTTGGGAAGTTTTTTCTTTAGAAGTCCGTTTAAGACAGAATCATTGAGAAATTACTCTGAAGTATTTATTCACACTGATAACAAGGAGTATTTGGCTTCAAGCCTAACAGCACACTTGCTGTGAATTAATTCAGTGATAATCTTTATCAGTGTGTCGTATACATAGCAATAAACCTTCACTGTGGATAGATTAATAGGTGGAGTGATGCTGAGGCATTAAATCAACCTCAAAAAGCTGTTTATTGAGTGTATCCTACCCTGCAGCAAGCCTTACTAAGCCTGGGCAAAAAAAAAGTCGGGAAAAGGAGAGTTGGGAACCTGCAATTTGAAGCAATGGTGTGTGTGGGGGGGCTCAGTGCTGCACCATTCAGAGGGCTCAGCACCCAGCTGCTTCCCGAGGAATTGGCCAGCCAGCCAGCCCTGCAGCTCATCCCTGGAAATGACTTGGAGCAGATCCTTGTAACAGCACATAGTGAGATGCTTCTTCCCTGTTCAAACATGGTGTGCTTTTGATAGCGATCCTAAAGGTCAAATAAATGCCTGGATGGAGATCCTGCACACAGACACCCACTCCTGCCATGGTTCAGAGGCAGCTTGGGATCTGCTGTGAGGTGGGATCCAAGGAGAGTGGCCAGACCTGCCAGGTTTCCAGAAGGAACTGGATGCCAGGGGGGGTGGTGGAGTTCTCATCCCTGGAGGTGTTAAAGAAACAACTGGATGTGGCACTCAGTGCTCAGGCCTAGTTGATCAGTCAGAGGTTGGACTCTCTGACCTTGGAGGCCTTTCCCAACCTCAATGATTCTGTGATTCTATGAAAACAGTGACAGTTGTTCATGTCTTTCAGCTGTCTTCGTTCTGGATATGTCTATTTTTAATTTTCCTGCTTTTTCCTAATTGTTGAGTGTTTCTGAGGTATAGAAAACACTTTCTGGCTGGAGAACACTTACTTGATCTAAAAGGCAGCATTCCAGCCTCATCACATCGGCAGCACCACAGCTTGTGAGCACCCAATCTTTGCAGAGCAAAACCCACCCTGATGGATCAGCAAGTCTTGCTGCCAAAAGACTTCCCTCTGTTGCCTTGCAAACACCTGATGCCAAGAAGAGGCATTTCCATGAGTATTCTTCGTGGCTCTTGGCTTCAGAAATCAGTTCCTCAAGCCTTGGCACTGGTTATGGGCAAATAACCAGCATCTTTAGGGCAGGATGTGTTGTTCATCCTTGGTCAGACTGACCCCTTCTGCTGCTCTGGAGCCTGCCCTGGACAGGGATGAGGCTCCAAAGTAGGACAGGTTGTCCTAGGGAATAAAATACATGCTGCTCCTTCTGATCAAACAAATTAGGAACCCAGTTATTTTAATAATTTTTTTCCTTTAATTAATTAAGTAATTTTTCAGGATGCCAAGAACTTACACAACAGTTGTCTGGGGCCAGGATGGTTCAGTTTCCTAAGCAGACTGTTTATGCTAAAGACTTGCAACTTGTCAACAGGAATCAAATTCCCATGGTGTATAAAGGAAGAAACCATGGCATTTTGGCATATTTCCCCCAGCTCAAATCAATCTCCTCTGAAAATAATACCATGGGGGAAAGATTGGTTGAATAAAACAGTTGGAAAAAGCAGAATTTATTCCCTGTCTCCTTTCCCCTCCACACTGTACATAACTGCAACACTTCCCTAAATTGTTTAGGGAAGAAGCTCATCATGCTGTGTATGTTGGGGTTTGTGTCTCAGTTCGGAGGGACCAGTAATTAGTCCTTTTTTATGTCATATATTTGTGATGGGACTCTTGAGACTTCTTTGAGACTTCGAAACATTTACAGAGAAAGATAAGTATTGGTCCCTATTGCTTTTTTAAATGTATTTTCATTTCTTAGAGCAAAATATAATATTATTAAATATAATATTAAAATGATAACCTCAAAACCCCCATCTTCTGACAGCAAGATTACAATAACACAGATATATCTTAGAGGTCTTTTCCAACTTAAATGATTCTGTGATTCTGTTATAACACTGCAGTAGTGCAGTGGTGGATTACAGTCACTAAGTGAATAATGTGAGTTTTGGCATGTTTTCACCAGATATTTTTTCCTTAAAAAATTTATTCCTGTTGTAGCCAACTGAATTTGTTGTCATTTGTGGTCAAAGCTGTACATTTTGTATCTGATAATGTCAGAAGAAATGTTTCATTATTCCGTCTATTTGTGTTGATGTTGACAACAGTTACCATCAATTGGGCAACATTTGCTGACCACTGACATCCAGGTGTTCTTTATATACACAATGGAGAAGAGCTGGGCTATTTCCAGATACAATTGTGTGGCCTCTACTGGCAGATATTAGGAGTTTTTTAATACCATCTGCTACATACAAAAGTATCAAACAATTCAGGGATAATCTAAGACCTTAAATGTCATGCCATACATAAATATATTCAATCTACTCACTGTTAACATCAAAATATCATTATGTGCCAACTTAGTGTTACTCAACCATTTTTCAAGTTTATGAAGGTTTTTGCTTTTCTACCAGACCTGCCGGTAATGAGTTTGCTTTGAAAAATTGTTCTTTATAAACTTTATCTTAAGTAAATATCTGATATCTATTAGGAAAAATATGCATGTCTACAGTGCAATATGACCCCACAAGGATTCTTCTTGGAATCAGAGAGTCACAGACTGGTTTGGGGTGGAAAGGACCTAAAAGATCATCTTGTTCCAACCTCTTGCCATGGGCAGGGACACCTTCCACTAGAACAGGTTGCTCCAAGCCCTGTCCAACCTGGCCTTGGACACTTGGACAGCACTTAGAGCAACTTGGTCTGGTGGAAGGTGTCCCTGCCCATGGCAGAGGAGTTGGAATGAGATGATCTCTACGCTCCTTTCCAACCCAAACTATTCCAAGATTCCATGATTCTCTGAAAAAAGAAAAAAAGAAAAAAGGCTGTGTCACCACTTTGTTTTTCCCTTTCTTCCCAGATAAAAGTACTTGAGGAATCACACCTGCTATGCAAGTGAGCATCTCCACCTGTTAGAAACTTTTATATTTTTACTAAACCATGACAAATGTCAGACTCATAATAATTTTCTTGAAATAACAGGGACAAATTCCCGCTCCTGGTAATCCTACTGCTGCTCACCAGCTTGAGTCCCGGTTAAGTTCAGTCCCTCATTTTCATTCCAACAACAAACCGTAACTCTAACAGCAGTACCTGCGCTGGAGGGTCATTAGTATGCCTGGAGCATTTTAGTTAGGGGAAATATGAATTATCTTTCCACAGCAAAGCTGTTGCATGAACTAATATTCCTTCTTCATTTCCCTATGCAACAATTTCACACCTGAGGGAGAAAGCTTCCCTGGTGCCTGGCATTGTTCCCCACTCTGGAGTCCAGGAGGGTCCCGAATTTATGGCAAATCAGTGCCCTGGTAAAGCTAATAATTGATGAGCAAAGGGACCTGGTGCTGTGGAATGATCTGTGCCAGCATCTCCCCTTTCCCACTGTGGACAGCCCTCTCCAACTGCTCTTCAAACTCAGAGGCAGTGACTTGTTGTCATCAGTCACCTCATTGTGTGAGTTAATTACAACAAACAGAGGCACAGCTCAGAGCAGAGACCCGCAGGCAGCACCCACACCATTGAAACAACTGAGGATGCTGAGTCCTACTGGCCTATAGAAAACCAAAGGAATTACAATCTTACCCTAAAGCCTAAAATTCCTGGAAATTTATCTCCCTTGCAAACAGAGCTAAATTATACTCTACCCACCAACTCTGGGATAAAGCCCAGGACAAAGCCCTCACCTTTTCTGGATGTGAAGGTGGTGAGGCCCTGGCACAAGTTGGGTAGTGAAGCTGTGGCTGCCCCATCCCTGGAAGTGTTCAAGGCCAGGTTGGACATCGTTTGGAGCAGCCTGATCTAGTGGGAGTTGTCCTTGCCACAGAAGAGAGTTTGGAATTAGATGATCTTTAAGGTCCCTTCCAACCAAGGCCATTTTGTGGTTCAGTGTGAGACAGAAGTGGTTTCTGACTCCCTCCCACTGCCTTTTCCCAGGCTGCAGCAGGATTCAATGAAAGAACTCTACAAAACTGCACATCAGAAATCTTGGCTGTTTGAGACCAGCTCATTACTATGTACTAAAACAATCCCATTAAGTTCTAATTTAAGGTGATTGCATTGAGACTATGGGTGAGACTACCAGAGTTAAATCCAGCAGCATTTGTACTTCATGCATCATTGCAGCTTGCCTCAGAGGTGCAGAGGAGATTCACCCAGAGTTCTCTCCCAGTAAAACTCAACTCACTTTACAAAGAAGGTGAGTTTTATTATCCCTGTTTTTCAGATGCGACAACTGAGGTGCTCCAACAGGCAATAACTGCTGGCTGATCCATGTGCAATCCTCCAGGTGTGCTACAGGCTGGGCTAGCTCTTCTTACACAGTAAATGCTATGTCTGGCTGCATCCCAGGAGCTGTCTTATGTCAACTGGAGTTTCTACCAGCTGTGAGCCACCACATGTGCAAGGATACAGTCTGGGATACAGGGATACAAATCCCTGCAGATTTTTCCTTCCTCCAAGGCTCCTGTCCTCACCCATAGCCCTGAACTCTCCTGTGTGGAAACACAGTTCCAGGAATATGAGCAGACCCAACCCTCTGTGCAGCCTTAACATCCATGTTTAGGGCTGGGAAGCCAAATGTAAACCCATGGGAATTGAGTCCTTCTTACAAAGGGGCTTTCTCAGCCAAAGGATGAGCATCTTGTAATGCTGAAGAAAAATGAACCTTAAAGGGATGTGCTCAAGATAGAAATCCTGATTATTCCAAATTATTTATTTCCTTTATCAGTGTCCATTAATAGCAATGCTCCTGACATGGAAAGACTTTTGAAAATTGAATTGACCTTCCCCTGTTTCCTCTCTCTGTTTACTTTTCAGACTGCACCCTGAACAGTGAGATTGGGCAGGTCCACCCTAATTTCTAGTCCATCTCTCTTTTTGGCTCAAACTTTGTGAGGATGGCAAACCGAACAGTGAAAAGACTGATTAAAATAACCCTATCAAATGACTGTCTTTAAAAAAAATAAAAAGTACTTATACAAGCACCCTGCTGACATCAATTTGAAATGTGGAACTGAAGCCAAGTCTCCCTCCTCTCCCCATAGTAACCAAGGTCTGGGCAGAGTCCGTGTCATGCTGTGATGTTCAGGCAGGACACGGCAAGGCAGGTGAGATATGATCTCCTGATGCCACACCTGGAAAGACATTGGGCTATGCCATGAGACCAAGGCGCTGGCACTGCCAAGGCAGTGATATCATGGTGCTGTTACCCACCACACCCTGGAATAATACAGATCCTTTATTCAGCTCTTTTTGGCACAAGTAAGAGAAAAGCTGCTACCTATCATCACAGACGTCTCAGACTGAAGGTATGGGCTCCTGTGAACATCACAGAGTCACAGGGTGGGTCACGTTGGAAGAGATCACAGAGGCTCATCTGGTCCAACCTCTCTGCTCAGGCAGGGTCATCCCAGAACACATGGCACAGGATTGTGTCCAGACTGCTCTGGAACATTCCCAGGGAGGGAGACTCCACACCCTTTCTGGGAAATCTGTCTCTCACATAGTAAAGCAGTTCTCCTCCTGTTCAGGTGGAACTTCTGTGCATCAATTCCTGCCCATTGCCTCTTGTCCCATTGCTGGGCACCCCCGAGCAGAGCCTGGTCCATCCCCTGACCCCTCCCTGCAGACACAGACATTGTTCAGGTCCCCTCTCAGCGTCTCCTCTCGAGGCTGAACAGCCCCAGCTCCCTCAGCCTTTCCTCATAAGGGAGATGCTCCAGTTCCTCCATCATCTCTGCAGCCTCCACTGGACCAGCTCCAGGAGCTCCATGTCTCTGCTGTCCTGAGGAGCCCAGAGCTGGACACAGCACTCCAGCTGTGCCTCACCAGGGCTGAGCAGAGGGGCAGGATCCCCTCCCTGACCTGCTGGCATTGCTCTTCTCAATGCACGCAAGATCCCATTGGTCTTCTTGGCCCCAGGACACACTGGGGCTGGTCAGAGAGCTGGTCAGAGACAGCTCTTTGTCTACCAGGACCCCCAGGTCCTTCTCCACAGAGCTGCTTTCCAGCAGATCAACTCCCAGCCTGGACAGGTGCATAGGATTTCCTCACTCACTGCATGGGTTTTGTTCCCCAAAAGTCATCCTGTTTGCAGTAAGTCTGACCTCTAATCATTCCACTTTCTCTCTTACTTCCCCTGTGCTGGCTGCTGGTTTGCCAGTAAAACTGTTCATCAACAAGGCAATTTTTTCCCCTCTTTATTTAGCCCAGGAAGAGAGTTTTCCATGGCCTTTCCAACAGAGAGAGATACAATCCATTTTGGACAGACATCAAAAGGATGCCAGGCTGATTTAGGCTAATAAAGAACATCATTGAGATAATAAGATTAAGGCAGACTTGTTCATGGTGTCCCTGATGAAAACTGTGCTCCAGGGTAGGAGCTTCCATGTTGCTGGGACCTGGGAAATTAGAGAGGAATTTTGCTGTAGCCCAAAAAGCATTGACCTGATTTCATAGCCCTCCTACACCCAACACTTTATAGGTTCATTGAGAAAGATTAAGATAATGAACTGTTCCCTCCTCTTTTTCCCATCCCTAGACAGAGACAGGCAGTAATCACCAGGCCGGGGATAAGACACTCTGTTCATCTTGTCCCTGGAAAGACCTACAGGGCGTGTTCCCAAAGGTGGGAGCTGAAACTATGAGCTGGTGGGGAGCAAGAGAAGGGCACCGTGTAGGTGAGAGGGACCCCTTCTCCACCTTTGCTGGTCTAATGTTTGGGTTGGGTTGGAAGGGACCTTAAAGATCATCCACCTTTCACAGGACCAAGTTGCTCCAAGCCCCGTCCAACCTGGCCTTGAACACTTCCAGGGATGGGGCAGCCACAGCTTCACCAGGCAACCTGTGCCAGGGCCTCACCACTCCAACATGGAAGAATTTCTTCCTAATCTCTAACATAAATCTATTCTCCTTCAGTTTGTTCATTCCCCCTTGTTCTGTCACTACAGTTCCTGACGAACAGTCCCTTTCTGGCTTCCCTATGGGGCCCTTCAGATACTGGACGGTGCTGTAAGGTCTCCACATAACCTTCTCTTCTCCAGGCTGAACAGCCCCAACTTTCTCAGCCTGCCTCTGTAGGGGAGATGCTCCAGTCCCCTTATCAAATTTGTGGCCTTCTCTGGACTTGCTCTAACGGTTCTATGCCCTTCTTATGTTGGGGGCACCAGAATTGTGCACAGTATTCCAGGTGGGGTATCCACTTGCAGTATCTACCTTTATAATATCCCCAGGGAAGGTCAGACATGTCTTGCTAAACCATGTCCCTACACCCAGGCCCTCTGTGAAGCACCAGTTGCAAATAAGTAAAACCTCCCATGAATTCAATGTTCCAGCAGTTAAATGAAGTCATGGACAAGGCCAAACAACAGTGGAAAAGACTGAGTTATTCCAGGCTTTCTGTGAAATTGCTCTCAAATCCACTCAGCAATTTAGGAAAAAGCAAAGTGCTCTCTTGGGAAATGGTTTGGGAATGTGAACATCCTCTGGGAGGATGCAGACATGCTTACTGTGTGTTTGGGGAGGCTGGTGGAGCCCTGGGCAGTACAGACAGTGTGGAAAGAGACACACAGTGCTGTGTTAGGGACAGACACTGGCTCTGCCTCAGGAGAAGATGGGACAGCACTCACTGTGCTGGGCTGGCAGTGATTCTCTGAGTGAGATGGGGGAAAACTGTCCTCTCTGCCTGCCCTCCACCTGCAGCACATTCCTCTGCCCAGCCCATGGACAGACTCTGTCATAGGCAGCAGGGGGAAGCGTGGTGGGTCCTCTGGTGGGGCTGGCACACTCTGGGCAGGGTCCTGCAGCCCCCTGAGGATTGGTGGGACCGGGTGCCTCTGACTTGGCAGGTAACAACAGGAAGCATTGTTCTACTGAGCTCATTTCCACCAGGACCAGAGGATCATTAGGAGTAAAAATAACTCTGGAAAAACAGAGCCAAAGCCTTGTCATGGAGTCCCTCAGTTGCTCAGACCTGTGGTCCCTCCCTTCCGCCCTCCCTGCACAGCCCATTACTCTCTTGTACTTCTCTTGCACCCACAAGCGTGATGATATTCCCAGGACCACAGGAACCACCTTTGGCACATGGGATAGTTTATATTGCCCTGCTCAAGGCTGCTTCTTAAAGAGCGGATATTGCCCTTGCTAAATCGCAGGCACTGTGTTTCTCTTTTGCAAAAGGTGAGATTTTACACTGCAGAACAAGAGAAATGCTTCTAAACCAGGTACTGTCCCCTGGTGCTATTCCTTCTGAAATCCTTTGGGTATTTCTTACTGTCTTGTTGCTTGAAAAAAGGAGCTTTTCCAGTTCATTTGCAAGTAAAGCTGTAGCAACAGCCAATTTTTCAGAGGAAAATTAATTAGCTCAGCCCAAGCAGAACAGCATTTCCCCCCCAGTTGTTTTGCAAAACAACAATGACAAAGAAGATGAACTAGACCCAAAATAAGAGGCTTATTTTGTTTGAGGAACATTGGTTCTTCTTTTTCACTTTTTTCCTCAAAATACGGGTCATATTTCAAAAGAAAATAAAAGCACTGATTCTGAAAGATCAAACTGAAAGGCTTCTTTCAAAAAGTAAAAATTATAATTTCAGCATCGATGGGAGAACAGAAATCTTGGGGACACACACACAAAACTTGATCCAAAATGGGTAAATAATTTCCTTCTCCCTTGAATAGCATTTTCCCCAAATTTTGTAATCTACTGAGGACAAGTACCCAATTCCAGAGTTAGGTCTCCTTTGCATCACTTCCCTGGAGTAAGGGATAAATCTGAAAAGAGGAGAAAGCTCTTGATATAAAGGCAAGGAGATTCAGGGCTAAAGATTCCATCCAAGAACAAGACATAGAAGAACTTATGGCAGGAAACGAGTTTCCTTCCAAGTCAGGCACTACTGAACTTCATGCACAGCAAACATCCTTTGATCAGAGTCCAGGAGGCAGTGATAAGTGTAAAGGGTTATTTCTCCCTCTGCTTCTAAGTTTCTGATAAGAAATGTTACATGCTCCCCCCAGAGGAATTGAAACATAAGAAACCCAAATCTGGCAGAGCTTAGTTCCACTCTGTTGTGCCCAGGAAAAATGAAACAACTGAGCTCAGTCTGTATCTAGCAATATATTAGGTTCTGCATAATTAATAAGCAGTGATGTGTTACATGTGTTTTCTAATATGATTTCCTGTGGATGAAATCACAAGCTGGTTGTACATTGCTACTTCTTCTGGCTCACATTAAATATGAAATATTCATGGAAATAACAAATTTGCAGGGTTCACAATGAAATTATATTTTAAAGCAGAAGTGCCCCAGTGCCTTCCAAGAAACCTTATAAAATAGATGACTCAGTTCTTCAGAAGTATGTTTGTTAGCTGACTCATGTGCTTCATTCAGGCTAGAGAAAGCACCTCTGATGTCCTCGTTTCCCTCACACCCAACATTCCTCAAATCTTACTCTCCCACAGTAACCATCTTAACTATCTTCAGGAAGGAAGGCACTCAAAGTTCCCAAGTCATAGATTTTATCAGAAATCCATCAAAGCTGGGGACAGTATTTCACTGCTGAAAAGCCACCTCAAAGGCTGTGGCCAGCGAACAGTCCCCTCATCATCATCCCCACAGGTTAACCCAGAGGTTTTTGATAGTTTACACAGAAAGGACCTCACCAGCAAGGGATGATCCGGGGCTCCAGGTGGTCCAAGGCACATTTCTCCAAAACAGGGTCAAGAATAAGATCTTTTCCCCTCTCAAATTTGGGATTGACCACCACAGCATGGAAGTGTCATGTGAAGTCTTTCTGGAGCCACATTTTTGCAGTCATTCCTGCCCTAATAGTGAGGAGCAAAAGGTGTCCTTTGGGAAGAAGGGACTGGTGCCAGTGTAATGAAACCCAGTGCCAGAGCTCAGGCTGTTCTTACAAACCTTCCTGTGACACAGCATGGAGAGGAGCTCAACTTAATTAATCTCCAGACAATTAAATTTTGCAAAGGTAGATCAAGGCAGAAGTAGCAGCACTGCAAAGGAGATGGTTGTGTTGCAGAGCTGAGAAACAAATGCAGGCCATATGAAGAGCAGAGTGAAAGTTAGTCAGCTCTGAGACATCAGAAACAGGGAAAAGAAGGAAGAAGGAATTTCAGAAAGAATTTCTTCACAGAAAGAGTTTTCAGGTATTGGAATGTGCTGCTCAGAACAGTGGTGGAGTCCTCATCCCTGGAGGTGTTGAAGAAATTACTGGACATGGCACTCAGTGCTCTGGTCTAATTGACAAGATGGTGATTGGTCTAAGGTTGGACTCTGTGATATTGGAGGTCTTTTCCAACCTAAGTGATTCTGTGATTCACCAGCACTTGCAGCAGCATCTTCCAGGAAGTGCAGGGTTGCACAAGATGAGGAGCCAGCAAGCCCTGAGGAACACAAGTGAAATGGCCAGCAGGAACCCTACGGGCTGAGCAATGCCATGAGTGTTCAGATTGGGCTGACACTCATCCAGCAGTGGAACTAGTCCAGAGCTGTATCAGTCTGAAAGCGGGCAGGGCAGGGCAGGGCAGGGGGAACACACTGAAATGGGAGCAGGGGACTGGCAGCACATCTCTGTGTGGGGAGAGAAACTCCCTTCCCCTCCCACAACAGCTCAGGGCTCCTGTAGAAGGTGTTGGGAAAGGATATGACCTTTTTTTTAGAGCACATCCAAGCAGGGAAGCTTCATTATCCCATAACAGCTACAGCCTGAAGGAAGATTAGGTTGTCCCAGGGACAAAGCTGATCTCTGCAGTCTTCCTGCCTAATGCTTTGTCAAGGCAAAGTTGAATGTAATGAGATCTGATAAATAGAAATAAAATACAAGGGCCAAACCCAGTTTTGAATAAATCTACATCAGCCAAGCATGTTTCATCAGATACATCTGATACATCACTCATGTACCCCCAAGGTGGGATTTCTCCTTGAAATGGAGAGCAATTCTGGAGCATGGAGCTGGCAGAGAGGCACAGGACAGCTTTATATAGGAGCCTCTGGGGGGGTGTAGCACATGGATCCAGCTCATGGAGGCCTCTGGCTTAATGCCTGGCACAATACAAGTATCACCTGGTCCCTGAGGTAACCATGGTCAGGCCATTCCCTGAGCTACATCCTGAGGATCAAATTCTTTTCACACAAACTTGCATCAGAAAGGCTGCACCTTTCCTGCCAGTTCATTTGCCAGCTGACCTGGAGAGTCCATCTGCCACCCCCCATCTCCGCCCATCCCACCGTGCGTCCTTTGATGACTCAACCCATTGGCAGCACCAGCCTCTCATCGCTAGAAAATGAGAATCCCTGTGTTTGCTTCTTGCTTTGATGCTCTGCAGTCTTGTTTTTCCGCCTTTTACTTCCAGCATCTATTCATGATGCCAGGGAAGAAGAAAAACTAAAAAGCAAGCTTGATCCTGTCTGCTTGGGATATTTCCATCTTCTTATGGTCATCTGACTTGTACACTGCAGGAGAAGGAAGGGTGGAAGACTCTAAAGTCCTCAAGAAGGAAGAAATTCTTCCCTGTGAGGGAGGTGAGACCCTGGCACAGGTTGCCCAAGCCAGCTGTGGGTGCCCCATTCCTGGAAGTGTTCAAGGCCAGGTTGGATGAGGCTTGGAGTCCTTAACCTGTGTTACTGTCCTGTTTCTATTTAATCAACAAACGGCATAGAGGTGACCCAAACCATACCTGAGTGTTTGAACAACACTAGGCATGGCTGTGGGATACCCCCAGCCCTTCAAGGCTTGGACTCATTTCACCTCTGTCACCATGTGCAAGTGAATTCCTCTCCCTGAAAAGATCACTGCAACAACCAGTGGAAATGACCCTAAAGCAGGATTTTTAGCACTGGCAAAGCACCATCCTTACAAGGGCAGTGACATCAATTTCATCTACATTCTTCCACGAACAGTAGGTGAACTGAGGGCTCAGTTGTGCTACACAACCTTCTCTCAGTCCCTTTCTCACTGCTAAATCTCAGTGGGGATTTCAGAAAAGCTCAGCCTGTCTATGAGGGAGCTTGTAGCATTCACAGCCTTCACAGTTCCAGACTCACTGATTAAGATAAACAGTTTTTGTGACACTTTCCTAATTATGGAGAAGGGTTTCCTAAAGGGACTGAACTCGCTGCTCTGAACTGATGGGAAAAATAACAACTGACATAGTTTCAGCATTTTTCATACCATAAGATCCAAAGCATGCTATAAAAATAATTTATGAGTGGGGATTACTTCACTCATCACTGAAGGACAGCCCTGTAAGTGAGAACTAGGGAAAAGATAGCTTTGCCAGTTTAGTGGGAAAGTGGGTTTTGTGCCCGAGGAGGGGACATTACAGTTTTGGGGAAAAATAACATATTTGACCTAAGGAGAATTCAAGCAGGTTGGAGCTCAGTGCCTCTTACGAGAAATGCAGAGCAGTTTGTGAATATGCTGGTTAGGACCATAATTTTTGACTCTCTGCCGAACCATCAGAGCTCTAGCAAAACTAATCTAGCTTTGTCCTTCCCAAATCTCTCTGTAAATTCCCCTTGGGGATTAGAAACACAATCATTGAAATGTTGTTGTTCAGAAACGGTCTAGTTCAATGAAATGATCTTCTTGTATATTCTGCACCATGGAAGAGAAACTCAAAGCCAGCCAGAAGAGCCCCCGATGCCCAGAACCTGCAACCAGGTGTGCTCCAGGCAGACAGCTGAACTAGGAAAGAACTGCAAACAAAGCCCAGGGAGGAATCTCACTCCAGCTTTTTGGAGTGGGTTTTATATGACTTGGGCTACATAGGCCAGAGCTACAGATTTATCACTTAATCTCCAAGGGGATAAATAATGTCCGACTGGGTCCCAGCACATGGAATGAGGGCGTGCAGAGCAAACAGGACTCACTCCAAAAGCCCATCTGCTCAGGTCCCCCATGTGGCCCTGGCCACATGCCCACTGTCCCTGTCTCTCAGCCCAGCCTGGGCCCCACACCCTCTGTCTTTCCCTGGTGCATTCACTGTTTGGGGATATTGGCCATTTCACAACTGCTTTCAGATCACCAAACTGGGACCACGTGTGTCCTGCCAGCGTGGTGAGTTCTCTGCTGAGAGATGTCTCTGAGAGAAGACACAGGCAGCCCAGCATCCAAGTGGGAAAAAAGACAAAATGTTGGCAAATGTTGGTCCTTCCAGCCCTGAACTTCACTCCTCTTGCAGATGGCACATTCCTCTCCTATGAAGATGGCTGTTCAGGGCAAACTCGAGGGGTTTACTCTCTGGAAGGGATGCTGAGAATATGCACAAGCCTCACCATCAAACAGAAAGGAAAGCATGACACTTGTCCGAGCTGGATGTGAGTCCATGCTTGTTCATGGTGGCTGTCCCATTGCATGGGCAAGTGACAGGGACCTCCCTGTTCTGCCCAGACTCTTTTGTCCAGCTCTCACCCTTTCCCCAGTTTTAGCACAGAGTGTTGCACTAGGGAGAAGCTGTTTTTCAGGAACTAAGCATAAACACAGCTCTGAGGCACACTAATGACTGTTTATTTGCCTTGTGCTGCTGCCTCCTTTCTTGGCCATGATTGCAAGAAAACATTTTTTAAACTTCTGTGGACAAACAAATTAATAGATTTCTCCAGCCGCTCTCTGGTGGCCAGCAGGAGCAGCAGTCACCCACAAAGGGGGACATTTGCAATCCTGACAAAATGGGTAACAGGTCTCTGACCTTTCAGAGATGCTGGGATCAAACACAAGGGATTTCTGCTCATCCTGGCACTCCCAGCAAGGACAGTGTGTTCGTTAAAATCCATCTCATTCTTCCAAACCAGATTTTTCCCGTCATTGCCCAAATGGTAGCAGAGATTATTTGTTTCTGTACTACCTGCCTTTGTGTCCTCATGGTGAATGTTGCCCTGGCTCTGGCAGGCTGAAACAAGACTTCAGGCCTCTCTTTTTCCTCAGAGCAGCCCTTTAGGTGAGCCTGCAGGACCCTCGCTGGCCGTGGCTGCAGCAGCTCCCACCACCACACTGCTCGGGCAGGGCAAAGCACAGCAGTGCATGTTCCTGACAGTGGCACAGCAAAGCCTGAGACCTCCTTGCTCTGCTGTTTGCTGAGCTCAAGATGCTGAGAAGCCACTGAATGACATGTTTTCTCAGACCAGGTCCCCAAGGAGGGAATATCCACCTCCCTTTCCTCATGTGTAAAGGTCTTACTCTGTGCAGAAGGAGGCACTACAGGCAATGCTTCCCCAGATCTTCCTGAGATGTCCACCTTGCAGCCCTTCTCCTCCAGCTGCTTTCCTTCAGGCCTCTCCATTGCTGGATTTCTTGGCCCATTCCTGCAGGTTGCTAGCACTTAATGTCTTTTTGTTTGTCATCACTGAACCTCTTTCCCCTGTATCTTCACTCCTGGCTCATCCTGGGAGAACAAGTTCTTCCTGGCTGCTCTCCTAGCAGGGAGCTGCAGAGTGAGAGTGAACACAGCGGACTGAGCTCACTGACAGATGTTCCCTGGCTGATCCTTTCTGCTCACCTCTGGGGGCCAGCTGCAGCTGCCCACTCCCTCACACTTAGAGCTGGGAGTCCACTACATGCAAAATGGAAAAAAACACTGCATGAGGAGCAGTGTTTGCGGGACGAAGAAGTTTCCTCATGGCTTGCCTGGTGTGTGATCACCCCGTTACCCAGCACCACATAATGCAGGCAGCTAAATGGTCTTCTCAGCATCATTTTTCAGCGTGCAGGTTTCATTTACTCTGGTCCCTCTTCAGTGCTCAGGCTGGGGAAAGTGCTGCCTCAGCTCTTCATGTGCACATGCTGCTCCATCCCCATCGCTGCATCTGGGTCATCAGCTTAATTTATTTAGGTTCCCTTGTTTTTCTCGCAGCTAGAAGGGGAAGAAAGAGGACAGAAAGCCTTGTATTCTGCTGGGGTAAGCAAAAAAAAAAACAAACCAGAAGGTCTCCCATGAGCTGTTGATCTGGAGTTTTGGGGCATTTAACAAAAAAGATGATAAAAGAAGGATCTGTGGGTTCTGGTTGCCTGATGGGGAAATGAGGCCTGGACTGGATGAAGGAATCACAATACCACAGAATAGAAAGAGAACATACCCAGCATGTGCTGGGGCTCAACTGTGGTCACTCTTGCTCCTTTTTAATTAGGGCTATGAGTTCATCTTCCCCTAAAATGTGGTGGCTGGGGACAGGACAGTGTCCCATAGGTATGTCTCATCCATGTTCCTCAGGCCGCAGAGCCTCTGGCATGTGCCATGTGCAGGATTTCAGCTGCTCGGTTATAAGAGCTTTATCTCTATGGTGCCCTAAAGAAATCCCTATCTCCACTCTGAAAAGAGGTGGACTTAGTCCAGGCTCCCCATATCACTCAGCTTCCACAGCAGGTACCAGAATCCATTCAGTCTTCTCTGTACCTTCCCCCATTTGCAGGATAATAAACTCAGTGAGTGATAACATTCTGAGGACGTGTTTCTTCAGAGCAGTAAGAACTTGTAGTGCCAGTGCCTGTCTTCAAAAACTTAGGGTACTCAACTGGAAGAATCTGGAGATTAAAGCCAGAGATACAAAAATTAGCTGCCAGGCCAGGATCCAGAAGGACATCTGAGAAATCAGGCAATTATATTCCAAAGGCATATCTTTTTGTGTTCTCACAGCTACAAATATAGCACACAGAACAGGCTCTTCTCTGGCAGTGCTTGACTATTTTACTCATCAGAATAGTAGCCAGCCAGAGGATAAAGATCTTTGCTATCAACCCTTTTAGCTAAGAAATGAAGCTCAAATGAACCTTTTATAGACAAACATCTGGGGGATGGATGAAGTGAAACTGTAAGCAACGTGCTCTGAATTAAGTCCAGCACTTCAGCAATTCCCTTCCTCTCTCCAAGCTTTCACAATGCTCTTGCTCTTCTTCAGGGTTGACTCCGTTTACCATCTCTTCCCTGAGTTTCCCCCAAGCACATCTGAAAAATTGCTCCAGACCCAGAAGATGGCTTTGTAATGGGGTGACAAAGTTGCTAAGGGCGCTGGAGCACCTCCCCTACAGAGACAGTGTGAGAGTTGGGGCTGTTCAGCGTGGAGAAGACAAGGTTCTGTGGAGACCTCACAGCACCTTCCAGTGTCTGAAGGGGCTACAGAGAAGCTGGAGAGGGACTGTTCATCAGGAACTGGAGTGACAGGACAAGGAAGATTGGCTTCAGCACTGAAAGAGGATAAATTCAGGATACGAGGAAAAAATTGTTTACTGTGAGTTGGTGAGGCACTGGCACCTCTGGTTAGGATTAACTAAACCTTTGTTGTTTCTCAAACAATTTATCTTCCTAGTTTGTTTCCTAGGTCTAGAAGCCGGTGGCATGCCAAGGAAGTGCCAGGTCTTGCACCAGGAGCTCCCCACCAGCATGAACTGCAAGGCCCCACATCAATCAGCTGTTCATACACTGTTGTGAAATCCTTGTGCAGAGAGAACAGTAAAAGCAGTGACTGTTTATATACTTGAAATGTGTTACTGCCTGAAACATCTAAATGCAGCCTTGGAATTGCGTATCTCCCCTCATTTATCTGTTTTCTCTATAAACATACCATGCATAAAGCCCCCTCAAACTGGAAACTTCTCTGAACAGCTTCCAGCCTGATGAAGATTTTTATGTAACATGTCTGTGGATGAGTGCTGAGGCAGATTCAGAGCAAAGCACTGCTTAGGGACAGGGCAGAGCTGGCTCTGTGACTGTAAAAAGCTTGTTGGGAACATGTTACAGGCAAGAGGGCTGAGAAGAGATTTCTGGGGTACTGGTATGTGATAGATGGATCTGCTGTTAAAGGGAACTGTTGCATTGCCATCCCTGGGTCTTTGTGGGATGTACCTGAATCATGGTAGAATGGCCTGGGTTGGAAGGGGCCTTAAAGATCATCCAATTCTACTGCCCTGCCATGGGCAGGGACAACTTCCACTATCCCAGGTTGCTCCAAGACCCATCCAACCTGGCCTTGGACACTTCTCCGGATGGGGCAGACACAACTTCTTTGGGCAACCCATGCCAGGGCCTCACCACCCTCTCAAGGAAAAATTTCTTCCTAATATCTAATCTAACCTGACTCTCTGTCAGTTTGAAGCCACTCCCCCTTGTCCTGTCACTCCAGGCCCTTGCAAACAGTGTCTATCCATCTCTCTTGTAGGCTCCCTTCAGGTACTGGAAAGCCACAATTAGGTCACCCCAAAGGCTTTTCTTCTCCAGGCTGAATAATCCCAGTTCTCAAATGTCTAATCCTCAGTTTCATCTCAGGCAACCTCCAGGGCCAAAGCTTTTGGCTTTGTCACCCTGAGGTCTTCTGAGATAGTTTAGTGACAGCCTTTCCTTGTCTCTGCCTTGGCTATTTCACCCTTTATAGCTACAGAGGAAACTATCTATTTTTGGTCTTTAGCTTAAACTTTGATGTCTTTCCAAGCTCTTTTCAACTGTTTTCATTTTTGGACAGCTAAAAATTTCCCAGTGAAGATAAAGGCTTTTAAAAAATCAATTTCATATATGTAGTTTGCTGCAAAGAATGTGTGAAATTGCCTTTCTCAGTAACCTTTTGTGGGCTCCAAGAACCTCAGCCTGAAAACTTCCTCTGCAGTGTAAACAGAGTAGGAGAGAATCAAACTGGAGGTGCCATGTGAAATTTCATGCCTTATACTGAAAACTGAATGATAATCATGTTTTTTTCTCATGTTAAAATCTGTAAAATTGTGAACTGATGTAACAACGCATGAACATCCAAGGAAATACTCTGCTCATAAGGGCAACCCGGCCAGTCCAGTCCCTCTGAGTCCTTCACATGAACTACTAATAGCACTTCTTTCTTTGGGCACTTCAGTTTTAGACAGTTTCTGCATCTTAATTTCTTGAAAAGAAGAATATCCTGAAAAGTACAGTTTGATGCCAAGTAAACAATCTCATTTTTTTCTTATATTTGAGTTGCCAGTGTGATTTGGCTGTGCTTGGGCTGGGTTTTCATGTTTAGAGTGATACTTAATTTGACTTTAATATAGTCATAAACCTTGCCAGATTTTCACTGTTTATTCTCTCTTTTCCCTCTTGCCTCCCATTTCCCCATGAGACTGAATGTTACAAAGGGCTGCAGTGCTTGCCAACCCCCTGTCTTCTCCATTTGGACTTTGGGGTGCTCCTCCCAAATCCCTTCATCTTTGTGACCTCCCCTATTGAAGCCAAGACACCGGACTATTCCTGGGGAACAATCCTTTCCATAAAGGTGCTGAATTGCATCGTGGGGCTGTATCAAGAGGCACAGTCACTTCTTATTGTCTGGAACCAGCGAGACACTACAGGGGCTCACAAACCTTCCAGTGAGTAAGGAAAGCTGAGACTGAGTTTACACTTTCGCTGAGAAAGGGCTTTGCTGGGAAGCTTTACCAGGCAGCTTGTCTCCCTCCAAGGGGCAGATCCTCTTGGCATGGTGCTGCATGGGCATGAAGGCTCACGTTTCCTATTCCTGGAGCCCTCCTTGCATAGTAACCTTTTTCTTATTTACCACTGTTTTCCCTTCTTGCTTGAGCAACCCTGGGTACACTCTGCTGTTTAGACCAGTCCTGCTAATGCCTCTCACACACAAAGGATGACATCCAGCTGGGGTCAGCTTGGGATTTAGCTGTTTCTTTTTCATCAGGGCCATTCAAGAGGGACAGACAGACTGCAAGCTTGGCCCAAGGTTTGCAGTCTCCTAGCAGCCTGTAGTCTCAAGTGGCTGAAGGAAAATGCTCTGGCATGGTATTTTTGTCTTGCTTGTGTCAAACCTACTTGTTTTTCACAGGACATGCCAAGTAGCAGGGACAACCTGTATAAGATGATATGTTGTCCAGAGATCCTTAGAACTGTAGAATCATAGAATGGCTTGGGTTGGAAGGGATCTTAAAGATCAATTTATTGGAGCCCCGTTACCATGGGCAGCGACACCTTCCACTAGACCA
Organism: Scytalopus superciliaris; assembly: GCA_013400415.1. Taxonomy (NCBI): domain Eukaryota; kingdom Metazoa; phylum Chordata; class Aves; order Passeriformes; family Rhinocryptidae; genus Scytalopus; species Scytalopus superciliaris. The sequence goes on from VXBX01005749.1 coordinate 323,957, forward strand.
GGTTGCTCCAAGCCCCGTCCAACCTGGCCTTGGACACTTCCAGGGATGGGGCAGCTGCACCCTCACAGGGAAGAAATTCTTCTTAATATCCAATCTAACCCTACTTTCTTTCAGTCTGAAGCCATTTCCCCTTGTCCTGTCACTCTATTTCCTGACGTACAGTCCCTCTCCAGCTTCCTTGTATCCCCTTCAGATACTGGAAGGGACTGTGAGATCTCCACACAAGCTTCCCCTTTTCAGGATGAACAGCCCCAAGAGGGAGGTGGAGACTTCAGGGTGGAGGTTTCCAAAGGTCTGTCATGACTGGGCTGCACACGCGTCATGTTGTGCCTCAACCCAGTCAGTGCAGAAGCACTCACAGAGCTGCAGCCAGACAAGGCGCAGAGGGTTCCACCTGAGGAGAGCGTGCAGGGCTCAGCCTGCTGCTGAGTTTCCCAGGAAGGTGTCTTCCTCAGGATAAAATACTTCTTTACTCTCTTCAGGGCCTCTGTGGCTGAGAAGAGTGAAGAAAATTGTTTGATATTGCTTGGAAAAATAGCTTTGGCCACAAGGGTCTGAAAGAAGAGCAGAAATGCTGCAAGAACACAATGAATATCCCAAAGAGCTCCAGTCTGCAAAGGAAGCCACAATTGCTCAGGTATGTGTGGGTGGGAGAGTCCAAGGGCTTCCCAAAACACCAGACTGTGATTTACCTTTCCTAAGGCCACAGCAAGACCTCCTGCTTTACTGGCAGGGGAAGTGAAGCTGAGTTTCAGGTACAAGAGAAGTCTTTGGTAATATTAGAATCTGAGAAAAAGGAAGAGAATGACCTGTGAAGCAAATACAGGGCACAGGAATACCCAGAAATTATTTTGATGTACAAATAGTGTACTTGGTCCACCAGGACCCAGACGGGATGGATCCATGTGCCTGGCTGCTGGCTGGCACGGGAAGCTCTGCTGCCTGTGCTGACTCCCAGCCTGCATCCCTGTGTCCCCCTCCCACAGACATACAAATGGCACCCCCTGACCACTCTGGCAATGCATGAACAGGAGAACACAAAACATTTTGGCAGCAAGTCATAGCACACGTGAGATTGATTAAGTCCTATAGAATTTAGCAAGAAAACTTGCTCTCCATTCCCACTTATCTGCTGAATAAAGCCCAAATCAGTTTCTCTACCTTTAATCACAGCATTTCAAGAGAATTTCCTAGTGAATGCACACAACCACGTATTGGGGTTGTGTCTTCTCCTCAACTGAAGTCAGTTCTGAGAATAATGGAAGAACTTTATCTATTAATTAAAAATAATGACTTTATAAAACTGCAGTTGTGCTAGACTTCGAAAAACTTGCATTGAAGACCAACAGGAACAGACAATTTGCAAGCTGGAATAAAAAAGGAAATTGCCTTGAAATGGGTATATCCTAGTAGATGAAATCCTCTCCAGCTACTAGAAACTGCAAAAAGAATTAATTGTGGCTGTTAGTCCTTAGATTAACAATTTCACCGTCCTATTTGGGAGGTGTGAATACTTGCCTTCTACCACACAAAACCAGGAAAGGGCACTTTCCCCTTCAAGGTAAAATCAATACAAGTCATTGCAATGATTCTCATCTGTTTTCTTCCAAATTGTTTTCAGATTGAGCTTATTCATTTTGCAAACATAAGGAGGCCAGCTGGGTGCTTCACGCTCACCACATCCCTAACAGCAGTGAAAGCTCTGCTACCTTTAATGTCATGGCAAAGAAAGGCACTGAGCCCAGCAAAGAAATAGTTGGTTGGCCAAAAGTGGTCATGAATGATTGCACATGTCCTCACCAGACTGAGCTCAGACCTCACCAGGGTCTGCAACTTTCTCCCGAGGGGCAGTGGTGGGACAGCTCCGATCTCTGCTCTCTGTGCTCTCCAGCTGCTCTGGGCAGAGCCCTCACTTCTGTCGGGCTGATATGTCATCCAAGGGCCAACTCACTTCTGAGGACAACCAAACATCTCACCACCTTCTCCCAAGTCTCCTCCCTGCCCTGCCTGCCAGTGGCTGAATGGGGTGTGCTGAGCTGCTGCACTTGCAGGCTATTCCCAAGGATCCATTCAAGACTCGCTTGGGCAAAGAAAGGAGAAAACAAACCCGGTATCCCCTGATGGCAAGAAAGGACTGCAAAGTGTCTGCTGTCCCTCATTGCAGCTGCTGTGTGTGTCCCCAAACAGTCCACAGGAGTGCAAGAAATCACATCAACAACACAGATGGAGAAAATCCTCTGCAAAGAGAGAAAAAAAGACACGTGAATGTACACGAATTTCCTTATGGATTTTCCAGTGCAGCAGTGAGTGCAGATTAGCCAGGATCACTTTACTGACAGATACCATCCAAATCCCATCTGCAAGCTGCTCTGGCCCAGATGTTTCCGGAAGCTGGCCAGCCTGCTGCCTGCCTGCACCAGATGTGCAGCCCCCTCCTGTGCTGACAAATATTTTGCCTGCAGAGTGTGTTTCCTCAACTAGAGTTGTATTTTCCTAATTACCAGCCTGCTCTGTGTTTCTACAGTTCAGAAATTATTTATTCCTGCCAGCTACTAAATCCCATGGCTGTAGGAGGGGGAATAAAAATGGCAGGCTGACAAATCCCTGGTGGCAAAGCTTTCCCTCGTGGACTTTTCACACTGAAACAGAGGATGAAGAGGACTGGGAGGGGAGCTGACCTTCCAATTGATGTTTTGGAATTGATGCATTCTAGTGGAAGGTGTCCCTGCCTGTAGCAGGGGGTTGAAACGATATGATCTTTAAGGGCCCTTCCAACTCAGGCCCTATGAGCCTATCATTTTAAATGCAATTTAAATATTTAATGAAAGTTGTGCAATTTTTATTGTGGCAGGATAATCTTTGTGACCAGGGATATGGAAAGGGTCTGTTTCCTTTAGCCCTTCTACGTAAAAATCAGATGATATCAGCCCAAAGCAGTGCAATCCACAGTTCGCTTTGCTATGTGAACAGAAGTCTGTCTGGCTTTCAGAGGTGCAAAGATCAGTGACACAGGTTGCAGGAGAAAACCATTTCCACAGACCTAATTTCCCACCCCATCTCATTCCAGGAAGGCTGTGAGCCCCCCTGAGCAGCCAAAAGGACCATACACAGGGCACCCTGCCCTCCACATCCTCAGGTAGGTTGAGACAGGGAGATGTCCTGGCTGGTTTCCAGCCCTTATGGTGTACACTGAGTGCAAATGGGTGGCATTTCATCCATGAGGAATGATGTACTGTGTTTAATAAAACCACTGGTGAAGGAGGACTACATGCTGGCCATTAAGAATTGGGCAGCTGAACTTCTCCTAGGGTAATTTGGATGTGTCACTCTCTGACTTCTCTAGTTTTGCTTCTCCAAACTCGTAGTATTTCCTGATCTCTTGACAGCACTATGTAGTTTCTCTTCTCATTTTTTGCCATTAGTGACACACATGGCTATTTTGTCCCCTTCTGCCTGACACTGACTTCTCACTCTCCCTGATTAAGAGAAAAGCATTTACATAGATTAGTCAGAAAAGTATCTCTGGGTGAGATGCTTTCCTAACATTAACAAATACAAGAGGTGGCAAATGTTGAGTGTCATTGCTGCAGACTTGTCAGACCTCCAGCAACAGGGAGACAAGTGCTGACTGTGCTGCTGGGGCTGGTGATTGCAGGGGCAATAACCTGAATTACTTGTGTCTCAGGTTTGTGATTGGAAGGACACACAGTATGTACAGCTTCTGGCTTCTGTGTCTTTCCTCAGAGCTGCCCCAAACGTGTCCCAGGTGCCCATGGACCTTTCCTGAATCACCAAGTTGCTGTGTGGAAGCTGCTGGGCACCTGTGAAGAGCTGGTTGGCAGTGTGGTGCTGGCTCTTTTCCTGGTTTCCAGCTGCTACTTCAATTAAAATAAGCTAAAAATATACAAATGCTCTCCTGATACTCTTTTCCATGTAAGCAAGAGGAGTGGGATGCTATGCAGGCATGAATGAGAGGTGTACTGGGTTGTACTTATTTGGTGAGTGAGGGATGAAAAAGAAGTGAAAAGTCTGGATTTCTTTCCAGATGCAACTCCTGAAATGATGAGTTCAGAAAGCCCTTTGAAGAACAGACAGGCATCCAAGGAAATAAGTAAAAGAGAATGGGAGAGCCCACCCAAGCCCTGTCTCCTATCAGTGACACCAGTATGGCACAGGACCTTGGCCAGTATTGTGGAGCAATGTGCAGCTCCTCAGATCTGTGTGTTCTTCCCTCCTGACAGCTCTACAACACACAAACTCACTCACAAAATTCTGATAAAGAGATCATCTGGTGTTTGCTACATCATTTCCATCTCCTTACTGTCGCTCATGGTTATAGGATTGTGAGTTAACAGCAATGAAGATCAAACCTAGCAGAGGGTTTGTCTCAGACAAGAGCATCAGTATCTTTGCAAGTCTATCAAACTGGTGATCTGAGTAGTGTAGAGGTCGCCAAAAGAAACACTCAGGCACCTCCCACACATCTCCAGGGAGGAATCTTTCTCCTTTCCATTGAGAAAGATCTGTCTGGAGATGTTTAGTGCAGACTTGCCAAGCAGAGTTGTCCTACCATTTTAAATTAAAGACTTTTGTACTGCACACCTGCACTGGGCTGAGCTCACCTGCTTCCAAATGCCTGGCACTAATGAGCAAGAAGAGAGACCCCTCAAGACTTGTGGCAAATCTGCACCACCTTTGCATCAGCCCTGCTATGAAACCCATGTTCTCCACTTAGCAATCTCAGCCAAACTTACTGGCTGCTTCAAACCTGTTTGGGTGATTCAGGTGTGTGTTGACTTCATGTGTAATTTGCTGTGTGAATAGAATAGATGCTCGAAGTACTTCCTTCTTCTGAGAGCAAAAATTTCTAAAAAAAGCCATAGATGTTGTGTGGAAATAGAAGGTAGAAGAATTCCTTCCTAGACAAATTCTCAGAAAGCCAGCAGTTCAAAATAGAAATGCAGAAGTCTTGCTCTTCAGACATGGAAGTTGTACAGGAAAGTTAGTGGCCCCATAGTTTACAGCTGAGAAAACCCAGTGCAGATTGTGAATATTCTGATACCTGCCAGCCTCAGCCTCCCAACATGTAGGCACATGATAGACAGGCCTTCTCCTGTCTCAGAGCTCCCTTAGTCCAGCCCTTGGTCCTGCACCATTGCAATCCAGTGACATTGGGCTGGTGCAGCAAGTTGGGAAGTTGTTTGTGTCCCAGCCTGGAGGAGGTGAGACAGCCCCTTCAAGGATGGTTAGGGAATGGAAAGATATCAAATGGCCCCCCAAAATAGCAGCTATTCCACAGCATTGGGCTTGGAGGTACCGTTTGGATAAAAGCAGAAGGGAACAGCAGCATATGGTGAACTGCCTGATGCCAAGTGAAATTTTTCCAGCCATGTTTGAGGAACTCAGGTTGAAGTGCTGCTTTAAAGGCCTCATCTCAGAGCCTATATATAACCATGCTGAATTTACTGGAAGCCCGGGTGGGGTGGATAGTACCCAGCACCTTCCTAACACATCATCCCTCTCCAAGAAAAAGCTCTTTAAAAGGCTGTAAGTGCGTTCAGGTGCTAAGGCAAGAAATAGGAGGAAAAAAGAAAGGAAGATGAAATGTGGTCTCATTCTTACAGTGGATGTCACAGCCATTGACACTAAGAAAGTGTGGAGGAGGTACAGGTGTCTTCAAGCAGGTGTCCCAGACATCCTCATACTTGCACAGTCTGAAATGCATTTTCTGTTCTTTTGCCTTGGAGCTCTTCCCCTGCACCAGGACTATCCAGATGGAGAACACAGCCATGGCTGCTCACCTCCAGTTCTGTCTGGAAGAAAACCAGTTGGTCTAGAGAGCATTCCTGCGCAAGCAACCCTGCTCCTGAGGATCACAGCCCAATGCCAGCCCTACAGGAAAACAGCTGCATTTCCCCCTGGCCTGACATCAAGCTTTAAGATGTATAGACATCCAGGCAGTGGGATGTAAAGGGCTGGCTGGATTACTCAGGCTTTGAGCACCATCTCCTGTCCTGTTGGCTCAGCTCCATCCAGGTACTGGAGTGAACTACCTGGGACCAAGGAGCAACTCACTGGAGCTGCTGGCCTTGGTCCACAAACCCCCAAGCACAAACATGTCTTTGATGGGATAGTATTATCCTTTCCAGGTCTGGGTAAACAACCTTCTGGACTTCTTAACACAAATTTCTGAGCCTCTTCACATCGTGTTATGTGAGATCAGGGAGGGCTTGGAGGCAAATTTACCTCCAGAATTTACAACATAGCGAGAGCCAGTTCACTTTGCCCAGCTTTGAAGTTTTATGCTGTCTTTACTTTAAAGGAGGTCTGTGATGTTTTCTTTTGAGGACTTTGTAATGATTCAGTCTACCAGGAGCTGGGGCATTTATCACATTGGTAACAGCTTCAGCATGGAGGCATTTTCCTTAAGCCAAATGCTACTTGACTGTAACGGGACACTCAGCTTTGGCGGGGTCAGATTTGACGTCAATGACACACGTTGGCTTCTATCCTGGGTGATATCAATGCCCAAGCACCCTCTTGCCCTCACTTTCCCCCTTGTCCTCCAATCCCCAGGAAGCAGGAGGCACCTCTGTTCAGGGCTATGTGCCATCTGCCACCACCTTGAGTCATGCTCAATCTGCTCAGAGACATCCAGTCCACCAGCTGGTGATTATGCCCAAGTTCACATCCCCTCCTTACCCTGTACCAGCAGCAGCAGCTCAGCAGGATCTGTCTCCAAGGTACTAATGACAGTGTCCCAAGTGGCCCAGCTTCTGCCTCTCTGATCAAACCCTCACAAGGCTTGGAGACTCTTCTCCCCCACCAAAAGCCCAAGCAGAGACTGTCCTTCTGGGAACACCTCAACACACATGGCAGCAAACACAGCCCTGGAACCACAAAGGTGCTGATCCCAGGAGAGAGCAGAGCTGGGGTGTAGCTGACTTGGAGTAGGGCTGGAGATGAAGTGTAGCATGGAAAGTGTACTATGATGCCCCTGCTGAACATTTTAGTGCATCTCTGATTCTCATTCCCTCAGACAGAAAAAGCTTGACCCGTGGTGCTTTTATATGATCACAACTTGCTAAGACACTGAAGTTACTCTGCTTCTGGTGATTTGTTTTCACCTGTCCTAGGTTGGTAATGATGTTCTAATTGTCCCTACAGTTACACACAGTTTTGTTCTTCTTTCCCATAAATATTTTGCTGCCTCATATAAGAGTGTGAAAGCTGGGACAGTTTGTTGGTTTCCTGCAGGGATCAGAGCTGAAACACATCGATAGGAGTGATGTGTGTTGGAAAACACACAGTTCCTGGAGAAGGAACCCTAATCCCAGGTCTAACAATTTAGCAGTGCTGTAAAATGAAGCAAAATTTGTTATTGTTTATAGTTAGAAAAGAAATAGCTTGCATAACAAATAATTTGGAGTGATAATAGTTGCATAACCAGGTCTAAAACTATATATTCTGAAGAGAGAAATATGTAGAGTAATGCTGATCATTACTGGAAAAAATAACAGCACATGCTTGGGGAGCTAAAGCAAGGAAAAATATAGAGTCCCCAAAATAGTATCTATGATCCAGGTTATATTTTTAACCCCCTGCGAGTCAGAGCAGGGGGACAGGAGCCAGAGACACGTGGGATCTGCACTTGGCAAGTCTGTACTGCATATCCTCCCTCACAACAGCACAAGAAGAGCCCTTGGATAGCAGCAGATGTTGTCCATACCACAGATGCTGAGCCAGCAAAGCCTCTCTCTTCTCAGTATGTCCCTGTTTACTGCCCGGGTTTATGGGCATGGCGAGCCAAGCCGGGTCAGCGGGATGGGACAGAGGACACCTAGACTAAGACGGAGAAAAAAAGGCAAGAAATATGATACTGTGATTTTTCAACCCTTCTTGATTTGGAAACACCACGTGAATCTTAATGGTCTGTATAATCACGAAGTGTTTCACTCGAAATATGAAACCTCTTGCAAAAGAGGCAACACTCTTGGCTGAGGTTTCCAAAAATCTCTGTGGTGCAGTAATAAATAGGATGTATGCAGGGAGTTGGGAGCCTGGGGTGTAACTGCCGGGTCTGGATGCCAAAGTGCCTTTTTGATACCTTGAATGCCTCAGGGCAGGCAGGCAATGCCTGTGGTTTGGTTTATGAGCAACCCTATAAAAACAAAGAAGCAGCAGTGTTGCCCTGAAATCCAGACAGCACCAGCACCAGTGCAGAGAAAGGTCTTCAAAGCTCAGGAGTTCTAACCAGAAGGTAGGACTTGCCCATGCAAGTGTCCTGAATGTCACAGATAAAAACATACCTATGGATTGCTGGAGGCACAAGGGAATATGGGGACCAAATCATCTTATCTTCTTCTTGTTTAAATGCAATGAGAAACATTGCAGATCTGTTGTGCTGTGGAGTTGAGGTTGAGAGATGGAAAATAAAACCATGAAATCCAACAGCACTGCAAAGGAGGAACAGAGTCAGAATCTTAGAATGGTTTGTGTTGGAGTACATCTTAAAGATCATGTCCTTTCAATCCCATGCCATGGACAGGGACACCTCCCACTAGAAAAAGTTGCTCCGAGCCCTGTCCATTCTGGTCTCGAACACTCTCAGGGATGGGGCAGCCACAGCTTCTCTGGGCAACCTGTGCCAGGGCCTCACCACTCCAACATGGAAGAATTTTTTCCTAATATCTGTTGTAAACCTACTCTCTGTCAGTTTGAAACATTCTTCCTTGTGCTGTCACTACATGCTCCACTCAGCTGTGCTGTTGGCAGGCGCAGGGGAAATAAGTTTCAGTACATTGAGCATCATTGGCCACATAAACCCAGACCTTTACAATTGTGCCTGGTTTCTCGGATGGTTTGTTTGCTGCAGCAGGATGTCAGCTCTGCTCTTCAGCACTGACAGCTCTGTAGCCTCTCTCACACTGCCCTCTGTGTGCAGCATGACCAGGGGGACCTCGTGCATGGTTGTTTCTGGGTTCCAGTCGCTCAACTGACCAGTGAAATGTACCTGGCAACAGAGTCTCTCTCTTGGCCATAAAATAAAAGTCTGACTATCTCCATGTACATCCTTCCCGGAAAGGAGGGAGCTGCTCTCAGAGAAGGGCATTCAGACCAAAGGAGGACCCATGCCAGCACTAATCCTGGCAGTGAATCAAGGAGCTCTTCCTGTGATGGATGGAAAGATCAATGGTGGAATGTTGATCCAGTCCCCAGTTCTGGTGGCAGATGTCCAGCACTGGTACACTGGGAGGTTTGTTTAATGCCCAGCATGGAAAGTAGGGGTGAATAACCACACAGTCAACCAGAAGCCTGGTTCTCTGGCTGCTTGGCATGGGTATTTGGGGCATGACAGTGAGAAATTCTTCCTGGCAAGACCATCCCTGCAGAAGGCTGGATTTGTTGTGACAGTTGGATAACCACTGTGGCACAAGAGGCTCTGCCCAGCATCTGCCACCAAGATGGCAACTGGAGTGACCTCCGCTAATGAAAGACCCTTGCTTAGACTCAGGGATCAGCTCCGGGTCACTCACGAGTGGAATCCCTCTCTTGTTTCACATTGGGGTGCTGTAATGAATTAATAATGGCAGCAATCAAATGTCATGCTGTTTTCTGTGGGTCCAGTCTGGCTTGCCCTCGTCCTGCTGTTTACGTTGACTGCAGCATCTGGCACACAGCTCAAACCACTGAAAGAGAAAGCCACAGTCAGGATCTGCCTGTGCTTGGTTAGTGTGCTTGGCCCTGACACCAATTTTCCAAACTCCTGTGCCTGTGATGCTCTTGGCTTCTTCCTCAACATAAAAATGCTACACAGTCACCAAAAAGTAAGAATATGACAAATAACTAGTTATTGCAGCACCCTTCACATCCTGTGTCATCTCCCACTGAATTACAGACCATCATCTTCCATGTGTTCTGATAGAGAAGCATCTGTCCCAGCTTTGCCATGCTGCCTTTCCCCTCTGCAGCACCTGAGGAAGGCAGCTCTCCCAGCAGCACCAGTTTAAAGTGATTTATTTGCCCCAGAGGTACTTGAGCTGAAAGCACTTCACAATCCTTTCTCTATTACTGTTGATGGAGTTAATGGACAAAAGAAAAAAAAAGGCAACAGCTTGCTGAGAATACTAATCCTAGGAAAACACTAATCCCAGGGCTGTCTTAAGCATAGACAGGGAAAAGCATAAGGAAACTTGTGCAGCATTCAACAGGACAAGAGGAAATGGCTTCAAACTGACAGAGAGAAGGTTTAGATTAGAGTAGGTTTAAATTACAAACTAGGAAGAAATCCCTTGACTGTGAGGGTGGTGAGGTCCTTGCACAGATTGCCCACAGAAGCTGTGGCAGTCCCATCCTTGGAATTTTTCAAGACCAGGTTGGCAGGGCTTGGAGCAACCTGATTCAATGGAAGGTGTCCTTGCCTATGGCAGGGGGGTGGAATGAGATGCCCTTTAAGGTCCTTTCCATCCCAAACTGTTCTGTGATTCCATGAGTCTGTGAAAAAAAGAGGAGAACAGCTGTGTGGAGGAGTCTCTACTACAGGGCTTGCTGTCATCTTATACCCTGTCTGCTGTAGATTATCTCACTCGTTTTCCCTCAGCCACGTCCCTGTGCTAATCCATGATAAGAAGGTATCACTGAGCAGTGGGAGGCAGCCATGCCTTCAGCACTAATGCAGCAGCTCCCCAAATGCACATTTGTGCCCCCACTCCTCCACCTACACAGCCAGTAAAGCCCCAAGAGAGTAAGCAGGGCCAGTCACTCATCACACCACTGACTAAACCCAGGCCCCAGAACGCAGCTCATTGCTGTGGTCATTAATGGGCAGGAATTATCTACAGTGCACATGTCCCAAGGCTGAGTCTGGTGTAAGAGTAAATAGGAAAATCAGCTTTTAATTTCTAGTTGGAGAAAAAGATTATCTGGCATTGCTTAGAGAATGAACAAAAGACCCTGAAGTGTTAATTTATACACCCACCCTCGTCCCCTCCTGGTGAGCTGTGATGATAGGAGCTTAATGATCCTCTTTCAAGCCATAGGAATTTATTTTACACAGTTCATGTAGCCTCGAAGGCAGAGGAATACACACTGTGGAGTCTCAAAAGGTCTTTGAGACTAGCTGAGTAAGGGCAGCCCTTCCAATCTGTTGTTGTTCCAAATGCTTTAAAAGAAACAGCTCTTGGGAAAGTGGGATCTCCTTTGCCAAATTCAAACCCAAACTGTCTGCAGGCAAAGTGGCTTTAAATGAGCAATTCTGCAACTGCAAATAATATATGGTGAGAAACAGCTGGTCAATTAGCAATCCTCCTCCCCATGTCCCAGAGGAAGCGTGTGCAGGACAGAACGTTCATTTATTGGCACAACGGTGCTGTTTCCCTTTCATTTCATCTCACTTTCATAAACAGGCCTGTTTGTGGGTCACTGAGGACTGCGGGTGCCATATGGCCTCCAGGTACCCCAAACAAGCCATCACACTTCATTAAAAAATGAGTGGAAGAGTAAGGAGCCAGCCTGCCAGTTCCCTTGGTGTTGCCAGGGTGAGAGGTCTCTCGTATTTACAGGAGCCAGTCTCTGCACTGAGTGAAAATTAAATATTGGGCTCCTGGAATCATTTATTTTATAGCTTTGGACTCCTGCTTTCTGCAGGACAGGGGATGTCAGAGGCACAGTAGGGCTAAGGAGGTGCACTGCTCTGGTCCCTGCCTCTGTTGGAGTATGTTTAAGGCACCAGAGTCATCTCTATGGATATGACATTCTCTCTCTTACTGCCTCTGAGAAAACAGCTGGGCTCCAAAATAAAGGCAGAGAAATAAAACCTAATTTTATAAAAGTGGGTGCAGATAGAAAAATATTAACCTGTGTTCTCTGTGGCTGGATTCAGACATTGCACATTAAGACTTCAGTTTTAAGCTTGGCTCTGGTATTAATTTGACATTAATCTGCAGGCTTGGCCAGGTTTCCCAACTGCTCCCTATCGATTTTCTCATAAGTAGCAGTAGAATAACAGCATGGAGCACTGAAGAGTTCTTTGTTAATAGTTGTAGACCATTGGCCTGGAATTGAAAGGGACTTTAAAGATAATCTTTTTCCAGTCCCCCGCCATGGGCAGGGACACCTTTGACTACATCAGGTTGCTCAATGCCCTGTGCAATCTGGCCTTGGACACTTCCAGTGCTGGGGCAACCACAACTGCTGTGGAAAGGATGGAAAGGCAGACAAAGGCAAACATGCCTTCTCTTTCAGGAAGGGTGTTTAGATGTTCCAGGGAATTCTTAGGAAGAATTTCTTCATAGAAGGGGTTGTCAGGCATTGGAAGGGGCTGCCCAGGGAGGTGGTGGAGTCCCCATCCCTGGAGGTGTTCAAGAAGTGACTGGAGGTGGCACTCAGTGCTCTGGTCTGGTTGACAAGGTGCTGATGGGACACAGGTTGGACTCAATGATCTTGGAGGTCCTTATCTACCTCAATGATTCTGTGATTCAGTAAAGCATTTCTTACCACAATTAAAAGGAGTGTGACAAAACCTGCCTCCCCTCCCCACCCTGCAAACCCCTCTGACAGAGGTCTTACTATTTTTGCCAATTGATGCCATTTGTAACCAGCCCTGCACCAGTAAAAGTGTATTTATTCCATAAATTCCCTATAAAATAAATATAACTGAGGGCAGAAATTTAAAGTCTTCTTACTGAACAGAGAGAGTGGGTTTTTTCATAAAAGAGCTTTCTGAAAATGAAACCTGACATGATGCAGCCCCAAGAAGGGAAAGCAAATATTTATACTCAGCCTGGGCTGTGCAGGGAGTCATTCATGTCACTAAAAACAACACAACCTGGCAAGCTGGTTCTCCTCTCTCCTTGTGAGTGCTCCTTCTTCATGAAGATCCTTTGAAACACTTTAAAAGGTCACAGAAGTAGGAACCACAGAGAGAGGAGAAGAGAAAAGGAGCAGAGAGAAATGCCATCAGTGGACACCCACTGAGAAAGGAATATTGACTACATAAATAATATCATTTTAAGGAGATTTCAAGACCTGCCATGCTCTGCTAGCAGAGAAAGAATAATTATGGGAAGGTCTGGGAGGTGAAAACCTCTTTCCTGTAGGGAATGAGGAGGGGTTAAGCTTAGCACACTCATAAAGGCAGCTGAGGAAACCTGATCATTTATCACACATTTATCTGTAGAGAGGAGATGAGATTAGGTCCATAATGGGATTGGTGCCACATGAAGCTTTGCATTTCTGACTTGGCAAGGAGGTTACTGACACCAATCCCTGCTAATTTATGGAATTGCCACAATAAAAATGCCTTCCCTACTGAAAATAGACAAGAGTATCTGAATAAACCTCTTGAGTAAAAGGGGATTCGTTGCCTGAAGAGGATTTGCAGGGCACTGTCATTATTGAGTCAGTGGATTCAGAGGCAGCCACTCCCCTCATGAGGGCCTGAACAAATCCGTGATGTTTCCCTGGACATCCCACTTCTCATCCTTTATCCTGCAGGGAGCTGGGCTCAGACTCCCTGTTTCAGAAGGAAAGGAATCGACTCATCCAATGCCACCCAGTAAATGGAGACTGGGGAATTGCCTTCATCCTTGTGCCAGGCTCCTGCAGGATTCCCAATGGGATCAGGTCCCTGTGCTCCCTGCTGTTTCCCAGGACCTGGTGCCTGTAAGGCTAACCATAATCTGGATATGGCCACAAGACTGGCATTACCTTAACTCTTCCTGCTTCCATCAGCTCCTGGCACAGCTGCCCCACCACACCAGCACCCTGGAGGGACCAAGACTGGGAAACAGGTTCTCTGGGGCTGCAAAAGACTTGCCCTGACTTCTTTGGTAACATTTCCCCTCCTCTTACCTTTGCATTTTCTTTGGGGGACTTTTTCCCTTTGGAAGGAACTTTTTGATGGCTGTTTTTTCTCCCAACTCTGTGAGTTTCTCAGTATCCACGTGGCCCAAACACATTAGTATCCTGGGAACTCCTGACAGCTATTGACAGAAAACACAGTTTAAGCAGTGGCTGCTGATAAAGCACAGATGGAAACAGGTAGAAGTTGTCTGCAAGCAATTATTGTGTGAAAACCATGTGATTACAGTAGAATATGAGAATGATTCAGCTAAAACTTGCAAAAGATTAAGAAACTGGAAGGTAATGCTGTGGGAATTGTTTCTCAGGTAACTTTAGGTTCACAAGTCTCTCCCCCCAAAAAGGCTTGAAGTCATTTAATTAATCCATAAACAAAAGCTGAGGTGGAAGAAAAAAGCATTTTGATAAAGTCAAAACCCACATTGTTTTAATATTTTTAAAATTAGATGGTCTGTTTGGGGGCTGGCTAAAAACAAAGTAACCAGATTTTAATTTTAAATATCCTTTGTTTTCACAGCTGACCTGTTCTTTGAAAAACATAAAGCAAAATCAGAAGCTTGAAAGCATGAAATCATCCAAAGATAATAAGATGAAAAACTATGAGTTTGCTGAGGAAAATCAGGAAATAGCAAGATAACAGAGCTACTTCCCAGGTGAAAGATTTACCTGGGGAAGAATCACAGTCCAATCATTCCCCCAGCACAGCCAATCCCACCACTAAACAACAACCAATGCCACTTCTACAGATCTTTTAAATGATGCCAGCAATGGTGATCCCACTGCTGCCTTGGTCAGCCTGGGCATTTTGACAACCCCTTCAGTGAAGAAATTTTTCCTAATATCCAATATAACTCTCCCTTTGCACAACTTGAAGCCATTTCAGTTTGTCCTATCACTTGTCGCTTGGGAAAAGAGACCAACACCCACCTCAACACAACCTTCTTTCAGGTTGTTGTAGAGAGCAATGAGGTGTCCACTTAAAGTGGGGAGGGAAGGCACCAATCCTCCTCAGATGCAATGTCCTGAACTCTCCCAAAATCTGTCAGAGGGTGAGCAAACAAGCCTTCATCCTTGTACCAATGTACTCAGCACACTCCTGGTGCACACACAGAGCACTTGTGATGGTCCTGGGCTGCCCAGGGCTCCAGGGTCCTGGGCTGTGACCCTGGTCACACTTTGGACCATCCCTGGGTGGGGTTTGGCCAGCATTATCTCCATGATTTTAGAATCATAGAATGGTTTGAGTTGGAACAGACCTCAAAAATCATCCCGTTCCAACCCCCTGCTGTGTTCAGGAACACCTTCCATTAGACCGGGTTGCTCAGGGCTCCATCCAAACAATGTTTGAGCTTTGCAAGCTCAGCAAGAGGACACCAGGCCTGTGAGCCAGCACGTACAGAAGATGGACCATCGCCCAGCAGCCTTCAGGGGGCTGGACATCACAGCACACATGCAGATCACCCCTCTGGCTTCCTTGTCTTGAAGGAGCTACTGGCCCTCTGCTTGACTCCAGCATGAACTGAAGTCATCGTGCAGCTCTCCAAAGGCTGAATGGAGAGCTGAGCTGAATTATTCCCTTCTCATTTGCGGCATCCAAAACCTGAAAAGCTAATGAATACGTGGCATGTCCTGCAGTCCCCTCCCTGCTTCCTCAGAAGGACCTTGAGCTGCAGTCCCTGCAGGAGAAAGGCTCTCTCTGCCTTAGGATGCATCATCTTCAGCAAAACCTAACTTTCCCTATGCCAGTACCAGGCAGTGCTATCAGAAATAGCATGTGTGTTTATACAGCATCTCCCTGTGTGTCTGTCACTGCCTGGTGCTCTGGGAAAGCAGTGACAACTCCAGACTGCCTTGTTTCAGTAGCGCAGATTTAAGAGCTCAGCGGAGAAGGCTGTGGGCTCCCCATCAGCAGGGCCTGGCAGTCAGTGGGTACCAGGAGAGCACCCACACAGCTGCACATCCCCACAATCACCTCCCAGCTGTGTCCACCCTGGCTTTGGCTGGAAAAGAGGGAACACAGCACGTCAGAGAGGCAAGAAGGGTGCGACTGCCAGACACGCACACTGCATCCTTCTCCAGTGGAATGACTAGAGCGAACAGAAAACACAGAGCCAGAAAAAAGGTATCTCCTTCTTTACTTTCTCTGCCTTTGGACTGGGGGGAAATGAGCATTTTGCAGCTGGTAAGTGAAAAACCATTTTGGGCCAACCCCCCACTGGGTGTACAGATGTGTGTTGGAAGAAGGACCTCAACAAGTCTGAGGGAGCGCATTCTGTCCCTCTGCTCTGCTTTGGTGAGACCCCCACCTGCAGTGCTGCATCGAGCTCTGGGTTCTCCAGGACAGGAAGGACATGGACCTCTTAGAGCCTGTGAACAGTAAATGTTGGCCTCCTGTGAGCAATAAATGGAGTTTACTCAGTGGGGAATACGAATTGGGATGCCTGGAGAGACAGGCTCAGCATGACCAGTGCTCACAAGTCATGAGGATCACCATCTCCAGTGCAGCCCTCAGGCAGGACTGTGACAGAATCCACTTTTAAAACCTGTATGCTTATCATTCACCATGACCCTTAGTAACCCCAAGGTCAGGAATCTGCTTTTTTGGAATTATTTTTTGTGGGCTGGGGCTTTTTTTCTGCAATTGTTTTCACTGGCCAGTAAACCAGGCAAGGGAAATGAATTCAGGGCTTCCTCATGCAGCAGAGAGACAAAGTCACTGCCTCCTGCTTTTAAACAGAATGTCTCCAGCTAATAAACAGGAAGAAACCTCTTCTGCTCAGCAGAGCCCTTCCCTAGTGAATGTCTCCTCTGGACTTGCTCTGTTAGGCTCTTGGGAGCTTGGAAACACTAAAGGTGTAAAAATAGTGCCTGCAAAGTCAGCAGCCAACCCTGCTCCTGGACAAGTAGAATGGCTGAGGGGTTTTCTTCAGCTTTATTTATTTTCCAAAACCTGTTCCAAAGTCTATTGAAGGAAGTGAGGACTCACCCTGGCCACCTCAGTGTATGAAATCCTGAACAATATTGCACCTGTGCCTGACCTCCTGCTGCAGGGAGGAAACCACAAAAATAAATTTCCTGGTGAATTGAGGTCCTGTCCACATTGCTGGAATGCCTCTGAGCAGAGGGGCCAAGGAAAAACCAGTCCTCAGCAAAGATCCTGCTCCCAAAGTGAGCCCCAGGATCTCCCCAAAAGCCCACTCCCATCCCTGCTCTGCCTGAGATGCTCCTTGTGACCATTTTCTGCGCTGTTTTGGGGTTAGAGCCAGGTTTCTCAGAAATAAAGGTGGGAGGGAGTTTTTTCCATTATGGAAAACACATCCAGGTTTCCCAGTGATCATTTTTGCTCTCTGTCAGGGCACCACGGGAAAGGAGGAGGGTAGTGGACAGCAGGACACTCACCAGGGAAGGCTAAAATCCATGAATGCCTCCTTGGGATGGATGTAATCAGCAAATCCCTTAGAGAATCCTCCCTCTCAGCATTCCCATTTCAAAACCTGAGGTTTAGCAATGCTTCTAGTACTCTCTTCAGATTTTTTTCCACCCCAAAAATTCTAGTCTGAGTAAAACGACCTGTTCTGGCAAAAAAATAATGCTGTTTCCGAAGAATTTATAAAAAATTATCCATTGTCTCCTCTGCTAATAGGCTGTAGAAACTGAGAGCCCTCAGGACATCTTAATGTGTTACATTCCTGGCATCACTTGCAAATTGTTTGCCCAGCTCTGCCTTGAAGAGACCAGGGGCCATATTGGTTACAGCAGCAGAGGAAAACAATAGTGGTGTGTCCTTTTCTGCTCTTCAGTTGTTCAACCAGAAAATAATGAAGGGAGAATTGTTTTTCTTTGGCTGTGCCCTGTAAGTTATTGGTGAAAAACTAAGCCCAAAGGCCAAAGGATGAAGTATTTATTGTAGTTTGCAGTGTTTATTCCTGAGTTAATTTGCAACACACATAAAGAGATAAATAAATCAGTGAAAATATAACGTGTGTTTCATATTGTAGGTATTATGAAAAGGGTTTATGGGGCATTGGCTGGGTTTGGTTGTTTTAACTTTTAATAATAAATTGGATCAAATCTTAGCAGTTTCAAGGCAGACCCATACGGACTTTATAATTTGCTTTAAAGCACATTGATGCCACTTTGCAAAGCTAAAATTAAGGAGATGCTGAGATACAAGTAGTGTGTTATCCCAATTCCTAGACCACCTGTTAGTCTCCTGTATCCATGTGCAGATTTCTGGATGGGTTTTCTGACTGTACAGCAAGCTCACAATGCTATCTCTGTCCCAAATTTTTGGAGATGACAAGATTTAACACAGGAGATTGCTGTGCTCTGACAGCTCTATCCAACTGCACTGCCTGCCAGCAGGGTTCAGCTAATTAACTATTGATCTAAACTTTTGGGGTTTTATTAGAATCTCGTAGGTGTCACATTATTGTTAATAGACCTTTAGTGCATAGTGGAGAGAGAACTGCCTGTGAGATGAAGTGTTGAAGATGAAATGTCAAAAATGATCATTTCCAAAGAACAGCCCTGGTTGTGAGGCAGCTGTGAGGATGGGGAAGTTTGTTCCAGTGGGTGAACCAGCACCAACTCTTCTGCAGCTTCCCAGGATTCCCAAGGCACTGTAGGCCCTGATTCCTGATGTTAAAGATTTTGGACACAATATTGGGCAAGATCTTTTGTCACCTCTAAGTTAGCCAGCAGCTGACTGGAGAGATCCCATGATCAAGCCTGGCAGAGCCACAGAGAGGAGCAGGGAGGAGCTTACACAGAGGTTCAGCAGATGATCTCAGCAAGCGTTTACCCTGCCAAGACCGCATGTGCCAGCTCCCATTTTTCTCTGGCACAGAGCAGGAATACAAATAGGGAAGAGAGACACCAAACATCTGATCACTAAGAGGAACAGACTGGCCTCAGCACAAGGCATTTTGAGCAGTTCCTTCAACCTGTTTCTCAGTCTGAATAATTAAAGTTCTCTGCTGGTTTAAAAGAAAGAACATGCTGTATGGTGAGCTACCGTTCCCATGTCAACAACCCTACGGCATCACAAAGGACATTTCCTCTCCTGTCCAGGTCACACTTCTTAGCATGTCTTTGCTAAGCACTGTTGAAGACTCAGGGATGTGTTCTCCTGCTGACCAGAAATCAGCCAACACATCTGAAACAGATTCCAAGTGAGACATACTGGAATCTACAACACAAATACAGAAAGACAGGTTTTAACAAGCACAGCCGACATGGCACAGTCCATCAGTCCCATCAGGGCCTTATCTAAGTTAGCCTTTCTATTTTTGCTTCTTTGCTGTAACATGTTTTTTCTATGTGTATTGTACTTTTTGGCAGTAGCTCTCTAGCATCAACTTTAGCTCCTTTTCTAAAGGTGCTTGAGCAGACCAACAGATGACACCCCCTCATCTCTGCCGCCTGGGCAGTTTGGATCTTCTTTAGATCCAGAAATAACATGCCATGAGGATGGAATTCAAAGTCCTGTGCTCTGGACACTTGCCCACAGAAGACAGAGACAGAAGGGAGTTTTGATGCCTCAGTTCTCTGGCAGAAGTGGTGGGATAAGCAGTACCATAATGTGCCTCAGAGAATTAGACAAGGTCTGTCCTTGCAGGAGCTTCCCAAAGTATTCCACGAAGCCTCTTGTGCCAAGCACTGCCATCTCAGAGCCAACACTTTTGCTAGTGAGACAAGTTGCAAGAGCCAACATATATGCAGACATGAGGAGAGATTCATTATTCCTGTTTAAATCAACGTGTTTTACCATAGCAACTACCCAAGAAGGAATCAACAGTTTCTGAGCAAACAAACACTTATTAAAGCACCCTTCTGAAATATTTATGCTTTGTTCCCAAAAGCCCACTAAGTGCATTGATGGAGCTGTGTGACACCAGGAGAGTCAGGAGAGCCTTTTTTCTGCTGCCTGGCAAAGTGGAAAAACCATTCTTCATCACTCTGTTTATCAGCCCAGGACTTTAACCATCTCCACACAATGTGACTGAGAAACTGGGAGATGGAAGAAGGGAGCAGGACAGTCTCAGTCCTTCCTTCATGAACGGGAGGAGATAAGAAATGCAATCATTTTTGAGGTGGGAATTGGAAGGTATTCAAGAAACACAAACTTACACAGAAAGAGTGAAGTGCACCACAGAGGGCAACTTATATCTCTCATCATTCAAAGCTCATCACCCAGGACCTGAGGAATGGCTTTGTGGCTTCTTCATGTCCAAGAAAGCCAAACACTGATGATTTTATGGGCGTCTGCTCTTTTGGTGTGTGTTTCCCTTCCTCAGGAAACAAATCAGAGAGTTTGCTGTTGAAAATAGGGCCCCCAAAAGCTCACTGTTACAGGCATGTGCTGGTATTTAACATGTCCCATGTTTTTCATCTTGTGCTGAGTGTCACTTTCTTGACGGTGATGGAGCTGTTCAAAATCAGGGCCATAAATCAGAACAATATGACTCTGCTGAAGAAAAGTTGTTTCTGGTCACATTTTCAGCCAGCTCTTATGAGTAAATATTGTTTTACAAGTTTAAAACATGCATGGGCCTGATGGTATGCTGGGTTTTTTTCTGGGGTGCGTTTCCTCATGAGTCTATGATTCAGTGCTAGTGTTGCCTCTTGAACAAGTGAATTTCTTCAGAATGAGTTTGCCAATCTCCACCCTGAACTGCAGTGTGCTCTGAAGACCCGAGTGACACAGATGGAAGACGTGGCTATGAGGCTTGATCCCCTTAAGATTTATTTCAGTGTGATACAGGGTCTCAATTCTTTCAATCCCCATTTCACAAAAGAGAAGGGTTTAGAATCCCAATTCTTAAAATTGCTTGAAATCTCCCATTTTGCAAACCTAATAGCTCTGCCATTCAGCTATGAATTGGATGCTGGAGATGTGCAGAGAAAATGTGCTGCAGTGCACTGTCCACCAAGTACCTGACTAAACCCCAGGCTTCAGGGGTTATTTCTCACTAAGGAAGAGCCAGTGCCTGCAAGGAAAAGCCCCCAAGCTCTGTTTGACCATAGTAAAGCAAAGATTTTTGAGTCAGGCTTCTGGAAAGAAAAGCAATCACCGAACCAGTTCAGCCAGCTCAGGATCTACAAAAACCTGTTAACAAGGACATGACACTGCCAGGGGAGATTTCAAGAGCTGGAGAACTGTATCCATGGGCTCAATCTGCTCTGAGATAACAGCCCACATTTTTGCAGTCTGTTCAGGGCAGTACAATCTCCTGAAGGGCTATTCAGTGACTGACATCAGTGAGGGCAGGGGACAAATAATAGCAAACTGCAGCTTTGTTTTCTGTTGTTGGAAGAACATGAGGAGGGAGAAATATGTGAGTGTTTAACTTAAATGATGCCCAACTGACTGTGCTATCCTGCAGAGCCCTGTTTGTTCATCCAGCAGTGCTATACACAAGTATTTGGCAGGCTTTTTTCAAACTATTTCAAGAAGTTTTCCCTTAAATAAGAGAGCCCCACTGTCATTTGCAATGCTCTCTACTGCAAACATTCATGCATTTTCTCCACTGAAAGTTATTTCAAATCCATGAGGAGAAAGGGGCACTGTTTTACTTCACTTTCACTATTTTAAAGCTCATCTCATTCTACCTCCCCTGCCATGGGCAGGGACACCTTCCACTAGACCAGGTTGCTCCAAGCCCCATCCACCTTATCCTTGAACACTTCCATGGGGCAGCCACAGCTTCTCTGGGCAACCTGTGCCAGTGCCTTACCATCCTTACAGGGAAGAATTTCTTCCTCCTATCCAGTCTAACCCCACTCTCTGTCAGTTTGAAGCCATTCCCCCTTGTCTTGTCACTCCAGACCCCTGTAAATAGGCCATCTCCCTCTTTCTTGTTAGCTCCTTTCAGGCACTGGAAGGCCACAATTAGGTCACCCCAAAGCTTTTCTTCTCCAGACTGATACATCCCAGTTCTCTCAGCCTTTCCTCATAGGAGAGGTTCTCCATCCTTCTAATCATCATGGTTGTTTTTTTGAGTTTTCTTTCCTGGCACAGTTGCATATGAGATTAGAGAGCTCCCTAGACACAGAATGAAATTCAGCACCTTGAAAGCCCCGGGACAAGAAATGGGTCATGTTGGGCACCAAATGTGCCTCATGCATGAAGAGGACAGCATTTGCACTTGTAGGACCATTTCAGCTGTTTGGCACAGATGGATCCAGACATCCAAGGGAGAAGGGAAGGGGAAAGGTAAAGAATCTTAGTCCTGAGATGACAGGCATGAGGTCTAATCACACATTTTGACTTTTTTTTTGTTCTGAATCTCATGATCTGTCATTTCCATTTCACGCTGCACAACAGCTGACATTGACTATAGTCTGGCTCACCCTAGTGGTCTGAAGCTTAATGAGATGTATGTAATGCTCTGTAATTACTTCGGGTGATTTAAGTATTAAGAAAAAGTCATCTAGTCACTTTTGAGCAGTTAAATTAAGAGCAAACTGGATTTAGCTAACTATGGTGTGTTTCCAGGTGATAAATGCTTTTTAACAAATCTCGTAAAACCTTCTCTTTCTGCTGCACTGAACGTAATTTGTATTTTTATGGTTCTCTTTAATAGTTCCTCAAATAATTTCATCAGCATAAAGTTTCCTCCTGGATGGAAATTTAATAAAAAGCTGAATTGTTGTGAAACGTATGAGCATGATCTAATCTTGCCCACTTTAATTCCCAGACCTTGTAAATGTATTCCTAATGGTCTGGGAGTTAATAATTAATAAATGAAATAAATTACTTGGAAATTTCAAGCTTACACTGTGCTCTCTTCACCTGCCTGCCCAATGATAATTAACACTTCCATGTCTAAGTGAAATGCCATGATGCCCCTGTGGCCCACCAGCACTGCACAAATAAAGATGTGGAATTTTCCAAGCACTCAAACCATCATGGGTGTTCCTGTGCCTTTGGCACCAGCAGCATCTCTTATTTCTGGAAAGCTGCACTAGTGTGAGTTTTCTGGGTTCAAACCAGCAAAAATACACTGAAATAAAGACGGAGAAAGTACCTGGTCTGTCTTGAAGGTCATGACATGGCCTTGGACATTAGCTATCACCTGGACCAGGTTTGAATCAGCAAGAGATGAGTCCCAGAGTCCCCAGCACAACAGGTTCTCTGTGCTGATACTCCAATTCCTTTATTTGAATCTACAAATAGAGGTTCAAAACTGCCAGAAACCCTTTAATGTGCTTGCATCCTTCTGAGAGCCATAGATGTCCTCACAGATCAGTTTGGGTGTATAACTAACATCCTAGAGAATTTCCCAATTTTTCTGATTGTTCAGTAGCCTTCAATAGTGTCCTGAGGCTCAGGTGAGCGAGCACACAATGAGGAAATAATCCCTGGTTGGTAGCAGGAGCTCTAGAAATAATTGCTGCCAAACCATGGTCTCATTTTTCCTGCAAATCTGTGTGAGAGGTACCATTTCTGTGCTGTAGAGACTTCTCAACTCCCTGCCTGGGCACCTGTCTGCCTGTGCCTGGGCTGTTTTGTGGAGAATCTGCTTTGTTCCATCATTTCCCTCACCAAAGCATCTCTCGGTGCTAGAAAGGAGCTGCACACACAGGCTGGAATACTGGAAGGATACCTATGGACATGTGTGGATGTCTTGAAGTCAGTAGAGCTAATGGAATTCATCCCAGAGTGCTTGTGAACCAGCCAAGGAAATTTCTAAAGTATTAGTGAGTATCTCTGAGAAGATGGTGGCAGGTGCCAAGAGACAGGAGAAACAATCGGTGCCCTGGCTTTAAAAAGGAGAAAAAGAAGCCCCAGGAGTGATCCACCAGCCTGCCTAACTCTATTTCTTGGAAAGATACTGGAACAAATTATTAAATAATCAATATAAACACCTAGAAGATAATAAAATTACAAGAAAAAGGCAGCATGGGTTTCTCAAGAACAAATCACATAAAATCAATCTAATTTCCTCCTCTGACAGAATAACAGGCCTGATAGACAAGGGAGAAGCAGATGTGAAATATCCTGACTGTAAAAAGTCTGTGTACTCAGTCTCATGACAGTCTCATGAGCAAATTAGGGACATGTGAACAAAATAGGAACATAAACAAAAGCATCATAATTTAGGTGCATAAGCAGGAGAAAATGCAGTTCCCAAGCAAGTCAATCCAAATGGGAACAGAGGAGCTTGTTTTGTTCATCATGCCCATTAATAACTGATTTGTATGATAGCAGAGATAATACAGTTTTATGAGCTGGGAGGTATTGTAAATATTACAGAGGACAGGTCCTGAATTCAGATTGATTTGGATAATGGGACAAAATCTGTCAGCTGAAACTCAGTGAGAACAAATGAAAAAAAAACAGGCTTAGGCAGGAAAAATCATATGTATGAATACAAAATGAGAAATAACTAACAAAACATTGCTGAAAAGATGATGATGATACAAATTACTTTATCACTTCTGTCTGTTTGCAGAGTGTTTCTTTTCTGATTACAATGTGTACAGATACAGTTGGCATTAACAGAGATGGTGGAAGTTCACAGATTTATTTTTTTGATATTTGGCAAAGAACATTTATTTTCCCAAGATTTATTCACTAGAAAGTAACTTTTTAAGGGAGTGTTTGAAGGAACAGCTGGACGTGGCACTCAGTACTCTGCTCTGGTTGACAAGCTGGAGATTGGTCAGAGGTTGGACTCGATGGATTTGAGGTCTTTTCCAACCTAAAGGATTCTGTGATTCTGATGGAGCTCACTGTACCCAGCCAGGGTCTGGTACTGAGAGCTGGCAAGGCCAAAAGTCAGAGGAAACCTCAGAAGTGGTGACTTGCCAGCCACCATTCCCAAAAAGGTGTTTCTTTTTAGACCCAGCAGCAAGAGGCTTGAAGTACAGGTTTAAGAGGCCTTTCCTATTTCCATGTGCAGGAATATGATGCTCCAGTGTAACTAATATCGATATTTAAACCATTTTCCCGTGTCTTCAGGTTTTTTCTGTTACGAATATCTTTGGTCAGCAGATTGCAGGTGTGACATTAGGTGACACGAATCCAGGCAACTGTGTATAATACAATGAGGAAGTTTCCTGGTAGAAATAGCACCACTTCTGCTGAGCTATCTCCCTTTGAGGTTTACAGTCTTGACAGAGTCGCTCTGATCCCCACACCCCTTCGGTTTAAATTACTGGAAATGGTTTGCAGAAGAGCGTGGAACGTTGAAGCTGAAAACAAAGCAACGTTTATCTATCGGAATTAATGGATTCTTAATCTTGGCTCTGTCTCCCTTGCTGGGTTCCTCTCATGCACTGGAGGTCACGTCCCCACCAGGATTGGCCAAGTAGGATCATTTACACCGTGCTCCGTCTCACACAGACATGTTATTTTCCTCGATTCATACCCAGACTATCTAATAAGGCATGAGGAGAAGCTCCCTCTTTGTTTATTGGAAATACAACAATAGAATCCTATTCTACATCCCGAGGCACTATGCAGCACAGGGGACAAACAACAGTCATCACAAGCCAAGATCTCTTGTTGTCATTGTTGTTTTTCTTTAATATCATCATCAAAAGTTCAAAACAGATTTTCATCCAAGTTTAGCACCCCTGGTGCAATTCCACCAACTCAATAGAGCTACAGAACACATGAAATAAGCTTCTCCTCAGAGACAATAGTGGTAAAGAGAGACTAGTTTTGATGCACATCCAGGTGATGTCATCCAACAATTCAATGTGAATGGGCCCTGCCATGCTGGGGATCTTGTTCAGGGTGAGGCTTTGGGGTTTTTTTTTCCCCTTTGAATGCAAAGATCTATCACAGAAAAGAAAACAAAATAATTCACCTATGAATACTGCAGTCAGGATTAGGAACTAAGGTCTGGCCAGAATCTGGGAGTGAAGTTGTACCATTCCTTGTCTCAGGGGCACCTGGTCAGTGATGGCACTACCATGGAATGAACAGGTCTTCACTTACAGCCATTTACGCCTCATCCTTCTCCTCTTGCTCCCCTCCCCTGCTACGGGGAGGTGTGGGAGGTCCCAGTCCCTGAGGCCATGGCCCACAGTGTGTCTCCTCCAGATTTCCCACAAAACTGTGGAACAGGGAGCACCTGGTGGTGACGGTGTCCCTGACCCACCCTGCATGTGCAGCAAGACCTTGCTAATTTCCCTGTCCCCATTTCCCTTACGAGTGAACACCTGCCCAGACACAAACTGCTGTGACTGAGCAGGGAGCAAAGCAATAGGTTTGCCAGATGTTTCCTACCACTGAAGAGAGCAGAGGAAGAATGAATAACCCACAGGAGTTTAACTGCAGTGCAGGCAAACACTTCCTGAGCATGAGAATCTTCTTCCAGCTCCACAGCCTGTGAGAATGTTCAAGATACAAATCTAAAATATTTGGAATATTAACATCTATCAGTTTCACACGTTCCTTAAAGCAGAATATTTTTTGCATGATTGATTCTGCCATATGGTAACATTAGCCTGTACCATTACCATCTGTCTCAGCTTTAATTCTATCTAAAGCATTATGACAGGAGGTAGCATCTTTCCTTTTCCACCCTTCCTTTTTCTCGTGCCAAAACCTGTATGATTTCTCCTCACATGAACCCAATTTTCAGTTCTGTGTGAGAAGGTTGTCTGTATATTCTATCTAGGAATAGCTCTTTGATTTCAGATGCTTTGCATTTGGGAAGCAGAGCTAAAATCTAGGAACAAGGGAACTCACAAACTTCTTTCTCAGAGGAATTTTTGGTGTTTACTAGCTCAAAGCCAAAAGAGAAGCAGTGGGTCCTGTGTGGTATGCATTTCTTCCACTCTCTACTCAGAATCACACAATCATTTCAGTTGGAAAAGACCTCCATGACCATCGAGTCCAACCTGTGACCAATCCCCACTTTGTCACCCAGCCCAGAGCACTGAGTGCCACATCCAGTCATTTCTTGAACACCTCCAGGGATGGGGACTCCACCACCAAACTGGGCAGCCTCTTTCAAATATTGACAACCCTTACCATGAAGAACTTCTTCCTGATGTCCAGGCTGAACCTCCTCTGGCACAGCTTGAGTCCATTTCCTTTTGTCTTGTTGCTAATTGCCTGGGAGAATGAAAAAACTGTTCCTTATTCAGCCTTGACTTGCCCCTTCACCACTTTAATTCTTGCACAACAAAAGGGAAGGAAAAGAAGAAAATGCAGATCTTTTGCCCTGTTTCTTCTCACTTATTCACGACCACAGATATTTTTATCATGCCCCTGCTATTTTCCTTTTCTAAAGTAAACTACATCTTACATCCACATGTCTTCCCTTTGAAACTTCAGTGTGACAGAATCATAGAATCACAGAACAGTTTGTGTTGGAAGGGTTGAAGATCATTTAATTACAAACACCCTGCCACAGGCAGGGACACCTTCCACCAGACCAGGTTGCTCAGAGCTCCATCCAGGCTGGCCTTGAATACTTCAGGTAGACACATGGGACCCTGAATGAGCCCTCCAGATATTAAGACAATATTCATAATATCAGGAAATGCAGAAATGGTAATAACAGAGCCCAAAGGTCATCTGCTCTCTGTGCTGGCTCAGTGACCCAGCAGCTGTAAGCCAGCTCCAGCGGCACTGGAGCAGGGCCTGCATTCACGTGTGCTCCCTTTGTCCCGCTGCCACTCGTGCTCTTCATTATTTAGCACAGTGATACGTAACACTCCTGCACCCACCCGAGCAGAGAATCAATTCAAATGCAGCTGAAAGAGGAGAACTTGTCCACAAACAGCAGGTTGTAATGAGATAAGGTTCTCAAGGCTTCCATTGTGGATGAGCGGCAAGAGCTGGGCTTCATGTGCTTCAAAGCACTGCTCTGCTTTGGAAATGTCAATCCAGCACTGTAACAGTAATAGAGGGATGTGAGTGACTGCTTGGCTGCAATGTCATCATAATAACATTTATTTTTAAAAATCACTTAAAACGTGTCATTTATTGCAATGTATTGCTGTGCAATCAGGAAGGTCACCACAGGAGGGAAGCAGTGTTTCACTTTTGTTTCTTTAGCAGTCAAGGTTAATTAATTTCTTTTTTTTTCAAAATGTGTATTTTGACCATTAGCAAAACCTTTCTGATGTGACAAAGCAATAAATCTTAGCATCATAGAGTGACCTGGGTTAGAAGGGACCTTAAAGGTCATCTTGTTCCAATCTCCCTGCCATGGGCAGGGACACCTTCCATTAGACCAGGCTGATGCAAGCCCCCTCCAACCTGGTTCCTGCAGTAGAATCCACCACCCCTAGAGATTCTTACTGTCACCTCTGATGCTGCACATTAAAGAGCAATTTTTGGCCTTTCCAGTGGTCCCTTTTCTACAGCAACTGACAATCAAAACTACAGAAATTTGCAGAAACACATAAAAGCGAGAGGAAGCATCAGTGTTCCTTCTGATATTAACTGAGACAAAATAACCTGCCAAACAGTCCACAGGAGTAGGCATGGGACTTTGCAGAGGTCAAGAGAGAAACATAACATTGTTCATCACAGCAGTATTCTCTCCAGCTGATGGAAATTTCCTCAGAAGCTTGAACTTCCCATCCCAGCATTTTCTGCAGCAGAGCTGTGTGTCAAGGCATTTGGAGCAATGTGTTTTTGCTCTTGGAGATGTGCTGAAGGACACGGACTACCAGAGAGCACAGGCAGGACTTATCAGACACTCCCTCTCTTCATACCTGGCCAGCTCTGGATGCCTTATGGGGTTCCTCAGCCACAGGGATCCCTCTGTGTAGCAGAATTCTTTCCCTTGGTCATCCCAGGAATACAAACCCTACCCAGTTTAACACCATTTCGACACAGCACTGTGGTGGCGGAGATTGCTACAAGTCACTTTGGTATGGCTTTTTATGGGATGGATTATATTAGCTTGGGATCAGCATAACATTTGCTGGAAATTTTGGAATGGCAGCCAACATTCCTCAAAACCGCTTCTAAACAGAAGTGCTGTGCATCATATGGAGTCAGGGAAACCTCCATCATGTTGCCTGTGAAAATGAGGCTACAGCCTCATTAGCTTTCAGGAAGAGCCATGTGGAAGTAAATCTGAAAATAGCAACTTGCTAAATTTCTTCAGATTCTCTGAGGAAGGAGATCAGTGGTTAGACTCCATTCTTCTTTCCTGCGTCTTCTTCCTGTGGGAACTTTGGCAAATAACCTCATCAGTCATGTGTCCCTTTCCCATCTGTCAAAAGGAGGATGAAAAAGATCTGAGAAGACTTTCACTTACAAGGTGAAGACTTTGATACTATGGCCCTGGGTAGCACTTATAAAAATCAAAATGTTGATGCCTGAGACAGAAGTTTCAGTGCTGATGCAATTTGTCAGCATCTCATACTTGTTCCCACACAAAGCTGACTCATCAGAGAACAGAGATTTATCACACTGTATCATCATGTGATGGCAAAACCCACCACCATTGACTGCGAGGAAACAGCGAGATCCCAGCTGGAGAGAAAAACTGAAGCATAAAAAAATATTTTAATATATAGGAGTATATAGGAAATAATCCTGACAATCATAGAATCATAGAACATCCTGGGTTTCAAAGTACTTTAAGGATTATCTAGTTCCAACCCCACTCCATCCTGGGCAGGGACAACCTTCCACTAGACTAGGTTGCGCAGAGCCCCATTCAACCTGGCCTTGAACTGCAGGGATAGGGCAGCCACAGCTTCTCTGGGCAACCTGTGCCCAAGACTCATTACCTTCATGGGGAAGAATTTCTTCCTAATATCTAAACCTAGTCTTTGTCAGTGTGATGCCATTTCCCCTTGTCCTGTCGCTCCAGACCACTGTAAATAGTGTCTCTCCATCTTTCCTGCAGGCTCCCTTCAGGTACTGGAAGGCCATAATGAGGTCATCCCAAAGCCTTCTCTTTTCCAGGCTGAACAATCCAAATTTTCTCAGCCTTTGCTTGTGGGAGAGGTGCTCCATCCCTCTAATTAACTTGGTGGCCTCCTCTTGATTCGCTCCAACATAATGTATATGGGCATCTGCTTAGGGGTTTTTTTACATGCTGCATTCCTCAGCCACAAACCCCATTGATGTGATGCTCCCGATACAACACACAGTCCAGTAGGACTTGTGCCAAAACAAAATCCTTCAGATATTGGCAGTGTAGGGTTTATGACCCTCAAATAATCATTTCCAACCACAGGACAGTGGTATCTATATGAAATAGTCAATTCATTACACCATTTAATATGTGAAAAGACACTTCTGATGTTCAGTGTTTTACATCTCATGCATTGCAGGCAGTTAACAAGTAATAAAGAGTAAGAATTAATTAATCCTGGCCATACCCCCAGGAGATGTGTAGACAAACACTAATCTACCAATGGAAATAAAGCAGACAAGATTACATGTCTTGTCCAAGGCCACAGAGAGTGTCTGGAGCAGAGCTAAGATTGGAAGGCAGAAACTCTGATTGCCTCCTGTGAAACTTATTTTGAAGAGGAATATAACCTTCAAAATTATCCATTTAGAAAAACTCTGTTTGGCACTTTATTAGTACATTGCAAGTACATCTTGATACACGGGGTAAATATTCACTTTGGCCCATCTTGAGTGTTCATATACACACAAATACATATATATGCACTATATATGCTGTGTGTGAGAACAACAAGGTATCTAATGAAAGAGTTCAGTACCAAACACGCGGAATAACAAGCACTGGTGTGTTATTCCAAGGCTCCGTGAGCAGACTGCTGTCCCGATGGGGACATACTTTCCCACGCCAGCTCGCAGTCCCGCAGCCACCCTGTTATGGAACAGAGTTGTGTTGGATTAACATACCTCACAGATGGGCATTTTTGGGATCTCACTGGGCAGCATGATATTCAAAAGTAGAAGCCCTCCCAGTATGCAACCCAAGGGCCTCACTGCAACCCATGATTTCCCTTCAGAGTTACCATACTCTGATGATGATACACTCATATCAACACCTACTCTTAAGAAAATTTGCAAACATACTAAACTGTCTTCCATATTTCTACAATTTGGAACAAATTACATTCAATGCCCCCCCAATACATACATGACATATCTCAGGCACTGGAACAGTCTGCCCAGGGCGGTGCTGGAGTCCCCAACTTTGGAGATGTTCAAGGAATGATTGGATGTGGCACTCAGTGCTCTGGGCTGGTTGGCAAGGTGGTGATGGGTTACAGGTTGGACTTGATGATCTTGGAGGTGTTTTCCAGCCTCAGTGATACTGTGATTCTATGACACTTTTTACTATACCTGTGTATATTCAGGCAAACCCCCATGTAGCTTTCAGATAAAATCTGAAAAGAAAACAACAGAGCTCTGTGTGTTTCCTTTATCTGGTTTAAATGCCTGCAGAGACAAGGAATTTTTACATTTGTTGTAATTAGTGGGCCTGAGTTCAGACTCTAATAATCATTCCTTCGACTTTCTTACCAGTGCTGACCTTCCCATTTGGATTCAATAAAGCAGATGAGCTCTATGCCTTTTTGTTCTCAGATGACAAAATGCTCAGCATTTGGCACTCAGCTTATCTCATACGTTTGGGATTTTAATTATCAACACAAGAGCCTTCCTAAAGGCTGGCTGGGCTTTTGGTATGAAGATTATGTAGGGAAATTAATGGCAGAGAAACAGCTTTGTCCATCCATTCCTTTCACTGTGGTGACTATAAACTCCACAAACAGCTATGCTATTTTAATTCTAAAAAAACACACTTGCAATGTCATCTTTATGGAGGAAAAATATGCTCAGCTTGAGTTTTGTTTTCTGCTGCTCTGTGTATCAGAACATTAAGCTGCCATGTATAGCAGAGCGTGTGGGGAACCCAGAGCACAGTCTGTTACCATGCTTTATTTTTTGCACTGTCTGCTTCAATTTTTCAATGTTCTGACTTATTGCTGATTGTTTCAAGGAGCTACAGTGCATCTGATAGTGTATGAACCATAACTTTCCAATCCCACAGTGGGATTGCTACTGAAATCAGACAACCCAGCTATGCATTAAGTGCACAAAAGTCAAGCTTTCCTTTGCAGAGAACTGAAGTCTGCTTGGTCAGTTTGACCAAGAAACACTGATCTTGCCTAATTTTTATTTTAAACGGGCAGTCTGACAACAGAGAGGTGGTTGGATGATTCCTGGGACAGAGGTTTATCTCCGAGTGTGTGTGGACTTTCTCTTCGTGTGTAGAGAGACAAATCATAGAATCACGGAATGGTTTAGGTTGGAAAGGACCTCAAAGATCATCTCATTCCAGCCCCGTGCCATGGGCAGGGACACCTTTCACTAGACAAGGTTCTTCGGAGCTCCACGCAGTCTGTCCTTGAACCCCTCCAGGGAGGGGGCATGAAGATTTCCAGGGATGGGGCAACACTTCCAAGGATGGGACAAACAGCACAGGAAAGCACGGGAAAGGCGCAGGCTGCGCAGCAAGAAGGAAATACACACATCTCGGCACCCCCGGGCCCGGTGACCCGGCCTCTCCGACCCCAGCACTGTCTCTCCCAGCCTGGGGCCGCGGGGCTGCGTGTCGGGCCGGGGCTGGGGCCGGGGTTGGTGCGATGCCGGTGCCGATGCTGATGCCGATGTCCATGCCCACGCCTGTGCCGATGCTGATGCCCGGTGCCGATGCCGGTGCTGATGCCGATGCCCGCTGCCGGTGCCGGTGCCGGGGCGGGCCCCGCGGGCCGCAGNNNGTCCGGCCGCTCCCCCTGCCGCTCCCCTGGCTGTTCTCCCGCAGCCCGAACTTTCCCGGGGCGACGCGGCCGTGCAGGAGCTCGGCGGGGCGGCCCCGACGGGCAGAGCCCCCGCCCCGCCGCCCCGGCCGTCGGGGGGTCAGTGCCGGGGGGGTGTCACTGTCCGGGGCTCGCAGGGTCTCTGCCGGACGGTCAGTGTCGGGGAAGCCGTGCCGGGGGACTCCGCGGCGCGGCCCCGGGGCAGGCGGCCGGCGAAATAAAGGCAAGCTGGGGAAAGGGCCTGCCTGGGGCTCCTGAAGTTTGTTTTCCTTGCGCTCGGCTCCTTGCGGTGTGCGGAAAACGATTCTTCATTTAACTTAGATCCTGGCGCTGCTGCGGGTTTGGGGTTTGTTTTCCTTGTTATTCTCGTCGAGAACGATGGACGCTTTCATCCAGCCTAAGTCACCCATGCTAAGCGATCGATTTCCAGCGACTTGAGATGCTGGAGCAGCGTAATCTCACTCATGTGCAAGTGCACACCTAGTTAGGGAGCAAAACCTGTGTGGAAACACTGCTGCAGCGTGAGCGGCCTTTACCCTCGTGTTTTTCCTTACCTAAAGGCCTGAATGATTGCTTTTTCAACGTTTGTGGACTCCTGATGTTCTCCAGCTGAGCTGTATATGCTTTATAGTCATTTAAAGTCAGCCTACCAACAGGACACTTGACTTATAAGTAGTCCTCACACGTGCAGGGTCCGCAGATTTCAGCATGAAAACTGCTGACCTAGGTCTGCATTTTCCCCTGTGCCTTACAGAATATTATTTATTAGTCTGGTTTTATTTCAGATGTCCCAGCTGATGTGTGTTCTGTTATATCAGTGACTTTGCTGTCATTCCGTAATGTAAAAAAATGCAGCACAATTGTATCTGAAACAACCATCTGCTGATTAATACCAGATACAGAGTTCATAGAAATACCAGAAAGTCCAGCTGCTAAGAACTGTGTGGGATTTCACAGAATCACAGAATAGCTGGGGTTTGGAGAGATCTCTGGAGATCATCCAGTCCAATCTCCTGCCAAGGCAGGGTCACCTGGAGCAAATGACACAGAAATACATCCAGGTGGGTTTGGAATTTCTCCAGAGAGCGAGACTCCATGACCTCCCTTGAATTTAATCATGTCATTGTCATTAAAAGGAATTTTATAGCTTTGACTAGTGTGGGTCTTCCTTACTCTTATCTATTAGCAAAAGAAAGGAAGAAAGGAGTTACTTAAAATGCATCTGTACTAAGCAGACTTACCAACTAGTAAAAAAACCACATGAGTGTTGTGCAGAATGAACCAGTAAAAAAGAATGTCAGGCATCATCACATACTGAAAAAATTTTGACCAAAAAATAGCAATAAAAGCTATGCTGATGTTTGTCCTGAGATCTGCTTCAGTAGCCAGGTGTTAGGAGGTGAGATCATGTCACAGAAATAGCCTCAGTTTAATTTCCTCGCCCTTATCTTGCCTGTGGTATCGAATGAATGAGATAGGAAAAAACATTGTCAGAGTTTTTGGCTGATATTGTAAAACAGTCAGATTACACACTCAGTAGCAGCCCATGAGGTGGGCACTGTCTGTCCAGGTTGTCCATGGAATGCTGTCCTGGGTGGACTTGGTGGGAGTGTGTTCCTGTGTGGCGCTTCCATGGCACAGCCTGCTGCTGCTCTGGGGTTAAATAACCCATTGTGCTTGGTGCATTACAACAGCAGCTGGGGTTTCAAGATGTAAGAGATGTGAAATGCATGTCAGCTGGCTCGTGTTGATTCATGCTCTAAGGATAATGTTCCTTAAGGTTGTCTTGCTGAAGTGAGAAGCGATGAAATTTCAATTGAATTATGAGCTTCTTAGGACTGTCTTAAACAATCAGCTACAGTGTGCAATAGCCTGTTTTGTAACATTACGTATCTGTTCCTGCCTCTCCACAAGAGAAAAAGGGGGGTTAGGTTAAACTGAAAGAACCTCAAAATATCTTCTACAAATCTAACTCCCCAGATGTCAAAGTCCAGTTTGGGCTAATTCTGAGCTTTACAAATTCTGCAAAGGTGTCCACACCAAGTATAAAATCTGACTTGCTCTCTCAAGGGAGCTTCTGTGTCAAGGTATCAGCACGTGAGCCAGCTGAAGCTCAAGGGAACACGATTTGGAGACTATACCTGCTCAGAAAGATGGCTAATTCCTGCAAATCAGGCTCATTTCCTCTGGCTTCAGGGCTGTGACCTAACCTGGTGTTTTCGCTTTCAGATCACTGTCAACGAACAGGGCCGGAGTGTTTATAAATCCTCGAAAGGTGTTTTGGAACAGAAACTGTAACCAGAGTGTTGCCAGCGATTGGCTTACTTTGGGGAGGCTCTGTCTTTTCCCCAGAAAGGAAAAGCTTCCTGGAGAATTACGAGTGGTCAAGAGATTGATTAGACAGTAGTAGCAGTGTGTGATGCTGTGTGAAAGTGGGAGCCAGATCTCAAGTCTGATTCATCCTGGTCTCGATATATTACAGTGCTGTGGGGAGTGGAGAAATCGTGCTCAATTGTATCACTTGAGTTGAGATGAGGATTTGTCACATCCCCGTATTCTTCTCAGTCTTTTTGTCAATTGTCAGCACTTCCCGTTACTTCTCTGCTGCTTGGCAAAGCTGACAGTGTGTCCTGGCCACGTGTGCTTTCTTTGTCTCCTTGCTATGGGTATTTTTCAAGGTCAAGATGCTTGTCTGTATCTGGAGAGCTGTTGTATATCCTCAGGTGTGTCTCTATGTGTGAGATTGAGCTAATCAAAAATATAATCTTATTGCACATTTCTGTTTGCATTGACCAAAGCAGGAGGAGTCTGTTCCTTACCAAGAATTTAACAGATGCTGCCCTGCCCATCCTGCTGGAAATGAATTGGGCTTTGCAGATTGGTACCAGCTGTTTCATTATCACTGCTCTTTTTAGCAAGTTTTTGTTTCAACAGAATATTGCTTGTCATAGATAGGAAAAAGTTCCTGTCCGGATGCTCAGTGTGTTGTAGTCCAGCAGAACTGAATTGTGGTGGGTGTCCTAGGCAGTAAGATGGATTTACTGGGGATTCATTAAACGAGATACAAAGAAGAATAAAAGATGGTCATTAGAAGGTTTACAGACACAGGTTTTCCCCATTTCATATATTTAGCTCAACTGTCTCCCACCTGATATTCCAAGCTTTCAGGAGCCAAGCACTATTTCTCTTTTTGGCCTGTCAAAGGTGACTGAGTTCCTGCAGGATGGAGAGACCAGGGAAGAAATAGCTGCTTTCCAGTCACTTCCAGGTTATGTGACTTCTTCTGTTGTGTTTTCAGAAGAGCTTTGGGTTTGGAGTTAACTGCTGGAGAACTCTGCATGTGTGTCTGTACATAAAGTTTAGCAGCTTATCAGGTATGTTCAGTTTAGCAAAATCAGGATTGCCAGCTTCCATCCCAACAGGCAAGTCCTTTCTGGAGGGCTCTTCTTCAATTTATTTTCTTTCTTTTAAGGGGAGCAGCAAAGAAAGAAAAGGAAAAACCTGTTTGTTCTCTCCTGGCAAACTCTTACCCCTGTTAGAAGTTGCATATTACTTTGTCTTACTTGGTAAAGTTCAGCAAGACAGTTATTTGTGTGGAATAAGGAAAGAGCAGGAAATACAGTGTCTAGAAGCACGGGCATGACAAGTCATTACAGATTAGGCCTTTTGGCTGCAGCTGTCTGATTGCTGCTGCGCTCTCCTTGACACGATGTTCGCCTGCCTGCTGGAGTTCTTATCGCCCTTCTTTGTTATAAAAGACACTGATTCTGTTTGAAATTTGTCTTCTTTACTGCTGCCCCTATCACCCAGCAGTGATAATAGGGACAAGTGAAAATAGGGCTGCACGTTTGATTGACATGCTAGAAGAGGAGATTATTAAAAATATCAATTCCTCCTGCAGTGTTTGATACGGTGCTGGAGCTTCATTAACTTCGAGAAAGCCAAATATTGTGCTCAACCTCTGCTCTCAGTGACTGGACAACAGTTTCTTAAATTTTTCCTTTAGAGTGCTGTGCAGTGCTGCATATCACATGTCTAATTTGAAGTTACAATAACTGCTTTCATGGTGCGTCTATGGAAGACTGACCAGGGGAATTTGCATATTAAGTAGTGAGATTTGTTGCTCACAATTGGACTAATACAGTAGGGCTCTGCTTGGACTGCACGGGGGGGGGGGTTAAACAAGCATCTCATGACTGAGCAGTTAATAGCATTTGGTGCCTCTCCTTTCTATTGGAGCTTACAAAGAATCTCCCACTTCCAGACTGATTTTGCAGTGTGTTGTAGCTGTTGGGTGCAAGCTGTTCCTGCACACAGCACCTGGCTGGGGTTTCATTGCCATCTCAAGGAGGCAGCTCCAGGCTTCAGGTAGTTCCTGCTGGTTTGTAAATCAACCCTGAAATATGGTGCTGGATATGATTTGGCAAAAGCAAAATTAAATCAGAGCTGGCATTAGCTGTTAGGTCCTACTGTGCGGTGTTTTGTATTGTTTGTTTTGTTCTGATTGGGGTTTTTTTAATGGAATAATAAAAAAAGCTTAGCATAGCTCTTAAACTTGCACTAAATCCTTCATGCTCCATCCCTGGATGTATTTAAAGGGTGTAGAGATGTAGCACTTAGGAATGCAGATTTAGAGGTGGACTTGGCATTGCTGGTTTAATGGTTGGACTCAATGATCTTAAAGGTCTTTTCCAATCTACACAAGTCTATGATTTCCACAAGAGTACATATGTTTTTTATTACAGCTTTGCAATAGAAGTAGCCTTTAATGACTCCTTTTCCTGTTGTCTGGGACCCACAGCCTCCTTGGCATTATTAGGATCTGTGACTCTTGTGCTGAGAACGCCCAATAGTTCAGTACCAAATATTTTTCTGCTGGAATATCACTTTGATGGTATGACACTTTTCATTTGTAAACAAATAGACTTTGTTTTGTTTTTCAGGTGATAACAAATCACTTTCAGAAAATGAAATAAGGTGTTATTTTTTCTGTTAATAAGGGCTGGCAAACGCAGCT
This sequence comes from Scytalopus superciliaris, assembly GCA_013400415.1. Taxonomy (NCBI): domain Eukaryota; kingdom Metazoa; phylum Chordata; class Aves; order Passeriformes; family Rhinocryptidae; genus Scytalopus; species Scytalopus superciliaris. The sequence continues at coordinate 361,572 of VXBX01005749.1, forward strand.
GTTTGGTTTCCTTTTTGGCGTTGTTCCTCCATGTAATTGTTTGTTTGGTTTCTAGATGAAGTGATTTGTTTTACTTTCTCTGTTTGGGAATTCACTGCTGAAAGTGACAACATCCTCCTTCACTCAATGTTAAATATAATAAGTTGAACATTCATTGTGCATTGGAGGTTTTTGTTAAATGGAAAATACTATTAGTTGCCAGTTTGAATAAACTCTAAAAAGCAGCAATCCGCTCTTATTGCAGCAAGTAATATGATAGCTATTATTTTTCATGTTAATTTTGAAAAATATAATTTGTGAGTCACAAATTACAATACAGCTGAAGCCAGAAATAAAGATTTGCCCTTATAGTTAAGTCTTGCAAATTCTCATGACTCTTCTTGCAGGTACAAGGAAGAGTCAAGTTGGCCATAGCTGGTCTGATTACCCAGCTCCTTTAAAAAAAGAATATAAATATCAGGAAAACTAATGGTGAAAAGACTGTGATTGAAGTTAATATAACTGCTCCTTTATCAGCCAAAAAGGACTGTGATACTTACAGGGTGTGATGTAACAAGCGCTTTCCTCCTGTCTCCTGGACAGACACTGTGTATAAATGCCTGTTACATTTTTAAGCAAATTGTTTCCAATTTGCCACCCTGGCTTCACTGCCCAACCAGCAGCTTAAAGGCAGGAGCCATTGGTTCCCGTTCATCTTTCCCACTTGCAGGTGCTCTGGCTGAAATTTGTGGGGGTTATGGGGTTTATTTTTCTCTCAGCTGGACACTATGTAGGACAACTCTTTGTTTTGCAAGAGTCACATTATGAAATAGAGTCTTTCCAAACCTTTCTAGTTTGGAAACTTTCTCCTTTTAGACACCTGTAGTCATCATGATTGCAGATGAAATAGAACAAGCAGGCACATGGGGTGGCTTTCGGGGATGCCTTGCCAGTTTGGAGGTGCTGAATGTCAACACGTGTAAAGGTGCTGACCTTGGGTATGGTGGGTTTTTGAGGCATCTGCTTGCTCTGGTTGCTGAAAACCTCCGGGCTTTGTTTGCTCAGTGCTGCCTTTGGTGTTTGTATTGAGGCTTGGCTGGGCTGATAAATCCACATGTGAGTGTGGGGATGTGCCTGTGCCACAGGTGGGAGGCTGGGGCCTGGCGTTGCTTGGCGTGGGAGCCTGGCAAGAGCAATAAGCTGAATTACCCAAAATCAGAAGGGAAAGGCCTGGAGTGACCCATTCTGGGAAGCAGGTGGAGTGCAAGGAAGAATAAAAGAGCTGGAGTCAGTAGCCTGGTTTCTGACTGTGGAACGAAACACTTCGTTTGCACTCAGAGGTTTTCAGTTACAGTTTAATCTGCTGTGTATATGTTGTCTGGCGGCCACCTGAGGTCTGAAGAAAGGGAAAATGTTCCGCTACTTGAGAAGGAAATGAAATGCAGGGGTTTTTGGTTTGGTTTGTTTTCTTGGGTTTTTTTAAGAAAACAAAGAGGTTTCCCCTCACGTGATCATTGTGTTTCCAACGTGAAAAGTGCAGAATCTAATGCGGTATTTCATACAGAGTTATCAATATCAGGAGAAGAGCGATTAATAGAAACCATGGTGCCTCTTGCACCCCAAAGCACTGCTTGTACCATCAAGGGAAAACACCTATAAGCACAGAATGTCACTTGATATTGCCCTGTTTGTCCTGTCTGCGGTAAAATGTCTAATGTAGTTTATTTAAGGTTCAGCTGGAAACTGAATTTTGCATGTGCTGCCCTGTCCTGACCCTGGGCTGATCTCACAGCTGTTAGCCAGGGAGTAGCTTTCTCTCCTGGCACACTCAGATTAGGGCAAATGAGAGAGGGACAAAAAATGGCGCGGTGCAAACTGTGTGTAGAATGTTTTTGTTCTGCTTCCCACCTTAGAAGTAAATTAAATACTCTCTCAAATGCTGAATGGGGCTGAAGTTTCTTAGACTACCTTAAATATTTAAGATGACATAAGTAACCTGTCATCCTGAGACTTCCCAGCACTGAGAAATGCAAGGGCACTGCAGGTTCTGCAGGTAGTAAGTGCATGAGCAATTATTGGATGCTATCAATTTGCAGGAGCTATTCTACATCCAGTTGACCTATTAGGCCTAATGTAAAGCATTTGGAAATTGTACTTCATAAAGCAGAAATACTGGTGGAAAAGGGGGGATCACTGCTGCTGTGCTTGTATATTAGATCAGTTTAACAGCTCCTCCCTTCAGCCTTTTCTCAATGTCCTTTTCCCTTCCCATCTCCCCCTCTCCTTAGCGAACATGATTTATAAAAAAAAATTCAAAGCCCTGCTTGAAAGTCATTTGTGGGAGGAGATGGGCACAGTTCTGAAGAAATGATTCTTTGCTTCTGTAGAAAATCAGATGTGCTGAAGGATTTTATACATACATACATATATCTATATATATATATATATATATATATAGATATATATAAAGACATCCTTGTGCTGCAGATTAGGTAGAAGGGAGGGGTTTTGGGGAGTTTCTGCATGATCTATCATGTGGTTTTCCCACATTCTAAAACATGAAAGAAAAGGCCCTTCACAATTGGTAGTGAAGAATGCTTCAGTAGTTTTCAGCAAGAACAGGTACTGCCCACGGGGAAAAGATTAGAGGCTAAAATGTGAAAATGTATCATACAGTGCTGTAGATTGCATTTATCTTTGCATATGTTTAATAGGGAAAGTTTACTCTTAAAACATATATATTCAGCTTAATGTTATCAACACTTTTCTATAAATAACTAAATTATTTTTTATCCATTGAAATGATAAACATTTTATAGTTCATAACAGCTTACAGTTTATAATAATGTATAATAAATGTAGCAACCATAAATAATTCTCTTAGTTCAGTCAACATATTATGTAGGAAGGCATTTTTCACCTTTTCCCAGTGGAGCTGTGTGCTCTTTGAGAGCACTCCCAGGGCCCGAAATGGCATCGGAAGCAGAGCACAGCACTTTGGGGCTGGAAGCTTGTTACCTTTCTATTTTTAAAATTCAGTCATGAAGCTCAATTTCTGCTCTCATGCTGTGATGAAGGGCACTATGGATTCAGGAGAAGGATCTCTTCATGGCATTTACTTTGTTGCTTTATTTTTCTGCCACAGAACTCTCATCTCCTGTGATTTCTTGCCTGTATGGGTAAATACAGTCTTTTTGTAAGAAAGCACCTACAAAATAGCAGACAGAACCTGCAGCTGGTGAATGCCATTTTCTCCTACCAATTGTTTTTTGGCCACACGCTGCTGCAGGAGCACCTGAGCCTGTTGTAGAGCATCAGCAATCACAGGATAATGGCTGGCTAGAAAAAAGGTAAATGATGGAAGTTAAAATTGCTAATTCACAAGTACTGCACAAAGTGTTTCTTGGAAAAACTATAGCAAAACATTTCCTGTGTCATATATGCTGGACAACTGAATGCCTTTGGCATCATTTCGGATGCATTTTCTTCATCACGTAGGAACTGTGTGTGTCAGAATAGTGTCTAATGCAGAATGTTTAGCTTTCAGTTGTGCTCTACCTGCCAAATGCTTCTGAACCTCCCTGAGTCATTACACTGCAGCCCTGTCCTCCAGAGGGGACAAAAAAGGCCATGCCCAGAATGGGAAGGGGACACTCAAAGTCTATGAACACAGAAACATGTTTTAGATGCTTTTTTTGGTGCAGGTACAAGTCTCATTTCTACTCATCACAGGCTCTGGCTGCTCCAAGCTTGTTAACACAGGCACTGAAGCAAGGGTGAGAAGACATGGGCAATAAGCAGTTTGGAAGTGTTAATGGGAAGCAAAGTGTAGCGTACGTGTGAAATAGTTTGGAAACCATAAACGTTATCTGAAGGTTGGATGAACAATTTTGCTGGCTCCTGCTGGATGTATTCACAAGGAGCCTATATTTGGAGGCAGCAGTAGTTAAACATACGTTCAGATGAAGCTTAGCACTCCAGTGCTTCACACCTCCAAGTAGCAGCATCCTTCACTGTTCCCAGATTTGGTCTGGTTGCCTGTTTGGGACATGATGCCCATGCCCTGATGGCTGAGGGCGAGTGGATCTCTTCCTTTGCCTGTGCATTTACGTACTTCCAGTGCATGTAGTGAGCAAACCTGCTCATTAAATGGTTGGTAAATCAAGGTCCCAACTGAGGCTTAGCACTTGGAGGGGTGAAGAAGAGAAAAGCTGTCACATAGCTATTTAAACTTTATTTTTTTTAAGAGTTGGATTTCACTTGTGAGTTGCATGTTGATAACTTGGCTTAGTAAAATACACAACATACTGATTTTTTTGTAACAAATTTCTTGCTCTGTGACTGCAGAAGTACTCTAAAAGAACATGGTTTGCTATAAATACAAGCGTTTATAGAATAAAAATATCTTCTGTAAAGTGCTGATCAATATTGGATATTATTCTAAGACAGGTTTAAATGCTCATTTGAGATGAATTCTCTTACTCATTTGCGTGTTGGCTTTTCACATCTTTAGATCTCCATTGTATGTTTATCCAAATCTAGAACTAGTTCTGGTGCCAAAAAAGCTTGGATTGCAACAGAAAACCACATGAGTATTGAAATCTCAGTGCTTTATTAACATCACATGCTTTCAATCAGGCACGTATTGGATGGCCTCACATGGATGTTACTGCAACATCCCATCACTGCCTTAATGCATCCCAAACAAGCATGTTCCTTGTGTGTATCCAGGACACTCCAGCTGCTCTACTGATAGTACTGCAGTAAAATAGCTCCAAAAACAGGCATGGGTTTTGCCTTTATCTGAAATTCCTTCAGAATGGAACAAGAGGGAATACATCATTTTAGTCTCTCCTCCGGGAGGAAAAAGGAACAGCAGCATTGTCAGAACAAGTGAGAGTGGATGTTGTGGTTTGGTATTGCAAGGCAATACCAGAATGAGAGTCCTCTAGGTGTAAATAGTCTTGTAGCTCTTGAACTCTGGCTCATGATAGACATTTTCTACACCAGTGCAATTTCTCTCAAAATAAGATAAACCAATCCAGTGTACAGAAAAGATTACTTCCCTGTAAACTTCTAAAACCGTTTTAGCTTCCTTTTTTCTTCCTTTTTTCTTCTAAATGGCATGAACTTTTAGAAAACATTCCAGGTTCTTCTCAAGTGTGTCGGAGCTGCCTGGGCCACCACCACCTTGGAGAGATCATCATGTAAATAATGCCATGTGTCCAGATACAGGTTTCCAAAAGCTTTTCTACCTCTTGTTTCTTATGGAGAGAAAAGCTGCCAAAATATGCTTTTTAGAGTTAAAGGAAAACTTCAGGTTTTCACCCTGTGTATCTTTCATAGATTCTGTCCTGTTGGTCTCCTCTTAAAATCACATTTCCTTGGGCTTTGAGCTGGAATGGTGCTCTTCCTGAGTATGAGTCATGGTCTGGGTCTCTGGTAGGTTAGCTCAGGGACACCCAGAGGAACAACACTGGCCCCCAACGAGTTTGCAGTTTGATAACTGGCCCTTACAGGCTTGGTGAAAGCAACTTCTGAATTTTCTGAACTGTCTCAATCCATTTTTTGGTCGAGTAAGCTTGACTGGAAGAGAATTCTTGACACCTAACCCTACCATCTTGCTGCTGGTGTGACCTTGCCTAGTTGGCAGTAATTTATGTTCCAAGGTACCACCATCTCACTTCTGGACTAATTGGCTTCATAGTCCTTCACCCACCACAGTCCAGTACAATGTTAGTAGAGGTCAAGCTCAAGACTTGTGTGTGCTTTGTCTCCCTGGGAAGTTTTGTGCCCTGTCTGGCAGAATGACTTGCCTCCTGTGCACCTAAATACTGTTGTTCTAGTAGCTGGGTTTTTGTTGGGGAGGGGAAGTCGTGGTTTATGATTAAATTATCACTCTGGCTTTTTAGGCAGCTTGGAAAGTGAAATACTCTGCTGATTTTTGGAGAGTCAGTGGCCAGCAGTGGGGAAAACACAGTGACCCACTTAAACAAGGAACCCACATTTCTCTTTTTTTCATCTTTAACATGACAGGTGTCACTTAGTGCTTCCTGTGGAGGTTTCTAAGCATTTTTGACAAGCCTGTTACATCAAGACTGCTCACCAAACTAAGGGGGAGTGGAAATTTGGGGATGCATTAGTTGTACCCATCCTGTTGATGGGGTCCAGCTAGTCACTTCATCTTGGAGCAGTGATTACACATACAGAATGGGTGAGCTCTAAACACTCCCCATTCCCAACCTTCATCTGTCCCAGGACATGATCAGTCATGATCAGCTCTCAGGGAGCAACTTTTTCCTCAAGAATTTATAAGTAAACATATTTAAATTGGTGCTTACCACAGCTTTTCACAATACAGCTTTGAAAAATCAACAAGCATTTCTTTTACATTCTATAGAACTGTTCACTTATGGAATTAATTCTTTCTGCTTTATCCATTCCAAAGAACACGGGGTTTTTTAATCTTAGGAATCCAACTGCAATTTTTGTTTTACTCCAATTATGTTTTTTTCTGATAATTATATTGAGGGTAAACACTGTGCCACAGGACTATGAAAGGAACAACATTAGCATTTTATCTTACTGTGGTAGGAAACTTATTACCAAGAGTTAATCATTTGCATTGAGCTCACATTAGTTAGGAAAATATGTAACAGATATTTGGAGGTGGGGGAGGAAGAATTTTGATTCCTGACAGTGTCCTACTTTGCCTTCTCTTGGCAAGATCTGTCCAGAGAGACTCCGAGAGTATGGCTATCTGATAATCAAGCCTGTTAAAAACCTATGTTATTAAATAGTGACAATTCAGCTTAAAATAAGGTTGAGCAAAGTCCAAGACCGCAAAGGCTTCTGTATCTTCTACTTCAGTGCTGTGTCAAACAGAATATTCTGTCTTAGAAATTCTACCAACTGATCTAATCTTTTCTTGAAACTCTTTCCAGGTTTGCCTACTCAAGTATGCTGTCGCTATCTGATTGCTCTGCCTGCCAAATTTCCAAGCTGAATTCATCTTCCATTGATAAAGTGAACTTCTCTCTGCTCAGTGCACTCACCCTTCCTTCTTTCACATGTCTCATTGCATTATTATAAATTAATCGGAGGATTTTTTCCAGCTGAAGGAACTCTTGCCTTGCAATTCAGATCGAGGTATCTGCATAATTTCTTCTCTTGTGTTTTGAAACTTTCCAACTTTCACTTTGTGTTGAAGGTTAATAAATAAGGAACCCTTTTGCTCCCAAAGCATTTTTCTATCAAGATATTTCAGCACAGATTATTATGTGTTATAGACATTTTTGATGCTAAATAATGAGGCCCTATGAATGGACCCTTTTCAGCTGGGGAAGCTGGTCTGAATAGTACTCAGATGTGAACATTTCCTAATGCATTTTTCTCATGCTCATCCGTAGCTTTTACACAGGCCCAAAACGTGCCCCCAGTTCTGTGGGGTCCAGGGTTTGAGATGCCCTTGATCAGAGCTGCAGATTCAGCACTTCATGGGCATGGTTTGCTCATTAGAGCATAGTAATTAGTGAATTTGCAATGTACTTGCATCCAGCCATTTTTCTAAATTCTTCTTTTAACTTCTATAGCCATGAATCAACTGGTTAGGGTGGGATTTTTTTTTTACTCAGTGCTTTGAGGGGTCCCATCACCAAGAAACAGTCATACCTGCACTGAAAAGCCATGGGAACAGTGGGCTCTTGTTTTCAAATGGATGAAATAGGAATCTCTTTACTAATGCATTCTCTTATTACCAAAGTTCTCATCCTTAAATTTGAAACGAAGCTTATTCTCCCTTGAAGGGGAGAAGGGGTGAGAAGAGGGTCTATCTAATACTAGAGTTCTGTCTTAACTCAGAACCAAAGACTTTTCTTGTAGAAACTTTAAAGTCCAGAATCATCATACACTTACTTTAATCTGCTATTATATCACTTATGTCTAAAACGATGGGGAAAAGTAGGAAAATTGCATCTGTCCTGACAAACAGTACTGCCATTGCTTTTGAGTAGATGACACTGGAGAAATAAGCTCCTTTGAGCATTACAGTGAGTACCTTTTTAGAAAAGACAAGCACAGCTCGTGGCCAAGACCTACTTCAGCTATTACTGGCTACGTAACAGCCTAGAGCATTGCCAACATAATCATCGTGCTGCCAGTTTTTAGCTTGCCCTGAGTTGTTGAGAATTAAATGAGTTTTCAATCAAATTATGTTCTGTAGTGCTTCCTCCATTTGAAAGGAAGACAAGTTACTTAAGGGACGTGCTGTTGTGTCCTCTGGAAACACTGAACAAGCATTGCCCAGGCCATTAATAGAGCTAAAGCCTTATGTGCTCAGGGACTTTTGAAAGAGATCAGATTAATTTGCTAAAGGTGGAAAGGCTCTGGCTACTTTAATCTCTCTTTATTTGAGCAATTTAAATGAAGAGGGCAGTTTCCTGTGCCTACTCCAAGGTCCTTCCATCTCTTAAGAGCCACAGGCTCCTGCAGAAGGAGGTTTGCAGCAGAAACTGATGTCTGTGCTTGGTGTTGCTTAGAGAAGATTGCCTTCATTGCGCTCTTAATTTGTGCACCTTTAAATGCTTAGAGTTGGGTTCACTGGCACAGGTTGCCCAGAGGAGTCAATGCCCCGTCCCTGAAAGTGTTTAAGGGCAGGTTGGATGGAACTCCAAGCAACCTTGTCTAGTGGAAGGTGTTCCTGCCCACGGGGTTAGAACTGGATTGTCTTCAAGGTCCCTTCCAACCCAAACCGTTCTACAATTATGTCAACAGTCCTTGACCGCAGGCTGTAATAGGTCTATTTTTCTCCGTGAGTACATCCACAGGGAGATAAAAAGGCCTTGAAAGGACTTAGTTTTAAGGCTACTTTGTTCAAGTGCTCCCATTTACAGGAGAGGGTTTTTTTGTGCTCTGGGTGTATGAGACATACAAGTTGCAACAAAGATTTGCACGTTTTCCATTTTAGCTTAGGAAGATGGATGATGGCTTTCTAATTATCTGAGCAATACGCTAATGTCCTTACGTATTATTACTGGTCTCTAACTCTGAGATAAATATGATTTCCTTAATAAAAGGTGTACTTGAAAGGTAGGAGTTTCCTGTGGCTAAGAGGTTGGTCAAAAAGTGTTTTTGAAAAGCCATCTGCACCCACCTGCAGATCTTCCAGCTGCTGAGCTTTATCCAGTCTTGAATGCTGGAGTTTCTTGGGGGATGACTTTCCAGAAGTACAGCTAGGAGTTTAGTTTCAAAACTGCTTGTTTAAAAATCTAACTGGCATCATCATTTTTCCTTTGCTGTTTTTTTCCCCTGCTTGTTTTAGATGATGTGCTGTTGGACTTGAGGCTAGAGTTTGCTTAGGCTGGGAGCATATGTACTTCCATGAATAAATTTTCAAGCTTATTAACTGGATTACAGATCCAGAAAGTATTGCGTATAGAAGAGAAGTAAATGAATGTTTTTGGGTTTCCCTGGGGCGTTAGGCCACCAATCTGTCAGACTTCTGTCCTGCTCAATTTCAGCAGGCACTGTCAAGTGGACAAACATTGAAATGGAACTTAGTAAATTCTTTTGGTGCCTCACTGTTTGGAGGCTCAGTGATGTGACCATTGAGCTTCTGTGGTCATACTTGTTTGTTAATGTCAGAACAAATTGGTTTTTACTAATCATAGAAACATTTAGGTTGGAAAAGACCACCAATATTGGGTCTAACATTTGACTGATTATCACCTTGTCAACTAGACCATAACGGGTTGAGTGTTTTTTTATTTTTTTTTTTTTAAATCAACCTGATGCAGAAAATTAAATCTCACCTTTGCAAGACCTTGAGGGGTTTTTTTAATCTTATGACTGGAATCTTGCCAGGAGGGACTGATACTCCAAAAGTGGTAGATGTCCATGTTCTGGGGGATTCTTAGGTGATGCCGTGGTGCCAGGATTTGTGCTGTGTGACCTGCAAGGATAAACATCAACAAGTGGGGTATTGGATTTTCTGCTCCTGAATCACTGGTGTGCTGGTGCTGTGTGTGACAGCATCACTTGACAGCCATTAAAGAAGACATCACCACCTACTGTTGAGGGCTTGTTGAGAGCTTACTTTGCAGAAAGCAGCTTGACATCTAAAGAGTATCAAGGATGTGTTATCCCACCATTGCACAGCTGCCTGTAGGTGCCTGGTGCAGCTCTGTGCTCACACATCTGCCCTGTTCAGACCCAACGCTGCCAGACCCACTCCTCAGAAATCCCAAGAGCATATAATCCTTGGGAAAATGAGTGATAGGTGCAGGGGGGGTTGGACTAGATGACCTTTAAAGGTCCCTTCCTACGTAATCTATTCTATGATTTCTATAAAACACTTCTTAAATAGGAATCAAGTTGAAAGCATCCAAATGCTGATACAGAAGTGGTTTGTAATGTGTGAAATGCTAACTTTATCATGAAAAACTGCCTTGTAAAATAGAACTTAATAAAACAGCAAGTATTATTCTGAGAAATGCAATTTTTTAGATTAAATCTACAAATGTTTGCTTATGTGTCTTTCACCTGTTCTTTAAACCAAGCAATTACCTTTCAGGTTTCAAAATGGCACCTGAGGAACATAATATGAAACTCTAAAATTAAATCATTAAGATAATGTATGTTTGGTATGTGTGTCAGGTAAAATTCCTATTTTCAGCTTATACTGAACTCTTAATTAACTGATGAGCTTAAGCAGCTGAGATACAGTAATAGTGCATTTAGTTAATTGGCTAACGTGAAACTTTATCCCTGCCAATAATTGTGACGCTGGAATAAATTCAAGACGTGGTGTTAGATCCTTTAGCTAAGCTAATTTACTTACTGATCATTGCAAAAACAGTTACCAACTTGGAGGCTTTTTTTATGAATTCCCTTCAGGAATCTGTGACTGCCCTGCATGGCAGAAGTAACATGGCAAGCAGTGCCATGTTTGCCCAGGTAGTCCTTGGGAACATGAAATTGGCCATCTGTCTCATTCATTATACCTCGTATGGCAAAGAATGTGTTAAATTTTGGTGGAAGGGTTTAATTCAACAAAGCCTGATGCAAATTAACACTGTGCTGAGATGGGATCTGAGAATTGTGCTGACTTCTGCAGCTCCTCCTAAGCAATTTTACTTCAGGGGAAAACCTAAGATGGAGAAGGATGTTTTACAAGAGCATGTAGTGATAGGAGAAGGGGTAGTGGCTTCAAACTGAAGAGAGTAGGTTTAGACTGGATACTGGAAAGACATTTTTCCCTGTGGAGGAGGTGAGGCCCTGGCACAGGTTACCCAGAGAAGCTGTGGCTGCCCCCTCCCTGGAAGTGTTCAAGGCCAGGTTGGATGGGACTTGGAGCAACCTGTTTTAGTGGAAGGTGTCCCTACCCAGGGCAGGGAGGGTGGAACAAGATGGTCTTTAAGGTCCTTTCCAACTCAAACCAGATTCTTATGAAATCTGGTTTACTTGTTGTAATAAATTAAATTCCCTGGTGGCATCGTCCAGAGTGCTCAGGATCATGTGTACACACACTGCACATGGGCCTGCTGAGGGTGTGCCTGCTGGCTTTCAACATGGTCACACCTCGTCAGGGTGGGGCTGGCTGCATTGTTTCAAGAAAATTATCAGTCTAATATTTTGTATAATTCTGGCAGGGTGACAGATAAGTCTGCCTTTCATTGTTTGTTTGAGTTTCTCCCCATGAAAGCTTTGCTAGTGTTGGAAGCACTCACTGTGGGTTAAACACAGCCCAGATGTACAGCAGATGTCCCTGCCTGTCACCAAACTTGGAGAATTTGTGGTGGCCTTGTGTGGTCGGGCTGTGGCTGCTTGACAGAGGCCGGCATTGCCCACACTGCTCCCATGGCTTAGGCCAGCATTAAAGCAAAGCTTTGTTTTAAACCCTGCTGAGCCAGACCCTAATTTGGGCCTTGCTCAGAGCATGCAGGACTCAGCTGTCAGTGTGTGGGGAAGCACTTGCAACCCTTGCAATTTTAAGGTTTTTGGTGCTGTTCCTTTTCCTTGGAGGTGTTCAAGGAATGACTGGACATGGCACTCAGTACTCTGGTCTGGTTTATAAGGTGGTGATCGGTCAAAGGTTGGACTTCATGGGCTTGGAGGTCTTTTCCAGCCTAAATCACTGTGATTCTGTGATGTCAGCCACCAGTAAACTGTCTCAGACAACAGACAGGTGCCCCTATCATGGCAATACACTGGCACAGGGTTGTTCAGTCAGAGGAACTCGCCCTTTATGCTTTTATCTGATGTGTCTAAAGTTTCCCTGTTAACTGTATCGAGGGGAAGATACAAAAGGGTTTTAGTATCATAAAAGTGAAGTTGCTGAGTTGCATTCTTCCTCATGTTGAGATCCAGAAAGCATTGTGGTGTTGGGTTGGGTTTTTTTTCTTTTAGATAATCTCTGTGCAGCTTCCCACTGCATTCCCACAGCTCTGCTGTGCTCTGTAGTGCACTTATTTTGCATGTGAGATGCTGCCTTGGTGCCAAGCCCTCAGCTACAGTTGAGTTCTAGCTTAAGCTATGCTTGCAGAAGTCAAAAGAAACATGTACTTTATGCAGCCTATCTCAACTGGAATATTTTTCACGTTGCTGACAGCTTCCTTAATGGTTCTTGTCATAGGTTTAGAAAAAGATAGTTTAGTTGCGCACTGTAGATGATACAGATTAAAGGTCTTGGTGCTTGCACACTGTGATTTGGGAACGGGAAAATCTTTATCCTGTTCTGTATCCAGCTGAAAACATTCATCTGCCAAAGATAGGAACAGTTTAAATTCCAGTGTAAACAGTGCTGACAGGTAATTGTGTTGATAATGTCTGTCCCTCGAAGCTATTTCACCAGAGTGCTGCTGGAACTTCATTGTCAGGCTGAAGCTGACACTGAGCAGCCAAACAGCTACTGCTGTTTTTCCTACTGCCTGTGGAAGGAGAGTTTGTGGCTCCAGGATTCCTGTGATAGGATATAATAGAGAGAGATGAGCATCATCTGTCCTTTGCCCTGCCTGACAGTGTTCTTTCTTTGTCTTTGGTCACCCTTTGACCGAGGCACTGAGGATGCAGTGACTCCACAAATGTGTCCCTCCCTTAGGCGTTTTTCTCTGTTCAGAGAAGAGGTGTTTTTTCATAAGCTTAATTGAGATGATCAAGAACTCCTCTGCCCCTGCTTCCAGCAAGAAGCTGGGTGGGCAGGCAGGCTCAAGAGTAACCACAGAGCTTTTGTAAACTATTAATCATAGAATGGTTTGGTTTGGAAGGGATATGAGAGATCATCTTGTTTCACTCCCTGCCATGGGCAGAGACACTTCCCACTAGACCAGGTTGCTCCAAGTCCCATCCAACCTGGCCTTGGACTCTTCCAGGGATGGGGCAGTGACAGCTTCTCTGGGCAACCTGTGCTAGGGCCTCACTACCATTGCACTAAATAATATCTTCCATATATGCAACCTAAATGTCTCCTCTTTCAGTTCGAACCCATTGCTCCTGCTCGTGTCACCACAGTTCCTGATGGAAAGTCCCTCTCTGGCTTCCTTTCTATAAAAAAGCCATAGAATAAACTCTAGGGAATAGTGCTGAGCTTTTGGTGGGAGACCATGGTAAAAAATTGTCTTTGAAAAGTACTCTTTGGAATGCTGAAGCAAATAACAGCATGGAATTTCACAGAGGCTTTGTTTGCATTATTGCTCTATCCAATACCGCTTATCCCAAGTGCTGGTAACCAGTGCTTTGCTGTCCTGCTCTTGCAGCTCCCAGAGCAGAGGAATTGTCCTCATAAAACCTTCACAAACAGACTGGAGGCTGAAGTTCACCTCTTGCCAGCTGGCTCTGGGCTGTGAATGCACCTCACGTTAGGCAAAATGCACTGACCTGGTTTCAATTTCTGTGAAAGGCGACCTGTGTTATTGCAGCATATCCCAGTGCAAAGCAGACTGTTGGTCATCTGAACAGATCCTGTGTGTGTTGGGATGAGGTGGGATGTTTGCATCTGGAATACCATCAGGGGAGCAGATTTCAAAAGCTGAAGCTTTTATTTCTTGCTGCAATACTTTTGGCTTCTTTGAAAAGTGAGGGGTGATGAGTGATGAGCTGCCCGGAAATACCAAGCTGTCTTGATTTCTTCTGCAGTTCCTGTTAAGATGATGGGAGAAATGGAAAATACAGTGTAATAGCTTGTAATTAGAGTCAGTTTTTCTCTCTGTCCAGCACATTCATACAGCCTCATTCATACATCATCTCATGTGTTTTATATGTCAGGCTGTGAAGCCTTTGGATTGACTCGGTGAAGGTTTAGTACTTTGTGGAGGTAGAGCACAGGAAAGGGTCATACTGGTACAACTTGTCCAGAGCTGCCTGGAATTACCAGAGTACCTTGCATTTTACTTGCTACAGTTTCTTCTGGTCAATTAAACCAATTTGGAGGAAGGTGTTGGGTAAGAGTTTAGGAGAGACTGGAGAAATAGGGAAGGCAGTGTGCATCTTGGAGACAATGCACTCTTTGCCTGGTTGGCTTTGAGTGCCAGGGTGGCACAAGTGATTGATGACCCCCCTCTTTGGACCCCTGAGGGACCACATACATCATTTAGCACCAGCACATGGCGTGTCTGGCAGGCGGCTCACATGGGAGCACAAGCCTGGCTTTAAGTGGTGCTGATCAACCTGCTGTCCCTGCTGGTTCTTCCCCTTCTCCGTCTGATTTTTATTTTCTTCCTTTCTTCCCCCCATTTCGGGTTGGAGAAAGGGGAAATAGCCCGAGGGAGCCCCAGCAAGTGGATCTACTTCTTGAGTGCAGATGTGTCTCTGCTAGGTTTGCTGCTCTGAAAACCTTCACAATTTGGTATTTGTCTGGCTCAAAATTATTTGCTTTGCCTACACCTTTTTAATATGGCTTGGAGTCTGTAGCTTGGTGTTTAATTATGCAGTTGTTTAAAGATATAACTTGAATTTCTGTCAGGAAATGTAGTTTTGCCTTGTAGTGTTCAGTTTACCCTTCACAGTCTCCTGTCATGAAAAAGATTAAAACTTATTTTCAAGCATGGTCTTTATATCTGTCTAATTTATCTGTCTACACACAGCATTTGACAAACTCACACAGGGTCCCTAGAAGTATTATACTTCTCTGAAGGTTCTCAGCACTGTAGTAATAGATATTGCTTTAGTTATCATATGGAATCTTGGTGCTCCTTCATTTCCTTGTTAGGAAAACCTAATTGTCCAGTGAATTATTTCGTTTGTATGTCTTTAATACTGTCCAGTGTCACTTCTTTTCCAAAATACTGCTACTGCCGTGCAAAAATAAATTACTAAATGAAAATGCTGAAAACTAGCAATAACAGATAAGATTCTGCCATTTCCCTGTTGTTGGGTAAGCCTATGCTTCTTAATGTAATTTAAATTGTGTAAGCCTATGCTACTTAATGTAATTCAAATTGTCTGCTGCTTAGATGCAATACATTTTCCCTTGCCTCCTCCCTGGTTTCCCTAGTTTTCTGCACCTCTCCTTTGTACTGACTCTTCCGAATGCTTTTGTAATTCAACTGCTGGAAGGATTACACTAGAGAATGATGCAAATAAAATGTTTAGGGTGAACTGTGTCTAGATATTGATACCAAATTATAAGATATCTTATGAGGAAATTGGAGCAAAATAGATATAAAATGCAACTCATTTGATTAAGTAGAGAACTACTCACTGATTGTGGGGAGGGAAGCCCTTGGGACTATTACTAAAAGAAACTTTATGGGTAGTGAGCTGTTATTTGCATTTAATTTATCTTTGGAAAGTACTTTGTTAGCAACTGATCCTCAGCAGGGAAGCAGTCGTGTAAAGAAAATATTTTTGATCATTAGTTCAATTTGTAAACCATTAAGTTTGCTTCTCCTGACTGGCTTCAAGTCATTACCCATCGCTGTTTCTCAGGCTGTGTCTCTCTGGGAGAGTTTTGCTTCCTCTGCTGAAGCTGTGAGTGTTTACAGTTTAAGAAACCAAACAGGACCTGTGTGCCACATTCTCCTTGCTGGCCTCAGCCTCTGCAAGTCTTGGTCTGTGTTGTTTCCTTGATGGCTTATCATTTCTGTCCTCCTCCCATGGAACCTGACAGTCCTCAAATCCCATCTTTTCTACCGAGAACAGATACTGTTGTGGTGATTTTTTTATCCTTCCTTCAGCACTTCTTTTGGGCACTCCTGTTCCATTCCTTATATCTTTTTCATCTCTCCCACTCAAGCAGTTGTCTTTATCTCTCAGATATTTTTCTTAAACAAAACAAAGAGAAAAAAGAAAAATATTATCATATATTGCCAGATTCTCCTAATACTGGTGTCCTTTCAACATTTTAATCTTTGAATACTTGCCTCTATCTGCTCATAGCTCATGCTCCACTGGTTGAGCATCCATCCATGCCAGCCCAGTGCTTGTTTCTGACTGTGTGTCCGTCTTCCTACACATCTGCAGGGATGTGGAAGCACAAAGTCATAGGTGGATACATGAAAACCAACAGCTTTGGGCCTCCAGTCCCAAAATGGAGCTTGTCCAGTCCAGATGTCTCCTTCTGGGGACTGCACTGCCAGGTTCTCCACACCCTGGAGGAGTTCTGTGTGCATGGAAAATTTTCCAACAGATACTTTGACCAAATTGGGACAGTTTCCCTCAGCTTACAAGAGCAGTAAAAGACTAATGCTACAAGCAACATATGCTTCTGTTTCAAAGGAAAAGGAACAAATTCACTGTGGAGCACTTGCATGGATTTAACATGCCAAATTTTATTCCTAACCTTATTTTTAGAAATAGGTGAAACATACTCCAAGAAATGGGATGGGAGGGAAAACCTCAGGTAAGGCTGACTGACAGCAAAGGAGATGTTTCCCCAAATGCTTCAGGTTTAAGCTCAGTTCTTGGAGCTAACTCTGGGTTGTAGCAGGAGACCAAATCCTGTGGGGTCTCTTACGGGGTTACCTGCCTGGTCAGTAGCTGGGAAGGAAGAAGATCTGGTTCACACTTGAAGCAGAGGTCCACCTGCCCTTCTCCAGAGGCTGTAAACTCTCTGCTGGCTCATTCAGCTTGTTGCATTTGTGGTATTTGATTTGCCAGAAAGCCCTTTGAGGCAGAAATGTTATCCAATTTGATTATCGAGTGCTGTAGTTCGTGGGTGTATGAACTAGGAATTATGAAAGCTTTAGCTGGATATTGGCTTTTAGTAGGAGACTCTTGTGTTACCAGCTGCTCCTGCTCATCTGGCCTGCTTTAGAGGAGGTGACAGTAGTGTGATCCACAGTGAGAGTGGCATAACAAACACACCAGCTGTTAAAAAAATAGTTCTACGTAGACGTTTTTTTGACATTCTGTTAAGAAACTGATTTAAATATCTGGATTTATCTGCATTAGCTCACTCAAAAAAAGCATAGATAACCTTACTGATTCTATTGCTTTGATGAGAAGCTGTGGAGAAGGGAAAGTAAACCTTCACAATGCAGGTTATAAAACAGTCTGCAAGGACTGGAGAAATATATCTTTCCTTCTGAAAAAAAAAAAAAAAAAAAAGACTTTGTAGTTTGCCAGGATCCTAGTGGGGCAGAGAGCAGTAGCTACCCCGAGGATCTCAGGGTGGTGTTCTCCCCGGGGTAGGGAAAACATATTACATGCTGCTAAAACCTACAGATGGGACAGAAACAGCCTATGGCTTCTCTGCCACTGTTTTTAGGTCACTTTAAGGTATAAACAGAATCACAGAACCATTTAGTTTGGAAAAGACCTCCAAGATCATCAAGTCCAACTTTTGACCCATCCCCACCTTGTCACCCAGACCAGAGCACTGAGTGCCACATCCAGTTGTTTCTTGAACACCTCCAAAGATGGGGACTCCCCCACCCCCCTGGACAGTTCCGATGTCTAGTTGACAAGGAGGTGATCAGTCAAAGGCTGGACTTGATGATCTTGGAGGTCTTGCATTCTGTGAGCTTCTTGCTCCTCTTTGGGATGCACAGCACCACCTGTGAGCTATTGGAGCAAGAAGAATCTAACTTGTTTTGGACTGTCACTGATGTGCTGATCTTTTCAAAAAGTAGACTCTTAATGGTTTCCAGATTCCCTTCTAAATAAATCTCTTGCCAAAAATATCAACCGTTGCCATCTATTGAGACAGCAACTTTCAGTATTGCCTCAGAGAGAACGTGCCGTCTTGGCATTTATAAAACAATTCCTGTTTTCAAGCAGGATATTAATAATTTCTTACTTATGTTGAAGTGGTGTAAGATGAAAAATTAATGTGGATGTTACTTTCTCTTCCAGATCTTGAAGCTGGTTTTGCCTCTGTCTTAAATGAAGTCAGCATTTCCTTTTGAGCTCTAGTTTGCTTCCAAAGTGAGGGACAGAAAACTGAAACTGTACATACTTGGCAAAGTGTTTCAGACTGTTGATGTTTCTTTCTCTATCAACCTTATTACAGAAAGGGAAAAGTCCTTTGATGTGGTCCAAAACTTTGTATAAATTCATGTAGTGATGTTTCTCTTTAGTGACTAAAACATGGGGTGGAAAGTGAAATATTTGGATCCTTTAACACATCAGGGCTTTTTACATGTCCTGAGTTTCTTGTATCCCTTCTACTCCATCTATCCACACACTTGGATAGAGATTAATATTTCTCCAGGAGAGACATAAAGGTTTTTGGGGGGTTCTTGAAGCACTTCTAATAAATTATAAACACGCTAAAGACCTTTTTAAATATTGGCTTGTGATGAAGCCAAGTTGTGTTTAAAGGCTAAGTACTGGGATGGATGGCTTTTTAAAGTGGATTTGGCTTTTGAGGCACTTTCTTCCACCACCCTTCTTTCCAACTTGAAAAAAAAGAATTTGTTCCTGGGTTTATCATCTCTGCTGTCTGTGTAGGAAGGATCATATCTCCAGGGAGGAGTTATTTGAGACTCTGAGATCTCTGTCTCTTTAGTCTCTCCCCTGCTATCCCTGTCTAGTGGAGAGCAATGAATTCGGATGCGTTCTTGGGCAGAGGGAGAAGCAGGGAGAGAAATGGCCTTTGGAGTTTCCTCCATGGTGCTGGATAACGGGGAGGCAAGGCTGGGTCCAGGAGACACTGCTGTCACTGTGGGAAGTGCCTTTAACCTGCTTCCATAATTAATGTTTGGGGAGAAGGAAAGGGCCCTGTGGGATAAATTAGCATTCATTGAATGTACGTGCAAACAGATGTTAGCTGAAGTTGAATGGAAAAAAGATGCCCACTGACCCAAATTTCTAACAGTGTCCTGTTCTGTCTGTCTGATATGTTCATGCTCTGACTGCTAAGCCTTAATAGGGAAACAATTCCTTGTCCAAGTGTTTTCCCACATATGTTTTTGCAATTTCATAATATACTGTTTAATGCATGCAGAGCTGCCTCCTTCACCATTGTTTTAGGCTGCCCCATCATCATCTCCCAGCCTGTGTGTGCTCAGCTGAGACTTGGACTGGGAACAGCCTGGCTTTGCCAGGAAACTTGGTGTTTTGTAAACACTTGGGTTTGCTGTTCTGAAATCTGTTAAATGGTCAGCACTTCTTTGAAAAGCAAATGGAAGCAATCTCATGGAAGCAATCCCATGGAAACAAAAAGCAATAAATATTTGTGGTCACTTGAAAGGATTCAGAAGTTTATTATTGTTAGTTCCTGCATGGGATACAGAATAACAGCTGGAGTCAGTATATGTGTGCCATGCAATTGTCATTTGCTACTTTTAATTGTCATCTGACTGTATTTCCATGCAAATATCTCATCCAGAGGAGGCCACCAAGTTGTTTTGAGGAATGGAGCACCTCTCCTATGAGGAAAAGATGAGAGAGTTGGGTTTGATCAGTCTGGAGAGGAGAAGGCTCTGGAGTGACCTAATTACAGCCTTCCAGTGCCTGAAGGGAGCTGACAAGAAAGATGGAGAGAGACTATTTCCAAGAGCCTGGAGTGACAGGACAAAGGGGAATGGCTTCAAACTGACAGAGAGTGGGTTTAAGATTGGGTATTAGAAAAGAAAAAATCTTCCCTGTGAGGGTGGGCAGGCCCTGGCACGGGTTGCCCAGAGAAGCTGTGGCTGCCCCATCCCTGGAAGTGTTCAAGGCCAGGTTGGATGGGGTGTGGAGCAACCTGGTCTAGTGGAAGGTGTCCCTGCCCATGGTAGAGAGTGGAATGAGATGGTCTTTGAGGTCCATTCCAACCCAGGCCATTCTATGATTCTACTCTGTTTTTTTCTAATCAGAAGAAGGCTCGTGCCTTTGCATAGTTGGCAAAGTCACCTTACTACCAGGAATTGTTTTCAAAGTGCTATTTTCAGTGACTTACACCTCAGGTTCATAAGTGTGTTTGTCATTCTGAGTTATGAAATAAAGTAGATAATCTTGTGATCATATGGAGTCAGATTGTATAAGGGTGTGTGGCTGAACCTCGTGTGTGTAGATTTTAGTCTCCTTAAAGCCTGTGTGAAGCTGTAATGCCTTGCTGCAACACCAGGCACTGATGGTCAGCCCTGAGACCCAGTGCTTGGTGTCGAGGTCTGTTCTGAGAAGAGCTGAGTGCATCTGTGGCAAAAAAAAATAAAATTCAAGGAAGGAGATGGAATATTTGAATTAAATATTGTGTTTGCAAAATGTTACGGCTTAACTGAATCAAGCATTTATGATATATTGATGCTTAGTCTTCTCAGTCATGTGCCTCATCCACACACACATTCTTGGCTGTAAATATGGTTTGTAGCTAACTGTAGAGATAGAGCCTAAATCGAGATTAAGGACGATGAAAAATATTTGGACATTACACTATTCTTCCATTGAAAACCAAATAGAGTAAGATTGAGGACAGATATGAGGGGTTTTGTCAGCTATTGTCAACTTTCTCCCAGAAAAATAAGAGGATTTTGAGAAAGTAAACTTTTCTTATTTTCTCTAAGGACGTGCATGGGATACAGAATACTAAATTTAAACCCTTGTTTGTCCTGTTGCTCTCCCATCCTTGCAGGCTGTCCAGGAGCACCTGATAAGCAGCAGCTTTGCTCTGCAAGCTTTGATATCATGACAGCAGCTGTGGTGTCTTGTTCCTGAAAGAGAGAACTTGGCCTTGGTAACATGGATGGGGGGTGACAGGCAGCATCTCTTCATCCTTCCCTGACGTGATGGCAGCTGGGGTTCCTCTGCTGTCTTGGGACAGCAAAGGCCCTTCATGGAGAGCATGGAGGTGACTGTCCAGCATCCTCTGTGCTGAGATCCTTAACTGCCTTCAGTCCTGGGCAGCTTTTCTGTGTTTCAGGAGCATTCAGTAAACCTGGTTTCTGTGCCATGTCCCGTGGAGGGGCTGCTTGTTTTCAGCTGCAAACACACCTAATTTAGTTTTAACCGTTGAAGGACGCTTAATTTCCCCTGGAGATGTTTAGACTTGTGTATTCAAGGCTTGGTGGTATTGAGCTGGGTGAGAACTGTGTTTGTGGTTTGTCACTGCTCTCTTCCCCATACTGTCCTCAAAGGGTCCCAGTTACAGGAGAGGGCTTGGAAATGGAAAAAAGAAATGGAATTTTAACTCTTGCAGGTGAAATTCTTCCCAGGGTGCCCTGAAGTCTGCTCTCTTCGTCTTCCTTTTCCTTTCAACAGAAGTTGAAATAATCCTTTACTCACTCAAATGAAAGAGAATGGTTTAGAACAGTCTTGACAGTGCTGGAATTTAAAGTGAGCAAGGAGCTTTAATCTACCATCTTTATACCTATGTGATTATCTTAACCGGTTATTACACCAAATAGCTGTAGTTAAAATGAAACAAATGCTTTTGTGTTTACTGTGAATGAGGTAACCACTTTTTAAAGCTTAGATTCCTGGATTTCCAGGTGAAATCAGCAAGCAGGATGTTTCGCCTCAATTTTTGAAGAGGTCAAACCAACTTGGAGTTTAGGGGAAGGGAGGTGAAGCCTCAGAGGAGATGGAGAAATGGGTTTCGGATTGCCTGGAAGTAAGTTCAGCACTGTAGATCCTAATCAGAATAACCAAAGGGCACTACAGTTACTTTGTGCTGTTATTTTTATTAATTTCCCTTCCTCTTTCTCCCCCACAGTTGCTCTCGGTCGTAATCAGCCCCTGAAGAAAGAGAAACCGAAATGGAAAAGCGATTACCCCATGACAGATGGACAGTTACGCAGTAAGAGGGATGAGTTTTGGGACACAGCACCAGCTTTCGAAGGTCGCAAGGAGATTTGGGATGCCCTCAAGGCCGCTGCACACGCTTTCGAGAGCAACGATCACGAACTGGCACAAGCAATCATTGATGGTGCAAACATAACACTACCACATGGTAGGTTTGGCTGACGTGGATGTGGCCTCTGAGAATGGTAACAGTAGGTTAAGACAGATATGTTTTTAAGCTGAAAATCTGTTGAGATGTGAACACGATAGTTTAAAATATCCATATTTTAGTGTGTACGTCTTCCTATTTGGAGTTTCAAAGCAAAATCATATCAGTGTGTGGAGGGACCAAGAAAAACAGCCATTCTATAGTTGCTTCAATTGGAGTGTATGATCTGGTACATGGGATGATGCACAGTTTGTGTCTGACCTTTACAGGCAACACTTGGGACTTTCTCTAATCTCTTGAAACACCTGGATGCTCGAAGGCACAATTTTCCTAACTTTTTTCCAGCTTCCCTTTGTAAAGAAGTAGATATTTCTTTTCCCCCTCCTGATTTTATGGGTTTATTTGGCACTTGAATTGTTGGGGTTTTTAAAAGTTTCTCTCCTGAAGATTATGAAAAATATTCCTAAAAATTTGGTGCTGGCAATGTGCTGTGAGATCTTGTGTGAGATAAACTGTAAGCCCTTCTTTTGGATGCTTTCCCCTTTGCTCTGTTGTTCTGAATTTTGATGGGTTTTTTTTTTCCCAAGGTATATTCTTCTTCATTCAATCTGAACTTAATCAATTCCCTTTATCCCTAGTATAAATGCAGTTCAAGTTCTCTATTTAAAAAATAATAATAATCAAATGGATTTATAGCTTTGGTAACTTGAAATAATCAGGATGAAATTAAAAACAAACAAAAAAAAATCCACACACACACACCAAGCCCCCACAGAAAAAAAATAAATAAACCAACCAAGAAACAAACCAGCAAACAAAAAACCACCCCCCAAAAAAACCAACCAAAAAACCCCACATGAAAAGCAATCCACACTGAAAAAAATAATCACCCACCACCCCATAAGAGAACACACTAGACAGGAGCAGCATAAGACCTGATGAGGTTCTGCTTGGTGTCCTCTTTGCCAGAAGAGACATGAAAAGCCTTGCACCAAATAAATTAACTCGTTCCTAACACATATAAAAGACGTTATTTATGTGCTGAGTGGGGTCTGCTGGGGAGATAAAAGGGGGGTGATTTGGAAGATCCAGGGGTTTGCTTTCTAGGGTAACTAGTCTTCATGAGATTGAGTACTCACAGTGCCTTTTTACTTTCTTTTTCTTTTATTGTTGGTGTTCAGGAGCTCAGTTTCCTTAAAAGTCACAGGTGATGATGTATTTAGGTTGGAAAGGGTGTTTGGGGGATCCCTCTGTCCCATATTAAAGTGTGAAACATCACTGGTAGTGTGGTGTAATGTGTTGTCTCTCCCACTCCTGTGGAATAGTCAGGATCTCTGAAACATCCCTGAGAGGTGGAAACTCCCAGTGCTGCAACATAACCTGGATTTTCCATAATTCCTTGGTGGTCTATTGTGGTCCTCCAGATCCTTGTTTACTTCCAAGGAGGTTTGTGGTTTGCATTTAACTGATGCTGAAGGAGTTTTTGTCAAGGGGAGTTACACACATGGAAATGGTTTCTGTAGTAGTCAGTTTTAAAAAGGAATTTGTCAATTATTTCCAGAACTTGCTGATGCCGAGGAGATCTCAAGTCTCCTCCCCACCAGACCTGTTGGAGGTCTGTACATATCCCAGGCTTGAGTTATTGGAGAGAGAATAATAATGTCTCTGCTATAGGCCAATGTGGTTTTCAAAAGAGGACCAAAGGAGTCAACTTGTCTCATGTAGAACTGGTATCAAAAGACTTCTTTGTGCCTGTGTTTTCCATATGTGTTTCTTTAGTTGCACAAGTTCATAAAATGGATCAGAATCTGGAAATCCTAAATTGCCTACGAGGCTCCTTTGTTTTCTGTATCAGTAATGTATTTTAAATAGCATATTATATTTATTCTGTGTCCAGAAAACATCAGAATATTCTCCTCCTAATTTGATAACACTGATGGATTTTTGTCTTTCCAAAACATCTGCATTGCTGAAAATGTCCCAGGAGCAGCTGGGTGTTTAGACAGCTTGTGAGCTGGAGGGAATTGTATAGGTGAGAGGGGACTGGAAAAACAGAAAACTGAAGTTACTGATAATAAGCCGCTGTTTACATAAATGGATATAATTAATATCTCAGGGAGTGCATAGTTGCAGACCTAAGGAAGTCACTGCATTGTTTTGCTTAGTTGCTAAAATATAAATAGTAGATGTCAGGAAAGCTCAATGTTATATATGGGGAAGGTTTAACAAAATGTGTATTTCCTTTCCTTGTGGTCTCTCACTACTGATGTGAGCTGCTTTCACATCAGGCTTCAGCTTAACCTTAGAGAATTGTCTTTTAGTGTGGGAATGTTCATTCTCAGTGAGGTCTGAGCTTCCTTGTGACCATACACAAGAGACTGGTAGAAAAATAATTCTCTCAATAAATGAAAATTTGAATCATGAGCAGCAAGAGGGATATTATTTGTATAATGTGGTTATGGAATTTGATGAGACTCTATTAATGAGTTAGTTTGGTGGCACTGCATTATGTATTCAAGTTAAATGTTGCACGTGTGTGCCTATGAACAGCACTTCAGGGGAAACATTAAATTTATGGCATCAAGTCATGCAAAGAAACAGTTTGTGTTAGGTCTCTGCTGTCTCTTGTTAGAGTGACATAGCAACTTGTAACTGTGCAGGAGGATTTTATTCAAGTGGAAAAGTTTAAGCCGTTTAACCCTACCTGGAATTTTAAATCTGTCCTTGGTTTCTGAGGTGGAATCCCTTGTGTATCTCACAAGAAGGGTGGATGTGTAATGCATAGTTTCAGGGCTCCCAGATTTTGAAAATAGTATTTCCTAGTTTCTTGAATAACTGCTTATTAAGCTCAGACTTCATAAGCATGTTTCTAAATCCCAGATGGTTCTTGTTGCAAGCAAAACTCTGTAATTGGGCAGATAACTCACGTTTAGAATCATAGGATGGTTTGGGTTGGAAGGAACCTTAAAGATCATCCAGTCCCACCCCTTGCCATGGGCAGGGTCACCTTTCACTAGACCAGGTTGCTCCAAGCACCTTCCAGCCTGGCCTTGGACACTTCCATGGATGGGCAGCTTTGGGCTCTGTGGGCAAGTTGAGAATGTAGGATGGATACCATGCCCTGGAAATTGCTCTTTTAATGCCATTTAATGTAATACTTAAGAGGTAAAAAGTATATGAACTCTTAAATTTGGCTTTTTAGCAGTTTACTTGGGGTCCTGCCTCCTCCTGGCAGGCTGTAATCTGCTTTCTAAGGTGTGTGCAGAATACGCAGAGTATTTCAGCAATAAGTCAGGAATCAAAGTTGTATCAGAGGCTCTGTTGCCCAATTCAGGCCTGGCTTGAGGCTGAATTCCAAACACAGAGAATATTTTGAATTTTTGTCCAGGATCTTGAGTTTACTAGTGATTTTTGTACCCACGAAATTGCATTACATGCTTTTTATTCAACTTTGCTTGCAACACTTGTCTTGTGCATTGGCTGTTTGCATAGTTCTCCATGCAGTGTGACCTTTCCACTACAGAGAAAGCTACTTCTTTTAGAAATTCAAGCATTTCTTAGCCATCAAGCATTGTTAGTGCCATGTCTGAATAGATTATGAATAAAAGCCATCCATTTATGAACTCAGTAATGCCTTTTCTCAGCAAACTAAGCTTTTCTCTAGGCAAGTAGAACAAATAAACTGTCCTTGTTCTGAGTGACACCAAAAAGCTCTGTGGTTTTGTTTACAGAAAGCTCATTTTGGGCAAAGTTTGGAAAGAAGGGAAAATAGCTGTGAAGAAATTCAAGTTCAGTGTCTGCATTAGAATCCAGTCTGTGCCTACCTGACCTACCCCCATGGATTTATCCATGGAACTGCTGAGCAGTGCCCAGCTTGGGGTGGTCTGTCCTGCCACCCTGCCCTGGGTTCTGTGTGGGGACCCAGAGCATGGCAGGGATCACTGTCACTTCTGAAATTTGTCTTTTATACCCTTTTTATTGTCTATAGCTCTTTACCTGACCAGGTGGCAAATACACATCTCTAGGTCAGGGTCTGTTTTCTGTAGCAAAGTTGAGATGAAAGTTACAACCTCAAGCTGTGCTTAGGGGGTTCAGATTAGACATTGGGAGGAATTTTTTCATGGAAAAGGTGGTCAGACATTGGCAGGGGCTGCCCAGGGAGGGGGTGGGGGCCCCATCCCTGGAGGGGTTCAAGGAACAAATGGACATGGCACTCAGAGCTCTGGACTGGTTGACAAGGTGGGGATGGGTCACAGGTTGGACTTGATCTTGCAGATCTTTTGCAATCTTAACAATTCTGTGATTCTGCAAAAATCAAAATGCTTCCTGAAATAAAATGTAAATGCCAACGTGCAGTTCTGTCTTCTGGTCCACCAGAAACCATGGTAGAAACTACTTGGGAATGCCGGAGCATCTCCTTGCAGTTTACCATTTTTCCTTCCCATACGAGGCAAAGGGAAAACGTGCTGCCCACATTGGACAGGAAAACACTCTGTATGTCCTCAAAGAAAGCAATTGTTTAGGAAGATGATGTGTAGAAATCAAGATAAGATTATTTTTTTTTTCCCTTAAATAATTTTCCAATGTAGGTCTGGCATTTTTGTATGTGAAATGTTGTATTTGTGATTGGAATCAAAGGATATCCTTCTTTTGATTTCTTAGCTCTCCAAAGAATCTTGATTCCTAAGAAAAACCAGCATCAACTAAGGTAAATTCCTTTAGCTCTGTTGAATAAAATGAAAGATTTTTTGCTAATTTGTTCTTCTCCCAAAGGATGAGCTTGTCTGCAAAATGATGCAATACCAGGAGACTGTGGCGTTTCTTCTCATTTATTTTCTGCGTGTACAACAGAGGCTTAAAAAGCCCAAACTAAACCCTACATCTACATTTTACTGTCCCTGCAGGGTAACATTGTTGTGTGTGTTCAAGCAGCGTATTCCTTACAAAATTAAACCTTGCAGGAAGCGTAGGAGTGGGAGGAGGGGGCTGAGGAGTAAGGACTGACAGATACAGATTTTGCAGATAGAGATTTGGGCTTAGCTGATGCTGCAAAAATAAAATTGCTTTTTTATTCCAGAATCCTATAGGAAAGTGAGGGGGGAATCACATCCCTTCCAAGACTGTGTTCAGTCAGATATCTCACTTGTCTAATCTGTGTGAGGAAGGCTCTAACCAGTGTAATTTTTCTAATGGATGCCTTTTGCTGTCTTCTGCAGTTAAAAATAGCATGTAAGAAGTATTAAATAAATAAATAAGCTTGTGGGATGGGCTTAGCACTTCTCATCTATCTTGGGTGACTCTGTGGGATGGATTTAAAAATAGAAATAACGTTATCGCCAATTTATACTTTTTTTTTCCCTGATGTCTTAAAGTAGCACATTCTCCATATTTTATTAATGAGTCCATTTAAATTTAATGAAGAATAGTTTTACATACTTCTCAGCTATCAAACAGGAAATGTTGGAGTGTGTAGTATTTTATTAGGATCTGCACCAAATGTTAGTGTTGAGCTGGACTTGTCCTGAGCGTAATTAATATTAGTTGCAATCTGTCTGGGGTTAAGTGGAGTTTTTAAATTTCAGGATGGACACTTAATCTGCTGTAGCAGAGTTATCAGGATATTGGTTTTAACTCTTTTAATGTTGTTTGAATGATAAAGGGAACAGAGCTCCTGTAGCTCCCAGCAGGCTTTTACAGTGAGCAGCCTTACAGAGCTGGCTCTTTGTGTACAAGCACAACTGTCACATTTACTGTGTGCAACACTTGAGATCATGAAAAGTGGGGAGGTGAGTATTTAACTTTAAATGCTGGGGAAAAGTAAGTGAAATTACTAAAATGCTCTTGCTGTGAATAGAGTGTTTTCTTCCCCTTTGGGTGAAACATTAAAGAGAAAAGCATAAAAGAACTCCCAAACAAAAATAAAACCTCAAAGCCAACAGCAGCAGTGTGGGGAAAACATGGCACGCTTCACCTCCCCAGACACAAATTCCTAATTCCAGCAAAACTCTTTTCTCCCTGTTGAATCAAACAGAATCCCAGAATCAGTGAGGTTGGAAAAGACCCGTGAGATTATCATGTCCAACCTGTGACCAGTCGCCACCTTGTCAACCAGCCCAGAGCACTGAGTGCCACGTCCAGTCATTCCTTGAACACCTCCAGGGGTGGGGACTCCACCCCCTCCCTGGGCAGCCCCTTCCAATGTCTGACCATCTTTACCATGGAAAAATTCTTCCTGAGCTGTAGCTATGCATCATTCTGTGATATTTGCTGCCTTTGGGCCTAATGTTTCCCTGCACTAAAGAGCAGCTTTTAATGGCTGTGCCTGAAGTCCTGCATCCCCCTGTGCATCACCTCCCCTTTGTGTGTGCTGGGATTTCTGAGCCTGTTGTTGTTTAAAAGGCCATGTTACATCATGGACTTGCTGTCCCTTAGGGCTCAGCCACATCTTGGTGCAGGATTCATGTGCTCCTGACTGATCAGGTTTGGGTTCTGGGTGTCTTTAGCACTTTTCAGTATTAGTCAATAAAAAAGTTCCCCTCTTCTACGTTGAAAGCTCCATTTTTATGTTGATGAAAAACTCCATTTATTGACTCCATTTATGTTGATGAAAAACTCAGCAAGAACAGCAGTGTGCATTTGCAGCCCAGCAAACCAAACATTAGTATTTAAATTTGTATTGTAATTCAGAAATATCTACAACAAAATGATACAGTAGATATTTCATACTGACCATTTCATGTACATCTGTAAAATAAGTAGCTCCAGAAGTGGAATTCTGTAATTTTTTGCAGTGCTTTTTGTGTGGTGGCAGTATTGGACTTACCTGTTGTATTGATGAATCTGTGATTGAGAGAATCTGTACAGTGAATTTTGCTGTGGTATCTTTAGCATTTAAATTGAATCCCCTATGAACTGCTGCCCCTTAAGCCACAAGGTCTTTGTGGTTTTTCTCCCTTTCTTGCCTGCAAACTACTGAATTCACTGCTTAGCCTTTGCTGGGGTTTAAGGCTGTAGGAATTGCTTTTTCAGTAGCTTATTTGTCTGAAGAGACTTTTTATTTGTCATTGAAAATTGCATTTTTTTATGGATGACATTATCTACACTCATGTGAAACATTGTTGGACAATGTTTTTCTGTGAGGACACAACACTCAGGTTTCTCTAAATGTCTCTTTAAAAGGGTAGTGAATGATACTTTGGTGACTGGCTGTCTAATTTTAGATTTCAGCGGAGTTATGAAAGCTTTGGGAGGTCTGACTATCAAAGCGTGTCTGTCAATACGATCAGCAGTAGTACTGAGATGAGAATGCAAGCTGTAAAAGTTAAGGAAACTAAGATCTTTCTGTGGTGAATATCATAAAATTTACAGTTAAGCCTATTAGTTTGTTACTTTTTGAGTTTGGTTGCGTTTAGGTTTTTTTTACTAAACTCTGCTCTGGAGAGAGCAGTTATTAGTTTGAGGGAAGTTTTTTTCTGTTTTGTTTTTCCTTCAGTTAAAAAAAAAAAAAACTAAATGTAAGGGATTAAAACCCAAAATTGCTGGTGTCTTGCAAGGAACCAGACTGGCTGCTGCTGGCACTGAGGAGGATGTGTGTGCATTAGGAGAGGGCTTGTATTTTGTTTTTTCTTCTACACATCAGTGTCTATTTTTAAGAGTTGTTGACGTCAGGTTCGCTCTGTAGGCTTAGCTTTACTGGAATGATTAGTGCATACATTGAGTCAAGCTTTCACAAGACTGCACCCAGTCTGGTTTAAGATTTTCCGGCCTCTGTGATTGCACAGCTCTGATGGCTACTCTGGAAAAGGGCTGCCCGCCCAGGTGAGAGCCGCACTCCCACTTTTGGTGGTGCACTCTTCAAGTTTTGGCCGCTCCGGTGTTTTCAGCCTCATCATCGTGTTACTCTGAAGCACAGACACAGACAAGTGTGAAAAGCAATGCTGCCATCCAACTGCTGGATGGGCTCCTGCTCTGGGCTCTTGCCAAGCAGTGGGGGAGACCAACTCATCTTCAAAACCCGTTTCATGGAGCAGCTTTGCGCACACTCCTGCTGCCGTCTCCGTCCTCAGAAAGTACCTCCCGCTGCTGAGAAATCTCTGAAATGCTCTGGCTGTTTCGCTTCTGCTCAGGCACAGTAATTGCTTTTTCGTTAGAAGATTTCATCTAAATTAGGAATCTTCAAGCAGTGGCTCCAGGCTGTGTGCTCCCTGCTTGGACACCGAATTAAACCTGCTCCGTCCCGCTTCCCGGTGGGTGCTTGCAGGCAGCTGGCAGGGTGGCAGCTCCTCCTCCTCCTCTGCTGCTCTCTTGCCTTGGTGATTCTCAGCATTCTGTGTGTCAATCATTGAGCCAAGCACACCTGGAAAAATGACTTACTGCTCTTGGGAAATGCTCCTGGGAAACGTTGTGTTGGTTCCAGTGAAGGATGAGCTACCCTGTTGTGCTTCGCTGGATTCCTTCTAACCTTGAAACACAGTCTGTTTTCTCAACAGCCTCTTCAGTCCGGAGCTACAATTAAGATGATGCTTTCTGTCATTTCTGCTGTGATTAATATTTTTTTAAATAGATGCACAAGATCCTTTCTGAGGGATGCTGAATTTCCATGTTTTCTTCAAATGGAGTGTTGAATCAAATCATCAGGATGTAAAGCAATTGTGGCTGGCTGAAATATTTATATATCTAAGTGCAGGTTAGAAACTATCGGCCCTTCAAATAAAAGCCTACTTATGGCTACATCCTACAGTTGTTTTCCTTAAATATCTTTAACTTCTGCTCTTGTTTTCTGAAAGGTATTTTGAGGAGCTTTGTCAACATAATTGCCTGGGCTCTTCTCAAGTCTCTCTTTGTACTTGCCTATTTCCTGACTTTGGTTTCAGTTTGCCTTTTCTGGTGTGGGGAGGACAACTGTGCAACACTTTTTTCAAAACTGCTCTTTTTTAAAAACCATTAATGTGTGACCAGGAAATCACAGGTAACTCCCTTAAGGAAAAAAAAAATAGGCACAACAAAACCAAAACAACAAACCAAAACTTACTGTACATAAGGGCTCAAAATAAACCTGGACTCATGACAAAAGAACATCTCAAATTCTTCAAATAAGAAACTACTTGTTGATCTGTGTGTTGCAGATGTTCCAGACAGGAGGATGTCTGGTTCAAGTGAATAATAATCTCTGATATCTGATAGTGGCCAGGACATTATGTCTAGTTTATTAGATATTTCCCAGGAGTGGATGTTTGCTCCATCATTGGCTGCTTACAGCAGAGAAAGTGGGTATCTGCTTCATCTGCCTTGCTGTCTGCTAGTAAAATGAGAAAAGGAAATATGAAGTGTTCAAAATTTATTCCTCGCTGAGAATTCCAGTGTAAGCCCGTGAGAGCCCCCTCGGTGCTGCCGTCCGTGTGAAAAGGTGATCTCCAGTGGTGGCTTTGCTTGCTTCTGTAACTGACCATGTTCTGTGCTAAGCTTGGTATTCCTGAAGGAATTGGTGTCCTCCAGAGTGTCTCAGTTTGGTAACTGAGGGGCTCAGCCGGACCTTGGGTGTTTCACTTGCTCCTTGCCCATCCTGCTCCACCTCCTCCGTGATCTCCAGTTTGTAGTGCCCATGACACTTGTCATCTTTTCCTGTTTTGGCTTCAGGTATTTAAATAATAGGAAGATGGTAACTTCTCAAAATGGTTATTATGGTCAGGAGGGTCTGAGTCACAGAAGGCTTCTCCCTTTAGCTTGGCAGTCTTTTTGGGGCAGGTAAAGGAAAGTCTTGCCTGGGGTGTGTCACAGATGGCATGGGCAGTACTCACTTAGAGGTATTTTGGTACTTTTAAATCTCCCACAGCCTCCTTCAGTAAATACCTTGTGACGGTAACCTCATGTCATTACTGGGCTTCAGAAAGTGTGTTACAAGCAGATTGACCTCTGGAAAAATACTAATTTCTAAGAAGTCTAGTTTTTTCCTGAGTTTGTTTGGACCTGGAGCTGGTAGCTGCTTTTTGCTGACACTTTTCACTGACAAGCCCAGTGGGCTTTGCTTTTCTGCTGATACATGTCTGAGCCCAGTCCAGAGTAAGCAATGTTTGGTTTGTAGTTGTTACTGCAAAGAAAACTTGCAACAAAATGAACTGTGTGTTTCCGTACTTGTTTTGACTACTAGGCATTATACAGAAATAATGAAATCTCGGTGGTGCCTTTAATGGTTCCCAGGTGATCAAGTAAGATTTTTATAGAAGGTCATAGCTGCAGAAAGGCCTTGAATTTTTAACCTTTTCAGTCTCTCGCCATCTGTGCAGATCCCCATAGCCTCCTCTCTGTGCACCTTCAGGGCATGATACAGCACTGACTAACATGCAGTCTTCTACCTTTATGTTTAATCAATACTTTTTTTGCTCTTTTTTATTATAAATAAGGTCACTCTGAAGGAGCAGCACCTTGTAGGTGAGGAGCACACTGAATGGCATAAAGCAATGCTGCAGCCTTCTGTTGCTTCAAATCTTTCCTGTAGCCTCCTTTAATCCCCTCCACCCCCACAGCTTTAAACAGCCTTGTGTTGTAGTTTTATTTTAGAATGTGGGTACTAATGTGGGATTGTGTCAATTTGCTTGACCTCTCTGAAGCCTTTAACATTTTTGCTGGTTATCCTTGGAGACTGAGCATGCAAATGAATGACTTCCACGCTCATTAGCAGGTCTTTGAATGGCAGCACAGGGATACAGGCAAGTTTGGGAGCAGAAAGAACAAAACAGTACAGGGCAAACCTTTGTCTAGGTCGTTCTGTGCTTTTTCTATCCCCTGTTGCATATAGGTAGGTCGTGGGGAAAATTGTTTTTTAGTCTTAGACAGTAGTTTTTCACATCTTGTTCTCCTTTCGAACTGATGTGAGACCTCTTTGCACTCCATAAAAGCCAACATTTGCTTTCATGCCCAGTCTAAGGGTTGTTTCTGCTGCTCTGTTAGCTGGAGCTATAATAAGTGTTCTCTCATGCCAGATTTCCATCCATAGCTACTTCAAGCTCAGATTAAACTGTCTCAAATACCATTTTGCTGCCCAGAGTGGGCACTGTGGTTGGCAGGGGGTTGTTTGAAGGTTGAGCACGCTGCCCAGGGTCATGCAACAGAGGTGGAGCAGCTTGAGTTGCTGTGGTCACCAGTTCCTAATTGAACATCCCTGTGTTCAATCCATGGCCTTAGCATGGTCAGACTGTGCCTTCTTTCTACACAACTACCTGAAAAGAGCTTGTAGTCCGGTGGGTGTCGGGCTCTTTTCCCAGGCAACCAGCGACAGAACAAGAGGAAATGACCTCAAGCTGTGCCAGGGAAGATTCAGGTTGGACATCAGGGAGAATTTCTTCACAGAAAGGGTTGTCAGGCATTGGAAGGGGGTGCCCAGTTTGGTGGTGGAGTCCCCATCCCTGGAGGTGTTTAAGAAACAACTGGACATGGCACTTTGTGGACCTGCAAAGAGAGCAAAAACTGCACAAGTCTGTGGTTGGCAAGAAAAAGTAAAACCTCTCTAAAACATTTTTGTTAACCTCCCATTTGGTTTTCCATTTGAACCATGTCAGTCATAGGATTTGGGATGCTGAGTGCTAGATGTTCACTCTGGGTGTCTGGGAACAACAGACTACTTAAAAATTCAGTGGTAACAAAGGCATTGACAACTTCTTTAAATCTGAGTTCAACTTCTGTGCAGCCTCACACTGAACAGGTAACCTAGTGGCTTTAATCATTGGGATATAATACAGGCCCAGGTGATTGTGATAGCCTACTTTCTCTTTTTCCTCCAAATGGCCCTACCCTCTTTAAGAAGATGGATAATGGAGAACAGCATATGTAAATGAGGAGTGTATACACAGAAGCTCCTTTACCAACCAGATTTTAATTTTGTTAAAATCTAAGAGGCCTGTCTAGACAGGCATCTATTTTAATGACATGCAAAGCAGAATAGTAGATGAATTCTTAATTAGTGAAATGATTTGTCATCTTTGAACCCTGATGTAATATTTCTTGGAAGGTGTTACCTTCATGTAATATTAGATCCAAGTTTTAGAGGGATATAGAAGTGACAGTACATATGGTATTGCTAGCATGACAACTACCAGGCATTAATACATAATTGACTTTATCAAACCTCATTTGGATAAAGAACAATTCACCAATGAATCCGTCTGTTCTAGAGTTAGTATTGGAACAAAAGCCTGTGAGGAAAGGGATGGGGAAACTTATTGTCAGGGATGCCATGACTGGATGGCATTCCAAACCCACCTGCATGTGTTCCTGTGTAGCCTACTCTAAGTGACCCTGCCTTGGCAGGGGGGTTGGACTGGATAATCTCCAGAGGTCCCGTCCAACCCCAGCTATTCTGTGATTACAGCAAAAGCATGTAGGTGAGATCACTGAGGTTGGAAGGGACTTGAGGAGTCTGTGTAAGTTCTGTTGTAAGTGCATCTCAGGTTACTGCCTTGCAGATCCTTTTCATGTGCATTATTTTATCAGGGATTTTGGAGCCCCGGTGAGTTGAATTTTCTAAAGAACATCCAAGTGTGGAGGTGAGCACGAGCAGTGCAATAACTGATGGAATCAGCTCTAAGGTAGTTTTTCTGGCAGAGAACAGAATGAGAGTAGACAGTAGCAGAGTCTCTTTATTTTCTCCTCCTTTCTGTTGTTGTAATTCACCAAGCACAATTCCCATCTGTCTTGTGCCAGTTGCTGCAAGCGGGAGTGAGCTGGTCCCTGCTCACCAAGCAGTTCCTGGAGCACTGGGATCTCCTGCTGGCTCTGGGACTTGTTCTCCATTGTGGAATTGAGCCAGACCGATAATGTTCTCATAATGGAAGAGCTGTTTTTCAGTGAGTTTGAAATGAGAATTATTAAATGCTTTAATACTCATTATCTCCAAACCCCATTCTTTAGGAAGCTGGAATAAGTTCTTTATTATAAAGGGAGGCTGAAGATGAGAGCAGAGTTGTGTTGTGTAGGCAGCTGTGCTGTGGCTTAGGAGACAGACTCACACCTTTGTCTGGTAGCTTTATGGTAGTTCAAATTTGTATAACCCATGGAAATTTAGTGTGGGAAAAAAACATGGGAGGGGGCTTATATGTGTGGTTTATTATCAAGTGCTTCATCCACACAGTTAATTATTACAGCTGCTTTATTGTTCTCTGTACGTGGTGCAAGGCACAGGCTTGCCCCAGTATTCCCACGCGATGCCCTCCGGGGAACAGGAGAGCCACAGTTGGTAACTGCAGCATTGAGCCTTTTGGGTCATTATCAAGTCAGAAAAACCTCTTTTCTCTTAATTCCTCCCACTTTGTGACTGTTGTAGGTGAGCTGGAACAAACCACTGCATGTTTGCACTTGTTTGTCTCAATCCTGTTCACGTTCTGCTCAAAGTCACCCTTCACCGCTCTCGCGTGCTGTTGACGTCAGTACACGGGGGTTTTTCTTACAAGATCTTGTGTTTCCCAGCTGTGACCAGGAATCAGCAACTAATAAAGATGAAGAGATAGCTGAGCTTTTCTGCCTCAGTTGTTGCTCTCTAGGAACTGCTGTACTGTAAGACCCAGAAGACAACCCTTTTGTTTTCATAATTAATTTCAGGCAATACTGGTCTATATTGGGTTCAAATCAATAGTCTACAGGTGGAAGCTCTACTATTGCAAATTTATTCAGCAATCCAGGCTCAGCTTGGGTTTGGAATGGAGTTTTTCGGTAAGAAAAACAAATGAACCAGCTGTTCCTTGGGCAAATGTGCTATACACAGACACTCAGGTTCCTTAAATTATGTTAGTCTCATTGCAATGCTACATTTTGGTTTGTGTTGTCTTAATTTCTCTTCCTGAAGCAAGTCTGTCTGCGAGAAGGGAAGAAGAGATGGAAATCTGCTCAGTTTTTAAGTTTTGTTGGTTTCTGAACAATCCTCCTCAAAACTGCTCTAAAGCCTGAAGAAGTAGAAGGCACGTCATGAATAGAAAACAAGAAATTTGCTGCTTTTTCTGAAGAGAATGGTGTGCAGCTTTAAGGAAATGCCAAAATGCCATTAAAACTTTCTGTGTTTTCAGATAAGTGTGGTCATAAATGCCTGACTTAATAACTCCTCCAAAAGTTTGCCTTCATATAGTTTAGGTCTCTTAAGTTGCTGGTCCTTTTATGTGCAGAAGGACATGTAAGTCCAAGCTCTGAGCTCCCTAGGGGTGGAAGCAGCATATCCCAGTCTTTTTTAGTGTTTTCCCTTACCAGTCCTGTGAAGTATCTCCATCCTAATAATCTTAGTAAAACAAAGTTTTTATGGTCTGCAAGGCAATTAATTTCAAAATGTTCCAATTCTTCATGCTTGATGATCACATCTGCTTATTTTTCCCCCTGAAACTCTCAAGCTGTCTCCTACCTGGATAACAACCAACAAGAAGTTCTGCCTTGCAGCTCCTTCCAGAATTCCTCACTCTCCACGTGAGGTATTACTTTTGAAATATCAAAATAATCCCATCTGCTGTGGTTTTAGCATTGTATCTTCTTTTCTGTCTGCCTTGAATTGAGCCTGTAAAGTTAAGTTCCATAACTCTGTGGCAGCATCAATACTGAATGACTTTAGAATCATAGAATCAAAGAATATCCTGAGTGGAAGGGATGCACAGGGATCATCCAAGTCAAACCCCTGGTCCTGCACAGACACCCCAATAATCCCACCCTGTCCCTGAGAGTGTTGTCCAGATACTCCTTGAGCTCTGGCAGCCTCGGGGCCGTGCCCACTGCCCTGGGGAGCCTGTTCAGTGCCCACCACCCTCTGGGGGAAGAACCTTTTCTTAGTATCTGATTATTTCCTGTTATTTAGAGCCTGATTAACACTGTAGGTCTTTAACTGGGAAAATTTCAGAGTAATTAATTGGTCGGTGAGACCCTCAGAGCACTTCCTAGATCATGTGCTTTGGCACCTAACTGGTAGCAAGTTGGAGACAATTAGCGTTTGAGTTGGTTGAGTTGGTTTATTGGCTGGTTGTGTCACTGGCTTTGCCCAAAGGCAGTTCTTTCTGTTGCAACAGGGTTGTCTTGTATTCAAGTTTATTAAAGTCATGTTCACATCTAGAGGAACATTTAAAAGAATACTCAAGTATATCAAGTATTGACAAGCTTAGTTTGTCCTCTCCTCAATATTGTTTTAAGAGCTTTTATAGCATCTTGATCTTTCATGCCTAGTACAGAATCCTCCACCTAGATATGCTGCCTGCCACCCATCCTCCCTGCTGCTTTCCTCCTGGAATCTTCCCCTTTCTTGTGCTTATGATCCAGCAGTGAAAATTCTAGGTACCAGCTCCCCCTCTAGGCTTTGGCATCTGAACTTGCTCTGGTTGCCTGATGCAGCATCTGTCTGCAGGATCTGAGTAAGGAAAGGAAAGCTGCGAAGGGGAAATCAGTGGCAGTGGGGCTGAGGAATGGATGTCCCCCATGGTTCCAAGCACAGGGTTGCCTGCCTGAACTGTGACACCTCTGCATTGCCTTTTGCTTCTCTGGTTTAAGGGAGGCAGCAGCCTTCCTGTGCTGGAACTGCCTGGTGAGGACCCTGGTTGCCTAAGTAACAGGAAAACCTTGGGAAAAAAAGATTGTTTTGTCTTTTTTTCCCCATGTTTTCTCATAAAAGCTTAACATTCTTTTAGTGCCCCTTCCTGCTAAATAACTTGTGTGGTACAAGCTGAGTATCTTGAAAGAAGGATCAGAAACATGGTTTTCAGTTATAACAGCAATATTATGAAGGGTTTTCTCGTTGGGATGTTTAATTTCCTGTGTAGTTTGCTCTGCATACGGGATGCTGCAGCGAATGCCTCAGTGGAGAGCTGCCATCTGCCTGGTGAGATAGGCCTTGCCATGGTGGCTGTGGGTAAATTCAACCACTTTCCCTCTTCCTCTCTGATAACTTGCATTTCCCTTCATCACTTAAAATAGCCTCACGCTTACCACACCTCCTGTTAACACATTCAGCCATCGTTTCGCTGTCCAGCTCCAACCAGCCTGACACCCCTTCATGTGCTGTGTTTGAATTTGTTGCTGTTTATGACATCTTGAAGATTGTGGCAGAGTCTGATGCTCTTCAAAGATCACTTGACAGAAAGCCTCGTAACATCCAGCAGGAATGAACTGGCTAAAGGGGAGCAGGATGTGTGTGCACGGCTCTGTGTCTCCAGATGAAAGGTCTGGAGAATCAGCCCTGTGGGGAGACGCTGAGGGAACTGAGGGGGCTCAGCCTGGAGAAAAGGAGGCTTGGGGGGACCTTCTTGTTCTCCACAACTCCCTGACAGCAGGATGGAGCCAAGTGGGGGTCGAGCTCTGCTCCCAGGGAACAGGGGACAGGACAAGAGGAAACAGCCTCCAGCTGTGCCAGGGGAGGTTCAGGTTGAACATCAGGAGGAATTTCTTCACAGAAGGGGTTGTCAGGCATTGGAAGGGGGTGCCCAGTTTGGTGGTGGAGTCCCCATGCCTGGAGGTGTTCAAGGAATGACTGGATGTGGCACTCAGTGCTCTGGTCTGGTTGACAATGTAGGGATTGGTCGCAGATTGGACTCAAGGATCTTGAAGGTCTTTTCCAACCTAAATGATTCTGGGATTCTTTGGAGGAAAGGACCAACACCTCCTCATCTCCTTGGAGCTCTGGCCTGGCCTTCAGAAGGTGTGGAGTGCTATTAAGGAGGGGATATCATCGTAAAGTCTCTTTTGATCACAGTCATTGTCTTCTATACTGTATATATCAATATATCTGGTCTTGAAAGCCATTGAGTGGTAGGATATAGGACTTGCGAGCCTTAAGGACATTTTTACCAGTATGAGTGGAAGAATGGGATTACTGGTGTGGTTTATGGTAACCTATTCTTACATTGTTAACGTAATTATAATTTGTTATAAACTGTTTTTTGGTCCGGTATGGAACTGTGGGATTTTGTTGGCAAGAGGTTGCCTCTACTGTGTGCTCTTTCATTTAAATACAGACCTCTGAATTAGCTGCTGTTTTGGAGGATTTGTTTTAATATTGCTTATCTGATTATGATTAAGCAATCCAGTGTTTATAGCATATACTTTGACCTTGATGTCAGTTCAGCTGGGCAACGATATAAATGATGAAGAAATTCCTTAGCAAGCTCACCCCATGGTATTTAAAATGAACTCTCTGATATGCTATTCTAAAGTAGGAGCATTCTTTTTAAGATACGTGACTTTTAAAGCAAGGTACAAGTTTAGCTGCTCTGGCTAAATTGAAAGACTGTTAAAGTTTTTGGTTTTTGCTTTTATTTTAGCAGCAAACTGCAGCTACTTGTTTCTCTGTCCAGAATTTAGCACTGTGACATTTAGCAAATAGATGAGGCGTACAGAATGAAATGAACATTGTGAAACAAAACTGAAGTGTGGGAACTTCAGGCTTTAGTCTGTAAATGGCAAAGAACCATGAAAGGGATGGATCCAGTATGGTTTTGATAAAAGCTGGTTTCCTCAGAGATCCATAAATGATACAAGACTATAATGAGTTGGTATAACTATATTTTTCTGGATTTCCTTTTTTGTTTTGTTCTCTCATTAAATTTCAGGTCATAAGGGCCTTGGTGTTACCTGTACAAACACAAAAGCCTTAAACAGTAGATGTACCTAAAACACTGAACTTGCAGCCCAAGATTTCCACTGTGTATTTTCATCAACACAAATTATCCTAAATAAAAAAACAAAAGGGGGTATTTCTGTCTAAAAGATTTCCAGCTGAAGATACTGCCATTAGGGTGGGCTGAGTGACACAGTACATCCCCCAGTTATAACTTTATACTGTAGTAATTCTGCTGATCAAACATCAAAGTTTAAGACAACTCACTGTCAGCATGAAAAAAACCTCCAACTGAAAAAACCCCTACATTTCTAACAAGGAGCAGTTGGTTGTTGTGTGCAGAACTGCCGAGTCAAAGAGG
Organism: Scytalopus superciliaris; assembly: GCA_013400415.1. NCBI lineage: Eukaryota > Metazoa > Chordata > Aves > Passeriformes > Rhinocryptidae > Scytalopus > Scytalopus superciliaris. Next base: position 401,784 of record VXBX01005749.1, read on the forward strand.
TTTTTTAATATTCTGTAGCTCAAGGACTTGGCTCCTCTTCAAATGTTTCCAGTTCCAAAAGGATGGGTAATTTGGCAAGTGACTGTGCCCCCTCTAGGGGCAAAAATGTAGAAATCTATTATAGCAGGTAAGTTCAAAACGGAGGTTTGGAGTGTGAATAGGTGGGGTTTTTAACCACAGTGAGAAGGGATTTCTGCTATGATTTGGGATGCAGCTTCCTCAACATCTCAGTTTCCCAGATGACTGTGTGCAGCAGGACTCTGTTTTTGGCCTTCTCTTACTCTTAAAATGGTATGAAAAATGTGCTGCTGCTTTTCCAGGATAGTACTTGAAATATATTTTGTAGAGTCTGTCTCACACTGTGAAAAATTCAGCTTGTATATGATACTTCAGTGTGTGTTATAATCCTTGAGCTGTGCTGTGCCTTGTACCATTTTGGGGAGGAGGAATGCCACATGCAGCCTTGAACACCAACACCCAGATTATCCCAAGGAATCTCTCAGGAGTCCAGGGAAATAAAAATCACTCCAGAAACTTTAGGGCTTTGAATATGGGAGTTAGAGATGCTGTGCAAATATAAAGTACGTGCTGGGTGTCGTCGCTCTGGTGGTGACTCCGTACCGAGCCACAGAGTTGTCTGACTTGGGTGGTCATGTTTGTTTGTTCTGGCAGTGCTCAGTAAAACATGAGTCCTGTATGAAACCGTTTCAGCAATTTCTGGATGTTTGAGAAGTTACAAAATCTTCCTTTCAGAGTGGTCTTTGCCTTTTCACAGCTCATGTTCAGCATCAAGTAATTCATCCAAGTGGCGTTTTCTGGGTGCACGTGTGCCCTGAACCTCAGACTGTGCTAGCGGAGAAAGATTCCTCTTTTAAATGACACATGGGAGTACATCATCCCTCATCTCTGCTTTTGAAGTTTATCCTTGTTTATCTGGAGGGAGGGTTGTGTTTGCTTTTTAGGGGATGCTTTTAACTCAACCTCAAGTTTCCATCTGAAAAAAAGGTGAAGTATTGAAGGTTTTTGTATCAGTCCTTTAAAGCCTGAATTCAGACTTCATCGCTTTGTGTGGTTTAACAGCAGGGTAAATCTTCCCAGCATGACCACTTCAGTGTTAAATGTGACATGCATTCATACTCATTTTTATCCTCTTCTCTCCTAAAGGTGCTCTTACAGAGTGTTATGATGAACTGGGCAACCGGTACCAGCTTCCCGTCTACTGCCTTGCCCCACCTATCAACATGATAGAGGAGAAGGGCGACCTGGAGACTCTGGATATTCCTGATCCCCCACCCAATTCAGGGCACGAATGCCAGCTTCGTTTGCGCCTCTCCACAGGCAAAGACCTCAAACTGGTGGTCCGCAGCATGGACACAGTGTACCACATGAAGAGGCGGCTGCACGCCGTGGAGGGAGTGGAGCCGGGCAGCCAGCGCTGGTTCTTCTCGGGCAGGCCCCTGGCAGACAAAATGAAACTGGAGGAGCTGAAAATCCCAAAGGACTATGTGGTGCAAGTCATTGTGAGCCAGCCCTTAGCAAATCCCACCCCGGTGGAAAACTGAATTCTGCTTGTTTATTGATTCTTCTTTCCTCCGTCTCTGTCATGGGGTTTGTTTTCACTGCCCTCTTTTCTTTTGGTTTGTCCTGCTAATGGGTTGGTTCCAGGAAATGACCAGCAAAAATTCCATCTGTGATGGAGAGCTGCAAAAACATAAAAATGTAAACTGGCCTCTGGGGTTTGCCTGATCTCGTATTTAACACAACAGCAACCAGAACGGGGCAAGGGCAGAGGAAGGAAGGGAAAGGGAAAAGAGGGAGGGAAGAGATTGTTGTTCACTCAACACAAATACGTAATGAACCTGAAAACTGTCGGTGGTGTCCTGATCCTTGAGGCCAGAGCAACAGAGAGCACTTTTATTTAAAAAACAAACAAACTTAAAGACTAATCAATGTATCCAATTTCATATCAGCACCACATACAGTTCAGGCAAGAATCGCAGCTGCTCTGGGTCGGTCCCACACTGCCTGTTCAGGGCCATCCTTTCAGGTGTGACCGAACTCGCGTGCTCCGATGAGGCACAGCCAGCCCTGGGCAGTGGAGCTGGGCTGGGGGCTGGGTCTCTGTCCCGTGCTGGCACCTCCTGGTGATGCTCAGACCAAGCAATTGTACATTCCAAGATGGCAACGCAGTCCTGTGCCATTGCTGGCTCCTGAGCTGGGTACGCAGCCCGCCGGAGCCTTAGGCAATAACTTAGTTCATGTGAACTCTCACGTACTGTACTGTAAACTTACCTGCTACAAGACTGACTTAGCCTGAAGTTTCCTGGCTGATGGGCACCTGAGTGTGCCTGCTGAATTTCTGTCACTCAGATCATGAAGAGAGGCTTTGATCAGAGGAGCTGAGGTGAGCGATTCTGATCTGTCCTTGAGCAATAGGTGCATCACCTTTGTCCAACAGCACAGGTGTAATACGTCCAGGTTAAACTGCTGTTACACCCAGATGCAATAGATTGCAGCTTCCCATGCTTTCCTAGAGGGCACAAAGTATGGAAGAGGAGAACACAATAGCACACAATTTTCAGCTTTTGGTGTGTCATTGGAAGCAGCAGCCAGTCTTCTGGCTATGGTGACTCTCCAGCCAGGACAGCTGGAATTGTCCTCACCAGCACACACCCCCAGCCTGGAGCATGGCCGTGGTGTTTCTCAGCCAGTGCTTTCCCTTCAGAGTGTAACAGGGGCCCTTTCAGCAAACGACAAATCCTTTTGTAGTCTCAAAACTCTGAATCAGAGCATATTGGGATGGGGGGGATCAAAGAGCTTGTTCCCTCAGTTGGAGATGCTCTGTGTTACTGTGGCTGCTCTGCACCCCTGTCTGGCAATACCTTTGGTTGAGATCAATGCCTTGTTCCTTTTAAACAAGATTTCTAGTTTTCTTGGGTTTTAAGCCATCATTGAAATGAGTTCACTTCTTCCAAAGTCAAGTGTGCTATTCATATGTGAATAGCATATTTTTATTGGTTCTGTCTTCCCTCTCTGAATTAATGGTGTTTTACTGGTAAAACTGATGGGTTACATCAAAGATTTTAAACTTGTTATTTTTGCTCCTTTATTTGTTCCATAAAAGCCAGTTTCTTGCACTCATAGGGAGTTATTACACCATGAGTATCAGCACAGAGCCAGGACAACCAGAGGTCACCTGTACGACAGCACAAGTCTTTCCCAGCAGGTGGAAGCAGAATTTCCATCAATGGTCAGGAAACAGATCCACATTTTATATGCACCTCCCACCCTACCCCACACAACTACAGCTTTCTTTTTGGTCTTGTGTTGTATCAAGCCTGTGTTTTTTTCTGACAGCTCCTTTAACCTCACTTGAGTAAGGGATGCCTGAAGTGCAGTGGCAGAGCTGTGTAAGGGAAAATAAGTTCCCTGTTCTCATAAACACCAAAGTGACTTGCTTTTTTTTTTTTTTTTTTTTTAAGATGAGAACAAAGCTGATAAATACTAATCTATAACAAGTTTTCTATTGTGGAGTTTTTTTTAAGACAAATATGATTTAGTGTACCGGGTCATTGCAGCCAAATCTTTTGCATTCCAGTGGGGGTAAAATATTTGATACATAAACAAGTCAAAAATTTCCTGGACTTTTTCTGGGCAAAGGATGGTTTCATGCCAGGAAGATACTACTTGTCTCATAAGGCATAACTTACATATCTGTATAAGTGGTCTTTGTGATATCATTTCCCTGCAGTCCCTTCTGGAAGGGTGGAAATCATGATACGTTAAGGAAGAGCAAACCAGCGTGACAGTTCTGGAACTGTGAACACTAAAAATATGATTTTCTTATTTTTTATGATACCTTGTGTTGAGTTTTGTTTTTCTGTTTTCATTCAGGCAATTGTCACCAGGTGCTGTTTTTGAGAATACAGTGTGTAGGAGCTGGGAGAGCTCCTTCTTTCCCTCTCCCCCCTCTTAGCTGGAAAAGGTTCAATTTTATCACACTGTTATAGGTGACCATGTTTTATATTAATTGCTTTTATGGCAGGGAGAAAGGTGATGATCTCAAGGTCATGTTGTGAGTGGGTTTTGAGTAGAACAGAGACTTGGTTCATGAAAATACTCTTTTCTCTAACAGCCTCCCCCTCTCCTTAATCACATATCAAAAACTGAAAGAGTTCAATGGTGAAATACTTTTAGAGTGACAATGAAGACTTTGAACCTCTGTATAAAATGACAGATGTACTAAGCACATACCCTGTAGAAACAAAGTTTTACAAGATTTGTGTTGGGAAATGATTTTAAATTTCAAAATATATGTTAAAAAGTATCAGTGATGAAGGTGTACAGGCATATGGCGTGTTGGCTGACTAGAGGAGAGAACAGTCATTTCTGTCTCTGAAATGCCTTGTCTTTGCCCTACAAGGTGTGCTTTGGTGCAAATGCCAGTGCAGGGGAGTGGGCTGGCGCTCCTGTAGGATGAGTTCCAGGAGCAGAGAGGGTTTCCCCATGTGCCTGAGGTAGGGAGTGCAGGCTTGTTTGAGTGCAGAGCAGAGTAGGCACAGCTCAAGTGAGACTAACCAGGTACTCAAGCTCTGGCAACCCCGATGGGGACTGATGCAAGTCTGTGTGGTGGGCACTGGTGGCTGCCCAGGGCAGGATGGATAACAGCACGCTGGTGTGTGCACCCCTGTTTTGCAGCAGGAAGATGTTGGCAGCATGGGCTGGGCTGTGTTTTGGCACTTGGTGTGTTGCCCCACACCCTCAGGTGTGTTGGGTATAAGTGAAACAATGCAACAAGTTTTTTAACGCACACGACCAATGCCAGATACAGACAAGTGAAGAGTAATAGGTCTAGGGGGTTTTTTTATTCATTAGACCCATCAGCCCTTTGTGCCATTCCGGATTAGCTCTGGCTGTGAACTGATGCCAGTAGATAACCTTTTTTACAGTGTTAGTGACAGGTCTGTTTGACACAATTCAGATTTTTATACTCTTTATTGTTGCTTCTGCCTGACACAGAAGTAATGACCTAATGAAAGTCCACGCTCCTGAACAGCTTGAAGGGCAGAGAGGCATGAACACACATAGTCTGATGGGGCCAGGGAGCTCCAGAAGAGCCACAGGTGTTGCAGATACATTGCTTGGTGCACTGCAGAAGGATGCTCAGGGTCTTCTTCCACAACCAAGTGTCAGCTGCTCCTTCAGAGCATCCAGCTCCCAAAATGTCACTGACTGCCTTGGCTCTTTGTGCATCACAGTTTGTTGGTGTCTACTGCAGAAAACACAGCTTGGAATACATAGTTTTCTGAAAGCCTTTGCTTCTCAGGAGCTGGGAAATATTTTGGAAAATGAAATAGTGTGAGTTAGTGGTGTAATAGGTTGGGTTTGTTAATAGACACTCCAACGCTAAAAGTAGGGGTAAAATAACAAAAACCTCAGCCCAGGAGCAACCAAACCCAGCTCCTCTTTGCCTTCCACACAAAGTTCCTAAGTTGCTTTGGGGAGGAGAGGAACGAAGGATTCATTGGAGCAACAGGGCAACCCATGGCGCTGTGCATAACCTTTGGTGAAGCAGATGATCGACTGATAAAATATTGCTGTAGTGTGACGTGCTTCTGCATATTTATCTATTGCTAGTAAGTAATGTAAAACCTTCTTTAAAAGTATTAAAAAAATACTCTTTGTTACAATGGTGGGATGCTTTTAGCCATGGAGTTTTGAAAGCATTTTTGCTGTGTAGGTGTTGACGAAGTGAATGCTGAATGTTTTTCCATGTCTATGATGCTTCAGAAGTGCAAGTGGCAGCTGCATTTCTGACTCTTGATCTATATTTTACAAACTTTTCTATGTCACTGTACATACATCCAGGACCCTGCACCTTATGCAGAGAATGTTTACATTAAAAAAAAAACCCTAATTTTTTTTGGCTTTTTCCCTGCGCTGCTCAAATCCTGTTACTTTGAAATGAAAGTAGTCTCTGTTAGAAAAAGGGGCTTTTTTTTTTCCTTCGCCCTTCACCACTTCCCGTGTAATCAACTCTCTCCTGGTTGGTGGCTGGAAGCTCTGGGACATCTTGTGCTCTCCTGCAGTGGGATGTAGAGGTGTTTCAGAAAGGCATTTTGGAAAATGTGCTTTGGGTGGGGGATGAGCTTTGTATGCTCTGCAACTTCCTTGGAAACAGCCAAAAATGTGCTTCAAACCCACTAGATGTTGGTGGTCTGCCTTGCAAGTTCACTGGGAAGCCTTGGATTCCACTTCCCAGCAGCTGCACTTCTGTTTTTCTCCCCGAGATGATGAATGTCCTGCTGTCCTATCTGCAGCTACAAACACTTTTGTTGGTTAATGACTGTATATACAAGTCTGCCTGCTAAAAGACTTCCCTTTCCATGAAGTGTTTTTGATTGCTCTGTTCTGCAAATGGCTCTCCTCTTCCACATTTCATCCACGTAGATACTCCGTAGCCGCGTGTGTGTTGCTCTTGTCCATAGGAGATGGAGCTGGAGCTCTCCTTCTGAAGGGAGAAACATGTCACTGAGCCTACACAAGTCAGGCAGCTGGAAGATGAGATGTTTTAACCAGCAGGTTTCTTACCATGGACTTTGAGACTTCTAACAAATGTGTCTGCTGGACTCTCCATGAAAAAGTGCATTCCTGCCCTCCAAGCAGGACCACGTGTTGGGTATTTGTCCAGTAGAACTCTGTATATTTTACAGAGGAAAACCATTCAGTCAGAGCCATGGGGCAAATAGAGAACTTAAAATCTTGAATCCTGCCTTAAAACCTTTAGTTCATCTTGAGCTCCAGAAATTCTGCACCTGCTCATTCCCAGGTCCCTTTTTTTCTTTAGGAAATTGGAATCCAGTCAAAAGCTGGAGACAATTTTAGGCAATTGAAAACAAAATAAATTTGAGCTGATGGCTTTATTAAAATAACTAACTGGTCTTGGATTAAAAACCCTATTTGTGCCTCTGAAGTCCAGGGAATGTTTCAAAAGTGGAGGTGGATTTGAGCAATGATGGAAAGGACTGAGTGAGCTGGCCGTGTGTGGCACTTGCTTTCATATGCTCTGAGCAAGAGACTTTGGTTTGTGTCCTCTCTGCCTCATGGGAATGGCTTTCAAAGATGGCTGGTACCATCAAATTTGTACTTCTTGAATAAATACCTTCATTTTTATGGTAAAACTCTTTGTGTGCAGTTTGTTTGTGTGTGTACCATGTGACAAACATTCCTGTTCCATAGGATGTGGTGCTGGATTTGGTACTGACACAGGAAACACACAGCTCCAGCCCACAGGAAAACAGGGAGGAGGGGATTCCGGTGATGGGACCATTTCTTTCCCCAGTAAATTTATGAAAACTTTTGGAATCAAATTTACCACTTGTGTAAAATGGGCTTTTTAAGCTTTTCCCCTTCCCTGGCTTCTGTGGACAATGAAGAATTCTAGACCAATAACTTACTGTGAACATCTCGTAGGTAACTTCTAAACTATATTATGTTTTCTTCTAAACTATATTATGTATTTTTATATTGTACTTCTGGTCCTTGGTTGACACATCAAAGGTTGTCTTCAGATTGATAAATTACGTGATTTTTTTTTTTAAATCTAGGACGATCTCTTACCACTGAGAGCACAAACCATCCTGAACTTATGTTGGAAATGCTGTACAAATTTCCTGTATTTAAAAACAAAAACAACCCAACAAAAACAAAAAAAAAAAAAAAGGAAACTTTTTTTCCCCCTGCATTTGAAAAAGAAGAGTAATCCTTGCCATGCCTTAAGGAATAAACCCAGCATTGTTTTCCTCCTTAAATTTCTTCAGTAGGGCTTTTGATTCTGAACTGGAACACTACAACTTTTCCATTACCTCTGATACCCTGGAGAGACACATTTTAGTATTAATTTCAATGCATGACAACGTTTTATCTTGCAAATAAGCTGTGCAATCCATGGAGAATGCAGGGCCTGGAGATGTGCTCAGACATCCAGTGTGAGCCTCCTCTGCTGTCTGCGAATCAGCTTCTGGCTCCTTGGTGAACAAAAATAATGGATCTGTGTAATTGTCCTGTAATTACATTAACTGACATGTTGTCTTAATTCAGGTCACCACTTTTATAGTCTTGATTAACTACTGAAGGTATCAGAGGAGTAGGAATAAACCTTTGTAGGCCACTTTGGCATAATATTATCACAGCTAAATATTTCCATTTTTATTTATACCTTAGGATAATTTCACAGTAGAATTTGTGATGTGAGTTACAAACAAACGAAATGTGATTTTTTTCCTGGAAATCGTAATTACAGTAAGTATAATTTGTATTCTTTTTATATGTGAGTGTGTACATATAATGTCTTTTGTCTGTACATACTCCCTTTTTTAATATATAAGAAGTGCAAAGGCATTTCACTGAATCATGGAATGGTTTGGGCTGGAAGATAATCCCTGCCATGGGCAGGGACACGTTCCACTAGACTGGGTTGCTCCAAACCCCGTCCAACCTGGCCTTGAACACTTCCAGGGATGGGGCAGCCACAGCTTCTCCGGGCAACCTGTGCCAGGGCCTGCCCACCCTCACAGGGAAGGATTTATTCCTAATCTCTAATCTAAACCTACTCTTTCAGTGTGAAACCATTAAGGGAAATGGTCTCTAACCATGGACCTGACTTTGTTTGCTGCTTTCACTGGGACAACTGCCCTGGTCAGTGAAGGATCCAGAGACACTCTGGACACTGTAGTGAGCATCTGGGGGGGGCTGGTCCCTCCAAATCTGGGCTAAAAAATATCCAGGTAACTTATGGAAAAGGCACTGAGCTCTCACTTCAGCCCTGCAAAAAGTAGTTTGTTGTGTTCTCTGAATAATCCTGGAAAGCTGAGATTTAAACCACACGGTTTATTTTCTCTGGACTCAGAGCAATTGCGAAGGTCTGAGAGGTGGGATGCCACCTTATGGACATGCCAAAACCTCTCTTCATGGGAGGTTTCATGGGAGGCCAGAGGAGGCACTTGGAGACTGGAATATTCTAATCGAGTTAGTCCCTCATGCTGCTTCGTTAGGGGAATTCAATGGCAGTGAGTTTGTAGGAGGCTCCGTGGTGTGTGATGGGCTGTGTGTAAGGTGAGAGGAGAAATAAATTCACTGAGCTGCTGTGCCCAGAGGGTAAACAGTCAATATTTAGCGAGAGAAATGAAACCGACTCTCTTGCCTTCTCTCCACATGGCCTTAATTAGGTGGTTTCGTTAACAAAGCAAACAGCGTTTCCTGTTGCTGGGCTGTTACTCACGAGTGCGGCAGTGCGGATGGGAGCTGCCCCTGCCTGCAGCACGAACTGGGGGATACGGAGGAGAAAGCTGCCAGTGTGAGTGGCTTCAGCCTTGGAGGGAGCCCAGTCTGCCCCACGTCAAACCAGCCTGGCTCTGTGTGTGTCTGAACAAAGTCCAACAGCAGCACAGGACAGGAAGGGCTTGTCTCCAAAACATCAACAGGACTATTGCAGTACAGTGGGAAGGTAATGCCAACGTCAGGCTTAGTCCTGGGGAGAGCTGTGAGGCACGAGACTGAAGTCCAGCTTGCATCAGTCCTTCCTCCTTCTGGACACAAGTGTCCAGTGCTCACCCTGAAGAAAAGGAATTGCTTTGCTGCAGCTCTGTGATTTATTCACTTTCTACAAGTTTGGTGCATCTCTGTGGTGGGTGTAAGCTGAGCCCAGGAGATCAGAGGCATGAAGCTGTGTTGTTTCCCATCTGGGTAAAAGGTTCTTGTGACTCTGTTAGGAGCAGGCTGGTCCTGCTGGGAGGTTCTTCATGATTCCCTTCCTCTCTTTGTTGTTGTCAATGCAGAAGACTGTGAGCCTCTCAAATTCCCTGTGCTTCAGTTGCTAGCTTTGGAGAGGAGATAGATTCTATCTTAGCAGGGCAGCCCTGCCCAGCATGAACAGTTATTTCAGAGAAAGACCCCCAAATCCAGATTCTTGTCCCCTTCTCCAACTTGCTTGTTTCCCAGCTCACTCAGGAGAAATTGATTCCAACCGATTGCCTGAGGCTCATCCTGAATATGTTACAGGCTAATAGGGCACCTCCCTGGCACATGGAGGCTGCTCTGCCATTTGTAATGACTTGCAGATGTTGGAGTGATTCACAACATCTGGAGGTACCGAGTGGTTGGGGGAGCAGGGAAGTGCCTTTACAGCTGGGTCACAGCTTAAAGTAGCCTTTTAACTGGGTAGCCTGGAGATGAAAGCACAGGATTGGTGCAGCTTGGGACTGAAACAGCTCATTCCAGGAAAATAGTGTGAGGGCATTAGAGAACTATCCACAGGATGGAGGCTCTGATACCTCACTGCACCACTGAACCTCACAGGAAGTGGGATGCAAGCCCTGCAGGGCTGAGAGGTACAACATCTGCCTGTAACAAATAATTAAAAAGGATACTGGTGGTGGAACTGGAACTCAAAGGAGGGGGATTATCCATAAAAACAATAACCCAGGTAGCTGGCAGCAGAAAGGAGGAGCGAGTGAAGTGGTCTGCCTTGGTTCCTAATGTCTGCCTGGGTAAATGTGCTCCTAGAGCATGCTGAGATGCTGGAAGCCATAAGGATAGTGTGGAGCTGTGACAGGATATCTACAGTCTGTTAATGACTGATTCACTACCTGATCATTAATCAGAGGGCAGGGAGGGACTTGAATTAGCAGCAGTGATGACCAGACAGGGACAAAGGTGAGCTGGTGGCAAGATTGGTAAGGGGTGTGTGCCTGCACCTCTGTAAGGAGAGGAGATGCTGTGACCAGCTTTGCTCCCTTTCTGGTTGCAGACAATGGGGGAAATCTCTATGGACTCTCCTGGGAACCTGGAGCTGGCTCAAGGTCCAAATCAACATCCATCACAGAAGAGAGAAAGCTTCTCCTGGGGCTCACATCTGGCACAGACATAAACCAAGGTATGGCACTAGGAATATTCCTAGAAGGAGTTTCAAGTCCAAGTGTACAATACTGAGATACCTCCCTGGTCATAGCCCTGAGAATGGACTGCAAAGAGCTTGGAAAATAATGAGAAGCCACAAACAAATTCAGAAGAAAATGGCTTAAATAAAGGCCCTTCTGCCAGTCCTGCCCAACTCTTTCCATTACAATCTCCTCAGACAAAGGATTATGCCTAGTCTACCCCCCCAAAAATAATTATTTCTTTCTGCTGCTATCTTACTGTTAAATATTTTTTAATTCGGACAGTGCAGTAAGCCATCAAAGACCTGCTCCTGGAATCAACAGGAAGAAAACCCAGGTTTTAGAGAGAAACAGCTGTGAGCTGCAGTACCAAATTAATTCCAAGGATTAGCTTTGAATTTAAGGACATTTTCATGGCCTCTCTTGACTGTAATTTCTTCAATTTTACCTCATCTCCAGAAATATCAAATCACTTGAATATCTTCTTATGTTCTTTTTTTCATGGGGTTGAAGAGGAGCCTTGTGGCTTCAAACTCATTAAAACCAATCAAAATTAATCATTTTGTCCACATCAATGTCCCACAGTTAAAAGGTAGGTTCCTGCATGCTGGTGGATGAACTGCTTTTTGAGATAGTCTGTTTCAGGGCAGACAGATTTAGAAACAGATGATAAGCACTGATTTCCTGCCTGGAAAGAATACATTGAACACCAACCCGTGCTTGCATCCAGAGAATAAAGGTGACCTCCTGCTTGTTGCACTCGCAGGAAATACCAAAATCCTGGTGCTTCCTGCCATGGAGCCTCTCAGCTGCTGCTGGTGGGGTTTGGGCTGTGCTGGAGAGAGCTACTGACAGCCAGCCCTGCTCTAAAGCTGCTTTCATGGAGTCATAGAATCACAGCATGGTTTGGGTCGGAAGGGACTTCAAAGATCATCTTGTTCCACCCCCTTGCCATGGGCAGCATCACCTTCCACTATCCCAGGTTGCTCCAAACCCCATCCAACCTGGCCTTGGACACTTCCATGGATGGGGCAGCCACAGCTTCTCTGGGCAACCCATGCCAGGGCCTCAGCACCCTCACAGGGAGGATTTTCTTCCTAATATCTAATTTAAACCTATTCTCTGTCAGTTTGAAGCCATTCCCTCTTGTCCTGTCACTGCAGGCCCTTGTAAATAGTCTCTCTCCCTCTTGCTTGTCTGCTCTCTTCAGTTACTGGAAGGCTGCAATTAGGTCACAATTCTCTTCTCCAGGCTGAACAATCCCAATTGTCCCAGCCTCTTCTTGCAGGAGAGATGCTCCTCTCATCATCCTGATGGCCTCCTCTGGACCCACTCCAACAGGTCAGTGTCCTCCTTTGAGAGGTCCTTTCCCTTCCCTCCCACATGTCCTTCTCTCCTTCCTCCCCAAGTCCTGCGGGCAAGCATCCCTGAGCACTGGCCTTCAGCCGGGTGCTGGTCCAGAGCAGAGCTGCAGGTCACGCCCAACAGCAAGGCTGAGTTCTAGGGATAATCCTGGCTTTATGGTTCCTGTCCTTCACTGCAGCCTGTTTTTCCTCAGTTGTGGCTGTAGGTGATGCTGTGGAGGCTGAAGAAGGGCATCAGCACTGCACCAACCAGCCAGCAAAGAACAACAGCCGAAAAGAGATGCTCTGCTTTCTTCCTCACAGCTGAGGCCTTTGTTCTTCAGCTCCTTGCTAAGAGGGTCAGTATGTTCTGGGAGGAGGGTTTAGATGGTTTCTACCTGGCAACAGGTTCAGGGTTTGATTTATCCCAGTCAAGCAAAGTTGGTATTAACAAGGGGACTGTTCTTTTCCCTGCTTTCCTCTTCAGTGTAGTAGCATTGGAGCCACATCCAGACCCAGGGACCTTCTCCGTTCCTTGCACACCACGAGTAAACATCAGCTCCAATGAGCCGAGTCCATTAGGTGATGTAGGATGGTGCAGGTGTCCCTGTACCAACACCAGGAGCCTCAGGGTGTGCAGTTTGTGGGACAGGAGGATGCACACCACCACACAGAATTCATTAAAGCAAATCCTCCCCATCATATTTCAGTCCAGTGAGTTGAACAGCAGCAGGACCTGATCCTTATTCAGGTCGGTGACATCATGGAGAAAGAAATAAAACTGCAGATCAGAACAGCGAGCTCTCAGGCATTGTCTGCACAAAGCTGAGAGCAATAATTAGCGGGACTTATTTGATTTTAAATGCCACCTGTTTCCCAACAGGTTGCACAGGCAATTAACACATAGGAACAGACAAGAGATACTGCTCAGAATTCATAGAACAGTATTAATAAGATGGGCTGATTTATGAGAGAGACATGTGATTTCTGCACAGAGACAATGTACACTGCTCACTGGTGTCTGCCTGTCTTCTTTTCCTGTCTGCTTTTCCTGTCTCCTTTTCTTCTTCTTTTCTACCTCTCACCTGGAGGAAAAAAAAAAGACTTTTCCAACAAACCAGAAACACTGGGAAAAAAGAATCCATTTTTCTTTTGGAGGTGTCAGTTTTAATTCCTGATCCACTGACAATTATTTTTAGTCCTATTTAATCTCCTCCAGTGCAGGGGAAGAGCTACACCTCCAGATTCAGAATTTCAATCAAACTTCCCCAGGTGTGAACAGAGGACAAACTGCCACTGCTAACAAAGGTCTGCAGACTGATCTGATTCTGCTACCCTTAAATATCTGCCGGGGTGGGGGGGGAAACCCATGGAAAGAGGGATCATGTGAGCTGGAGCACTCTGGGGTCCTGCAGAAACATGACAAGAGATTGAAGAACTGCAGGCATGATGTGGGGAAATGGTGAACTTGTGGATGAGGGGCTGCAGGCAGCCTCATGCGGAGAACACTTGGCAAGAAACCCAACCGCTTTCTAACATGGAGCAAGGTCAGGTTGTGGAAAGGATTACATGAGAGGTTGCTGTAGTACTCAGGAATTAGCTTCACTGAGCCTGAAATCCTCTCTTGCCCTGTGTTCCTGGCATCTTGCTTGCACAGCTGTAAGGATCTCCCTCATCACTGGCTGGGGTTTTTCCTATGTTGATTTTCTGCTCGTTGTGCCAGGACCTGGTTATCGTGTTTGTACAGCACTGGTGAGCCTGACCTGGGGCCTTCACACGCTGCTGCGACACAAGGGACAGGAATACCATAAAATCAAACAGGGTTTGTGTGCTTTTGGACCTTTGTCTCACAGACAGTGAAGGAGGCAGTGGAAGGGGGAAGGGGAAAGAACTATCTTCGATGAGAGATGAAATGCATCTCGGTGGCTCTGCACAGTCTCCTGAGCCCCACATATTTCAGAAGATGATGCAGGAGTGGCCAGGCCATGTCACCTTTCAGACCAGCCAGGAAGACACAGTGATATGTGCTGTGTCTGAAAGCTCTCTGGGGAATTGTCAAGCATTTATATTAACCAAGCTGCTGGTTAATTAGCATTACAGGGTGCTGCAGTTGTTGGAACATCTGAAGTACGATATTTGTAATGTCTGTGATCTCTGGTTTTAAATCCCAAGTGATCAAGCACTCTGTGTATCACTTTTCAAAACAGCACAGAGGGCCTGTAATTTTAGAGCATTAATGCCAATCTCGTGTTCAGGAGTATTTACTGTTCAGATAATGCTTTCAATGAACACCAATGAGCTGGAAATATTCTGCCAGTGCCACAGTGTATCCTATTGACAACAAACAGTCCTTCATCTACAAATAGGTGCTGCAGAAAACACACAGAATTCAGCTTCATCTCAGCTGGATGAGACCTAGTGGAAGACCAGTGAAACAGAATTAGTGCCGTGGAAATTACCCCTCACAGCATGACATTTTGAAAGTAGTTGCTCTGATTCTATTCTATCCTATTCTGTTCTTACTCCAGTACTGCCAAATCCATATGTCCTGTCAGATGAGATCCAAACCCCATGAAGTTAGGTGGAAAAAAGGTGCTCAATATTTTTCAGATTCTTTCTGTTTCAGGCATATATTTGGGCTGTATTTTCAGTTTTTTCTTCCTACAGCTCAGTAGGGAGGAGGGAAGAACCAGGTGGATACGGAAGTTTCTTCAAAAAAGACAGTTGCAATTCTCGGCCAGCCACAAATTTCCAGGAATAATAGAATAATGATCAAATCCCAGAGGGGTTTGGGTTAGAAGGGACTTTAAAGTTCATCCCATTCCAATCCCTTGCCATGGGCAGGGACACCTCCCACTAGGCCAGGTTGCTCCAAGTCCCATCCAACCTGGCCTTGAACACTTCCAGGGATGGGGCAGCCACAGTTTCTCTGGGAAATCCATGCCAGTGCCTCATCACCAGCATAGTGGAGGAACTGGAGTTTTAAATTCAAGCTTCAGTATCAGAAAACTCCCACTGGAAACATGAGGGATGACCCTACCAGGATAAACCTATTCGTTTTAAGGAAACACAGAAATCAGCCCCGTGTTTTAGGGAATGATGTGTCAGGGAACTAACCAAGCTCAGATGCTCTCTACGCAGGAGCCTGTGCTGGGTTTTGCTGGAATTACCCATCAGGATGGACTGTGCGAACTCCCCCCCATGTCCTTGTGCCCTCGGCTGGGCAATAGGACATGGATGTGGGGCAAAACACACCTGGTGTGTGGGCGGTGCGGGTATTGCTGGGATGTCAGAGACAACCATCCACACCTGATCCCTCTGGGAAGCACCGAGCCTTTGGGAAGCGGCGCTGCACCGCCGGGGGGTTCCCCTAGGTGTCCCCATTCCATACTGGATTTCAGGTCAGTTTTCCAGAGGGTTTGAAGTGTCGCTATGGAGAGGATGCGAATTTCCCACCCGACACCAACTGTGTCACATCTTCCCCAAAACAAGCGCGTGACGGGTGCCTGCGGTGCGGATACACTCGAATTCCCGCCCATGGAAGTTTTGAAAACAGTTGTGTTCGTCTGTTTTCCCAGGAGGCCAACCGGGGGAAGCGGGAAACGTGCCTCTGTTGCCAAGAGAGTTCGGGATTAGAATTTTCCACGCAGGGATGTGCCTCTGGTTGGACCCCGCGGCTCAGTCCACGGGGCGGAGCAGCCCTGGGGATGCTGCGGGCCGGGCACTGGGACAGGGACCGCTCGGTCCTTCCCTGCCCGGATTTCGCACGGAACAACGTGCGCGGATGCGCCAGAACAGGGACGGATGGGGGGGCCGAACCGAACCGGGCCGGGCCAGGCAGAACGGGGCTGGGATGAGCTATACCCCAGCTGCGACGAGACAGGTAGAGCCACGCCCCGGCTGAGCCGTGCCGGTCTAGGCGGACCTGCCCCGGCTGAGCCGAGCCGGGCGGTGCCGGGCTATAGCTGGGCTGAGTCGAGTCGTGCCGACGGGGCGGACCGTGCCCCGGCTGAGCGGAGCCGAGCCGAGCCCTGCCCGGGCTGAGCCGTGCCGGTCGGGGCAGTCCCCGGCGGGGCGGTGCCGGGCGGGCGGGCGGAGGGCACGGGCGGCCAATGGCTCGGGCCGGGCCAGCCCAGCCCAGCAGGTGGAGCGGCTCCGGCTCCATGTGCTCGGCTGGAGGCGGCCCCGGTCCCGCCTCGGCTCCGTCCTCCCCCGGGGCCGGGACGCGGCTGCCGGCAGCTCCCCGCGCCTCCTCGGCAGCCCCGCTCCGGCATGGCTTTCGCCAATTTCCGCCGCATCCTGCGCCTCTCCGCTTTCGAGAAGCGCCGCTCCAAGGAGTACGAGCACGTCCGACGAGACCTGGACCCTGGCGAGGTGTGGGAGGTGGTGGGAGAGCTGGGCGACGGCGCCTTCGGCAAAGTCTACAAGGTAGGTGCGCGTTGGGGGCTCCGGGCAGGGGGGAAGCACCTGCGGCCCCCCGGCCCGGGTTTCGGTGCGGGCTCCGCTCCCTGAGCACACCCAGAGCCGGCTGAGGTGCTGCGGGAGTATTTCTCCCGGGGCCGGGACCGCGCATCCCGTTAGCCTGGAGCAGAGGGAAGGGAACAGCGAGCGAGTTGAGTGTGGGAGCGCAGCGCTCGGGACACGGGAAAGGAGGGAGAGAAGCAATTTTTTTTCCTTCCTTCCCACCCGCCGCCCTGAATCGCCCCTTTTCAGAGCGATGCTTTTGTAAGGAGACCAGGCGTTCCCTGCCAAGCCCGCCGGTGCAATGAATGGAGGGAGGTTTCTTGGAAGTCGGCAGTTCCAGGGCTGTCTCCAAGTTTTGTGAGCCTCCAGGGGTGACACGATTTGTATCCCTGCGGTCCTCGCCGGCAGGAAACTTGGAGGGTGAAGAGGAGTCCAGCTCCCTTGAGAGTGGGGACATGTCCAGTGCTACGAATGTTTAACCTCGATGTTTAGGGATGGAGGTTTCAAAGACTGGACTCCTTGTACTTTGCACTCCAAAGCACCACCGTTGTTGCTGTCCACAGCTGTGAAATGTTCTGTCTCCTCAGCAGCTGAGCGAGGGGGGGTTTGGAAGAGCAGGCTGGGGATCCAGGCTCCTTGGCACACCTGTGTTACAGACGTAGTTTAGGAGTGGGGGCGGAAATTAGCTGCTGGGAAGCTGGTGTTTGATGGTCTCGTCAGATCGTATAAGAAGGTATCGCCTTTGCAGAATTGAGAAATAAGTAGTGACTAAAGAGAAGGCCAGGAAGGGAACTGGGGGGCTGGGTTAGGCTAGACGTAGTTTACTGCCAAGCCCTGGGATTTGGTGTGTATTTATTTCTTGTCTATCATGTTATTTGACAGAAGCACTCTGAAAAAACGGGTACTAATTATCCATTGAGTGCAAGTCTTTGGTGAAGGATCCTGTCTTCTAATAAAATGCAATTCCTCAAAATCATATTTAAATCCCTACTTGTATTTATCCTTCTGAAAGGAGCATCGATAGAAATCAGTCCTTCTGTTACCAGTTTGCTTGGTGTGGTGAGCTGGAAACCCATTTGTATATATCAACATTCATTCTTCTCCTGGATAATTCCTTGCTTATATTTGCTCAGGTTTCTCAAACAATGAGAGGAACCAGGTAAATGTTGTAAAATAAGGTAATTGGATTCTGAGACAAATGAAAACTTAGAAGAATAATTGTTTATATACTTTGTATTTTAAGAAGGTAAAACATACCAAAGTAGATCACTTTCAGAATAAAGCTACTTTATAGGTGGCTGGTTTGGGTTTTAAGTCTGTTGTTGTATCTGAATGCCTCAGCTATTAACTCCAGCCTCACACCAACAATAACACTGTCAGAGTAACTTTATATACTGTAGGCTAAGGATGTCAGCCTGTCAGGCAATAACATCTCATCTCCAGCTACTTGCAGCTCCTTTGATCCCCACTTTGACCCAAATGAGAATGTAAATGACCCAGTGAACACAACATGTTTATAACCAGAAGTTCACTCTGTCTCTATAGTACATTCAGGCAACTGTCTGCTTTTGTGGTGTTTTAACACTGTTGATTGGGGGTGGGGGTTAATGTTGTGCCAGGAATCAAAGTGTTATTCTATTCTTCTTAGTAACATTTTAATTCTCCATCTGCTTTGATCTCCTCCACCTGTTCTCCATTCTGGCTGGCAAATGGACATGGGTGTTTCTTGAAGAGTTCTCGTGCAAGAGTTTGTTTGTTCAATTAAGAATCCTAAATTATTTTGGTGCCCTGTACTAAAAAACCTCATTTTAGGTAATAGCAGTAGCATTGTTGCAGAGATATAGTTTCCCTCCATGGTAAGGTTTAACCTGTGTATTGTCTTCCTTTGTCTTTTTACATCTGAAGCACTACCCTATGTGGGGATGAGTGTAAGATGGGGGGAAGAAGGGACTTGCCCTCTGGTTCTACTCAGCTGCCAAAAAAGCCCCAAACAGACAAACTAAGTCACTTGTGCTCAAGGGGAATGGAGGTGGCCAAGATTCAGTGAACAATTTGAATCATTCTCTTGTGGTCACTTTAAAGTCAATTTGTTCTTCTCACAAAAGCCATTGCTTAGAGCAAGTCTGAGTGTTTGTATGGCTCTGAGAGTTTCAGGATGTTTGAATGAAGTTCCTGCCTGTCTTCCGCTTCTTTTCCACACGCAGAAGCTTTTGGAGGTGATATAATCCACCCGTGCCTGCATCCTGCCCTACATACCATATGTTGTACTTGTTCCAAAGGGCCTGTTGTCCCTGAACAGTGCAAAGAGACAGGATCTGTACACTGAAGAGTCTGACCTGTGAGAAATTTAGATGTGGAGAGATGAAAAAATGTGCTTGTTTTAGTAGGTGTTGTTTTTACAAGGTCAGGTTTTAGCGGGAGGAGGGAGAGCTTGGCTGGGTGATGGTTACTTGGGGTGTTCCTGCCCCACAGAACACTGTTGGGGCTCCCTGTGCACTCAGCTGAGCAAAGTTGAATTGGCTTGGCACAGTGTTTACAAAAATAGGATAGGCTTAATTTAAATACATATTAATTAAAAATAATGAAATCTATAGTAGAGTTTGAATTGTACACAGGAGACCTTAAGAAGCCTTCAGCCAGCAGAAACTACTGGGATTTCCCTAATTTTATAGAAAGTCTTTTTTCAGCAAAAGAGAACCTGACTGTATGAGGAAACAGTAAAACTCCTTACAGAGAGTAATGAAGCTGAAAGGTAGGAGGGGGTGGGGAGAAACTTTCTTTCTACTTTCATTCTATTTATGTGTTGTTTTTGGTGAGTCCAGCAGGTATGATAAGGATGTGATGGCAGCCCGCATATATTTTGTGCTGCACGCCAACCATGCTTTGTTACTCCCCTCATCCAAAGCTCATTAAGTCGATGATCTTAAATCCATCCTTAGACCAGCAGTCAGGACTGTGATCAGTGCGTGCCAGCCTGGGGAGTCTGCAGCCCACTGAGGGTTCTGGGCCTGTACAAGTTCCTAACTCAGTCCTTTTTCAAACTGCCTTAAAGAAAAAGCAGTGTTATTTTTCTTGAAAAGCGCCTGAGATACAATGGATAAAATATATGGCTGTGCCTTAATCGGTTCAGAGTTGACATCTGTGTGTGAGTGCAGGGAGGAAGAAGTGGCAGTGGCGCTCCTGTGAGCTGCTCTCGGGGCTGTGCAGACACTCAGGCAAAGCCAGCAGTGCTGGCTGCCGTGGGCGAATGCTCGGAGTCACTGAATCACATCTCAGTCCTGCAAAACCCATTAACTGCAGGATTTACTGCTGCAGGTAGTTGCATTAGTGTCAGCAAGAATAGATGCATGAGGGCTCTTCTGGGCATTGCGAACTCACAAGTTGGCAGGGGATGGACTGGATCTCGCAGATGTGTGTGCTTTGCTGGAGGAAGTCCAGGCACTCGCTGCCTTTCTCGTGGTGAGATTGTTTTGCTGCTCTCAGGCCTCTTGTGAAGCACTATCTCCCCTCCCCAGCACATGCTGATGGGGACACTGGCTCCCTGATAAGGCTTTCCCATCGCAGGGTGGGGACAGGCTGCCCGCAGACCCCAGCACCGTGGAAAAGGGGTTTGTTCACTTAAACTTGCCTTCAAACAGCTCCCGAGAGATCCTGCTGAGCCTCGGGCCACAGCGAGTCACAAGCGTGTCTTTTCTGTTGTTGTTCTCCTTTATTCTCTAAGATACGCTTAAAAAGCTGAATTTGGGTTATCTGATCTTTTGTGGTGGCATTAGTGCTGTACATGCTATGGACTAGAAATGCTGTTTTGAAATTTGGGTAATAAAAGACTAATTGTTGGATGTTGTGCAGCTGCCATAGAAGCCTGGCTGTCACAGCAACGGGAACATTTGGAGGCACAAGACTGTCCCTGTCACTTCCAGACCACTCTGCTCGTCACCCCAACCTCCACTGCTCTGTTTTTGCATGTGTTGGCTCAAGTGACTCGGACTCAACTCTTGTCTGTTTGATTCATGAGGGAGTAGGTTTAGATTTAGATATAGAAAGAAATTCTCCCCTGTGAGAGTGGTGAGGCCCTGGCACAGGTTGCCTGGAGGAGCTGTGGCTGCTCCATCCCTGGAAATGTTCCAGGTCAGGTTAGACAGGGCTTGGAGCAACCAGGGATAGTGGAAGGTGTTCCTGCCCACGGCAGGGAGGTTGGAGCCAAGATGGTTTTTAAGGTCCCTTCCAACCCAAACCATTCAGTGATTCTATGATTTAACTTGTAATTCCTGGAAAGGGTATCACAGAGAGATGTTAATCTGCTGCGTTAACTTTGAAGAAAAAAAAAAAAAAAGAGGAAGGAAAAAAAAAAAAGCAGGGGAAGCTTAAGCTGATTGGCACAAAAAAATCACCCAAAAATCAATGGTAGAATCAAATCATGGTCTTGTCCCTTCAAATAACTGAAGGGTTTTCTTAAAATGTTTTAACTCTGAGGAGAAAAGAGGAATGGGAAAGCACTGCTCCTTTACTTAGAGAGCAGTGACCCAACAACATTAAACCTGGTTGAACTTTAAACTTGATGTTCAGTTCAAACTCATGGAAACATGTGATGCTTCATCCCTGCTGAAGTCCTGTGCTCTGCGGGGCCACGGCTATATCGGTGTGACAGGGGAGAGGGATAGCTCTCTGTGGCCTAAATATTTTGATAATGACTTCAGTGCCACAGCCCAGAACTTGGCAGTGCTGCTGACAGTGGGAGCTGTGGGCAACTGCATGGAGAAGAAAGCTTAGATGAAGGCTTTGAGCCTTTCACCCTTGAGCACGTGGCGATTGTTGTTCCTTAGAGAAATCCCTGCCTGGCACATCTCACAATTTATTTTTTTTTTAAGTGCCCAGTTTCTTTGGAAAAAATGGCTCTTTTTCTCATCCAAGGGGTGCTGCTGTCTGTAAAGCTTGGGTTCCCCTCTTGAGCCTCAAGTCAGGCCCCCCCATACTGCCACAGGCTATGGTTGTGGGTCCCCCAGGGCTCTGCCCACCTGTGGTGGGTGGCTGTGCTGCCCTCCCATCCTTCAGTGCTGCCAGCCTGGCTCAGCCTGAATCTGGGGTGAAAGGGCATGCAGCAAGAGCAAAGGCACTTAGAATAATATTCTTTAAAATAATGAAGTAACATTATTTTACATTAGGCACTGGGGAGTGGTGACATGTGTAATGTGCCAGGGGTGAGTGCTGCCCAACACAGGCATGGGTTCAGGTCCTGGCCTGAGCATTGCTGCCAAAGCTGCTTTGTTTCCATTGAAGAGAGAAGAAGGCAGTGGCCTTTAGGGGTTATGTCTGTATGTGCCTCCTCCAGGATGTGGGGTGGGAAGAGGCAGCATGTCCCTTGTGAAGAGCAGAGCGATGGCTTCTGGAGTTGGTATTACTGACTTCTGTCTCCTGGCTGCAGAAAAGCACCTCAGTGCCACCCCCAGAACACCTGCCCTTCAAAACAGGATGCTCTTCCCATACAACACGTGGAAACCTTCCTGATGTTTTCCTTCCCTGTGCAATTCCCTGACACCTACCTGTGCTCATGTTGCCTTGGCTCATGTCATTATTTGCTCAACCATAATGGCTGTGTGGTATTTGGGTAGGTGGCAGGGGCAGGGAAGGGAGCTGTGCCCCAGCAGAGTCAGCTGCTCTTGGTGCACCCCAACACTTGCATCTGTTGGCATCGTGGCTGCTCCTGCCCTGCATTTCTCTCATAACAGCCACGGGCAAGTGCAGGCGGCTGCTGGGCCACCCTGGCAGCCCTGTGCTGTGGAGATAGTGAAGAGCTGATCAGTTTTTATTTCTTCTACCAGGGCCTTGTTTAGCTGATGACTTTTCTAGCACAGTGTGAAAGGGCTCACAAACAGACAGACAGACACAAGTACTGTCACTGTCTGGCTAAGCTCTGTTTCCTGGCTTGCAGGCACAGAACCCATTCAGCCACTGCTGCATTAGCCTTCTGTGGACCAAATTTATTCCAGGAAGTTGCTAGGAAACTCAGAAGTGCTTGAATGCCTTTTTTCCCTCCTGGTTTTTTATTTATTCAATGCTGTGGCATTGGCTGAATGAAGACCAGACGAGGAGTGCTTCACTTGGAGCACCACGCTTTTCCAGGGGACCAGTGATTTGAAGGATGTTTTGTACTTGCAAGTTTTAGACCTATGTAGGCTGAAGATGTTGCATCTATGTGGATCTTTCCTCTCTTTAAACCTTGCTTGCTTGTTTGTTTGTACACGTCCCACTCACACCAGGACCACAAGATCTGCTCGGTTTCTGTAGGTGGGTTGTAACAGGGCATAGCAGCTGAAAAGCCTCTTGATGTTCCCCTGTGTCTGTGGCTGTTTGGGTGCAAGGTCTGAAGCATCACGTGGAGCTTTTCTGCTCCTTGCCTAACGTCCTGCTGTGTGGGCTGGTTATCTCTCCCCTCCTTCTGCTGGGCCGTTGCTGAGCTTTTAAGGCAAGAAAAGGTGTTTGTGCTATTCTTTGGTCACACTTTTCTTGGCAGGTCTACATAGAAAACAAGTCTTTAGCCGTAGCTTGAGCTCTCTGGTGGTGTTGCTTTCCTTGCTTCTAGCTTGTAAAACCAGAGGAAGGTATTTCTGCTTTTTAATTTTTTTTTTCTTCTTTTTAACTAACAGTTCTTGGCGGGTTGCACAAGCCACTTCCCCTTCCCCTGGCAGAAGTGTTGCCACAGCTGCCAGAGCAGCAGTGCTAGTCCAGCCCAGTGCAGTGGGAGCCCTGCCT
Organism: Scytalopus superciliaris; assembly: GCA_013400415.1. Lineage (NCBI taxonomy): Eukaryota > Metazoa > Chordata > Aves > Passeriformes > Rhinocryptidae > Scytalopus > Scytalopus superciliaris. Next base: position 425,278 of record VXBX01005749.1, read on the forward strand.
GACCCAGTGCCCACGGGGGCTGTGGGACCAGTGCTGTGCCAGCCTTACTGCTGCATCCCTGCCCATTTGTCACCAACCACTCTCTGGTACCAAGGCCTGAATGCAGCATTTTAAACTAAACCCCAAGTAGGCTTCATTTATGGTGACAAACTGAAGTGGCTCTAGGGGGCTTGTTGGGTATTGAACTCATAGAATGGTTTGGGTTGGAAGGGGGCTTAAAGATCATCTTATTTCAACCCACTGCCATGGACAAGGACACTTTCCACTAGACCAGGTTGCTCCAAGCCCCATCCAGACTGGCCTTGGACACTTCCAGGGTTGGGGCAGCCACAGCTTCTCTGGGCAACCTGTGCCAGGGCCTCACCACACTCACAGGGAAGAATTTCCTCCTAATATCCAATCTAAACTTACTCTCTGTCAGTTTGAAGCCACTCCCTCTTGTCCTGTCACTTCAGTTCCTGACGAACAGTCCCTCTCTGGCTTCATTGTAGCCCCTTCAGACACTGGAAGGGGCTGTGAGGTCTCCACAGAACCTTCTCCAATCTGAACAGCCACAGCTTTCTCAGCCTGTCTCCATTGGGGAGGTGTCTTCATTCCAGCTGCCATTCATTGTTTGACAACAACGTGAGCACTGACTCAAGCCTGTCTATTCTGTTTGTTTATTGATGCAGAGCACTCAGGCAAAGTTCATCAGAAGGTAATTGATCATTACGTAATCCCTGAGAAATATGTAAGTGAGGAGTTGCTTCCACGCAAAGACACAGCAGGAATACAGTGCATTGGGGTGGGGCAGTCACAGCTATCAACCCCCAAATCCACGGAAAGCACCAGGCTCTTCACTCCTCCTTCTCTAACTCAGCGATATCTGAAGCATCAGCTCTCCTGGCACAGAGACCAGGCTTTCAGGGATGGGAAGAACAGTTCACACCACAAAAATATGGTGGCGTGATACGGCAGACCAGCTTATAAAGGATCATCCCTTGGCTTGGGAAGATACTGGGTGCAAACAAGACTAGATGAAGCAATTGGTGGTAGTTCTCCTTTTTCTGCTAGCGAGAGTTCACACAGGGTTTTCCTCTGCCTCACCTAGAAACTGGCCGTACTGAACTGAACGATCCAGCCTTCCGGTAATGTGTTCTTTAAAGGCTTAAAATAGTTCCTGTGTTTGTCACAATCTGGATTTCACAATAGCTGCGAGGGTGAGTCACAGGCAAAGGCCAAACAGCCCCTTCTGTCACCTGAACAGGCACCTCCCACCCTTAAATCCATAAACTGAGCTGTAATTTCTGTAATGTCTCTGCCTTCTAGGAGTAATCCAACTCATCCCCTGTTCCCTGGTATTCCCAGTGTGTTTGGCAATTGCATGTCCAGTGCCTGTCTTGCTCCAGAGGACTCCAACAAGACCCTTTGTGTTGTACCCTGCTTGGCTCCTGGCATGGCTTTCTGGAGGTGGTTTACTGGGTAACCCTTATGTGGCATGTTGAGTGTTGTGGAATGCACATTCCAGCCCTGTTCCTGCACAGACCTGTCACCATGGTCGGAGCACTGCATTGATTTGCAAAAAGGCTGGTGGTGGCCAGGAGGGCTTTTTGAGTTTTAAATGACTGTAATGAATCTCACTGTAGTTCAGCAGCACCTCCTGGGCACCATGCTGGCAGCTGTCTGCTCTAATTTTTTTTGGTGCTAATTACCACCCCAAGGACAAATTATCCATGGGATTAAAATGCCCAGTAGTGGAGGAGCTAAAAGATGGAACTGGATGCTTGTTTTAGACTGACCAACTGTAATAGACTGGCATTGAACAGTTTCTTGGAATATCACCATCTGGGTGGTTCTTTTGCTTCTGTCCACAAATTTCACCAGGAAAAATTGGAAATGCTGTAAATTCCTCAAGGGCCTTACATCTAGGGGTGTTTTATCTGAGAACAGAAGCTCTCCCCATGTCTTTGCCTTCTCTATGTGAGTTTTTGCTGGGTTGGATACCCTGTAATTGGGCTGGGTTTTGCAGGAACAGTTTGCAACCTGTTTTGCAAACCCTTGTCCCTCAGCCCACCATCCGCCACCCCCCAGATGCCTTAGCAAGCCCAGGAGGGGGTGAGAAGTGCCTGCTGGGGTGGCTCCCACAAGGTGTGTACATGAGACCAGATTGGTTCTGACCTCTCAGTGGTAGATGATGCTGTGGGGAGACTGGGACATGCTTTGCTCCTGGATTTTTTTCAGGTGCCTGTTGGGCCCCAGCATCCTGAAAGGGCTGAGCTGGCTGGGACCCTGCCGGTGGGAAGCGTGTGATGGCAGATCTCCAAGGGAAGCCCCACCTCTTCTCACAATATTTACTTCCTCTCCTTGGCCCTCTCCCAACACCCTAAGTGCAGAGCAAACACAGTGGGGCACTTTTTGCTCCCATTTGGAATTGCTGTGTTTTCCCTGTGCTTGCTCTGCTCTGTGGGTGTCTGGTGACTACTTGGTGAGAAACAAAACAACCTGAGCTAAAGAACCCCCCTAATTCCTTCTGAAACCAGCATGAGCTGCTGTCTTGCATTTAGGTAGTGAGTCCAAATGGCAATGTCCCCTGCAGTAAGGACACAGCTGTTCCTGCCAACTCTTGCAAATGCAGCAAGACTTCAAAACCCGTCAGAGATTGAGAGGTCTCTCATTTTCCTCCCTTTGTGTGGTTTTCCCCATATTCCCTCCTGCCCTCCCCGACCTGTTCCTTGGCACACTGATACTCTCACCTAAGCTATGTAAAGCTGTTCAGTGGGGCTTGTGGTGTTTATACCAGGAACAAATCCTCCTGTAAGCTCCCATGTAGGTTTTCCAAACACAGAGATGTAAACTACAGAGTGGTAAGAAAGGTCACAACTGGAGCTTGGCCAGTTCTTCCAGTGATTACATCCATAGTGGGACTTGCTCCCCTGTGGGAGAAGCAGCCTGGATTGCGTGTGATGGAAGAAAATTAGGTGATGAACTGGAATCATTCTGTGGGACTCTCCTGTGTCAGTGGGAGCAGAGCAGGTGAGTGTAGGGATTTCCACCCCTTGATCTGCTGATTCAACGCACTTCTGGGAGTGCCAGGGAGCTCCTGAGTCAACAGCTCCTGTCTTGCCCCCTCTCCCAGCATGTGACACATCTCCCAGTGCAGACTGTCTCGCAAACACCCTCTTGGTGTTTTGTTGCAAACTTATAATTTTCGCAACAATTTACAGGAATCACATTTGCAGAATGCAAACTTGCCCTGGCAGCTTTGGGAGAAGCCAAGTTTTTGATGGTTTCCAAGTTATTTGGTGAATAGGACAATTAAAATGGAGGGAGAAAGTGGGAGAGCATGTGTAGTGTATTTTGGTCTGAAGAGCTCATTAATATGCCACACTGGGAACACTGATCAGTCCTGGGGAATCAAGCACACCCTTCTTGATGCTTTACCTGCCAAGGAGGTGATTTTGAACTTTCCCTTGTTTGTTACAGAGAGCTGTCCCTGTGAGGAAGGGGAGTACATGGATGTTCAGGTGGCACACAGCTGTACTGTGAACTTCACAGAATCACAGAATGATTTAGGTTGTAAAAGACCTCCAAGATTAGAGGATCCAACCTGTGATGGATCCTTGTCACCCAGACCAGAGCACTGAGTGCCACATCTAGCTGTTACTTGAACACCTCCAGGCATGGGGACTCCACCACCTCGCTGGGCAACCCCTTCCAATGCCTGACAACCCTTTCTGTGAAGAAATTCTTCCTGATGTTCAACCTGAACATCCCATGGCACGGCTTGAGGCTGCTTGCTCTAGTCCTGTCCCTTGTTCCCTTGGAGCAGAGCCCAACCCTACCTGGCTACAACCTCCTGTCAGGGAGTTGTAAAGGGCAAGAAGGTTGGATTATCTGTATCCTTGGAACTTCTAGTAATTTGTGCTTTCACGAGTGATATTATCAGAGAGCTTCTATACTCTGAGGTTTCCTTGCTGCTTTCCCTCCCCCCCTCCATGCTACAGACAACAGGACACATCTCCTTTTCTAGAAGTCTGTCTCCCCATGATGGGAAGTGGTGTGGGCATTGGAGACTGGTGGGAGGAAGGAGGATACTTTTGCCCTGACTCAGCATTCAGCCACTCTGAAGTTACGGGCAGGTTTAGGAAGCAGAAATGCATCTGCAGGTTTCCCTCCTTGTGTTATGGCTGGTGCCAGTCAAGCTGAGCGTGAACTGGAGCAGTGGGAATTGTGCAAGCATTGTGTGCTGTCCTTGCCTTTGTTGGACTGACACAGGTTTTGTCTTGCAGGCTAAAAACAAGGAAACCGGTGCTTTAGCGGCTGCCAAAGTCATTGAAACAAAGAGTGAAGATGAACTGGAGGATTACATGGTGGAGATTGAAATCCTGGCGACCTGTGATCACCGGCACATTGTCAAGCTGCTGGGAGCATTTTATTGGGATGGCAAGCTCTGGGTAAGAGGCTCTTGCCATGTGTAACATGTACAGCTCTCACTCTGCTGAGAGGAAATGGCTAATCTATGGTGAAGCACAACCTCTGGAGCAGCTTGAACATCAGTGTGAGTTGGAAATGACTCACAAGCTGTGATCACTGTGTGATCAGAGCCTGGATTTTCCCTGTGTTCTTTGATGAGCAAACTATCTTCTAACTAAAGCTGCTTATAAATAGGCAAGGGAAGGTCAAGAGATCTCCACAGTGAAACTGGGGTTGTGTTTTTTTCTACCATTTGGAGTTTGTAAAGGTAGCAAATGCATCACTGATTAGGGTGTCTATTCCCCTCTCAGTCTGTATTTTAAAACATCAGCTGGAAGGGTAACCTTTCCAACCAATTTTTTTATTTGGACATTACTTCTGGCTCAGCATCTGTAATGCAGAGGCAGCTGATAACAAGACCTCTGCTTCCCGTGGCTGTGGAGGCACAGGGACATAAAATGCAATCGAGTGGATTAGTGCAAAGGCTGGAACAGCAGGTTCCTACAGCTCTTTCCCCTAGCCCTGCAGGTATATCAATTATTTTTTATTTTCTCTGCCTGCTGTTTTCTTTGAGTTCCTGGCAGCAGAGCAGGGTGAGTGTGAAAGGCACCTTCCTGTGTGCTGCCACAGGAAAGGTGCACCTTGAGAGAGGGTGAGGGCATGAACATTTGTAGACCCAAATAATTGTGTGCGTGAAAGCATGCCTGTGTCAGGATAGTGGAAATGAGGTGAAAATGAGAATTTTCAAGCCCATCTCCCTGGCCAGTTCATCTGCTTCTACATACAAGTACAGGCAAGTCAGGAGAGTGTCAAAGTTCAGCAGCTCTGTTACTTTTTCCTTCCTCTTTTTAATATTTCAGATAACTTTGTGGCCTCTCTGAGTAATTTTGCTAGAGATAAAAAAAGAGATCTCAGCTTTTGGGACTTGTACTTGTGTGAGATGAGCTGTCAGAGCTGTCAGTCCCTGGTTGTGCTCCAAGGGCTGACCTGGGATAATGCAATCTATGTCTAGTTCATTCCTTAGTTAAGCAATGCAGGAGAGGCACTTTTATTGGGAAATTTGTATTTAGTCAGCAAGCACCTTTTGCAACGTCAGCATGAGTTGGTGACCCTTATTATTTAAAAATCCATGGATAAACCCCCCAGCTTCTCTGTGACACCCCACTTGGAAGGCTGCAGTGCCAGCATGGAGCATTTCTGCTGTGTGTCTCCTTGCCTCGAGGGAGCTGGGCACAAGTTGTCCGGTTGGTATTTGGATGGCTGCTAATGGTGATGCTGAGCCCTGGCTATGTTAAAGAACAAAGCAAATATGTGCCCTTCTAAGGAAGTGAAAGGCAAACATCTCTCCTAGGAGGGGACTCGGGGTTTGGACAGATTGCAACTGCAGCAGAACTAATCTCAGCAAAACAAAAAAGGCAAACACACTGAGCTTGGGTGAGACATGAGGCTGGTTTATAGTCCACCCTGTTCTGTTGGTTTCACCTCCCTGCTCTGTGCCTGGTCTGCCTGAATCTTACACGTTGGCCTTGTTTGAAAATGTGAGCCCCTTCCCCTTTCCCCTTCCACCTCCTCCCTGCAATAGGAAGCTTTGCCTTCCTTCCTGTAGGGAAAATGGATTGCAGAGCTCCTCGCCTCTGCCTTTGTCTGAGAAGTGCTTTGTAATGTCATATGCTTGCCGACCTACTAAAATTAAACAGCCTCTTTGAAACTGCTGGAACAAGAGCCTCCTGTATGAGGCTCTCCCGTGAGGGCAGGCCTTACAGCCCCAGCCATTGTTTTGGGAGGAGAATCATTCTCTTTATTTAATTATTTGAATAGCATTTGCGTTTCATTGCTCAGGCTGTTTTTATTAGTGCTTTGGTGTTTTGCTGGCTTGGAGGGAAGTAAATAAGCCAGGCTGTTATATTTCTGGAAGGCTTTTAGTCACTACCAGGTTTTCCCTGAAGTCAAAGGCTTCCGCTTCTTGGTCACCAGTGCTGCTGGAGAAAATTTGCATCCAAATACAAACACCAGCTTTCATTGTTCTGTCCATGTCCCATCCCCACTTCTGTCTGTGCAGTTGTTTAAACCAGCATTTTCCTGGACCATTTGCATGATGGGTGCCTGGGCTCCGCTGTGCTCTTGGCTCCAAGTGACTTTGGGTAGAGCCTCTGTGGGTGCCTGTCTGGTCAGCAATTCACTGTGGTTTCCTTGTCCTCACAGTCCAGTGTGGAAAGAGAGTGTTCAAAGTGAGAAAGGGACAAGAGTGGGAGCACACAGACAGGCTGGAAAGGGGTCCAGATGTGCCCAGCCTCCTGAATGGCAGTGGTTCTTTGGCTCTTGAGTAATTTACAGCTCAGTCTGTGCCACAGTCTCAGCTGATGATGCTGAGAGGGGCTCTTGCTAAATCAGTCTGCCTGTTCTCTGACTCTTGAACTAACCAGGAAAATATGTGGGGAAACCTGGTCTTCGTGGTGGTTGCTGCTGCAGAAGTTTCCTTGCTCCCCTGAGAAGCATTAGGTCCCCATGGCTCCTCTCTGCCAGGGTCTGGCTTTGTCCTTCAGTAGCCAGGAGGTGACATGAAACATTTTTATGTAGGAAAAGACCTTTCTGTGCAAAGGGAAGTAGCTTATCCTACAGCAGCTGCTTTGAAATCCATAGCACTGAAATGAAAGCAAAACCAGCAAATTCCTCTGGCTTTTATACTTCATTGGTATCAAGCTGAAGCAGGAGAACTCCAGTTCTTGCATGGTACAGAGCAAAGCCCACTGTGAGCCACAGGCAAGGGCTTGGAGGACCCCAGTGAGTCCCCAGGAATATAACTAGTGGGATGACTGCATGCAGTATGAACTTCTTTGGCATATAAATACACTGCAGAGAGGCTGTGCCCTCACCAGCAGCTGCTGTCTTGTTCCGTTCCCCCTCCATCTTCTTTTCTTTGCTTGTTGCAGAGGCCAAGATGTCTTGTGCTGGCTGAAAAACAGCCCATGGAGGCTGCAAAACTCCTGTGGTGGGAGCTTTCATGATTTTATTTTATTTTTATTACAAGCCCCGTGGCATTTGATGTTCTTTTGCATAAATCCCAGCTGCTGGAAATGGGGGAACCAAATGAAAGCTGAGAATCTTGTGCTATTGGGGAAAAAAAAAAGGTCTGTTTTGAGTCCTTGTGGCTGGGATACATTTTAAAGTCTCTTTTCCTAAAGTGTGATGTAGGACTTGGAAACACAAAAGTAAATCCCCCTCACCCAATATAACACAGCTTTAAAAATGGACTTTTTTAAGCTATTTGTGACTGAGGAATGGGACTGAGAACTGGGTTTGTTAGCTTGGAATCAATGGTGCTGCATTTGCACTGATAATTATTAGTACATGGGAAAGAAAAACAACAGATCTTGTGTCCCTCTTGAGGGCTGCGTGTTTGGGCATTTTTTCCTCTTCCAAAACAACAAAAAAAGACTGACGCCTCAAAGGAAGGGAGGAACTTTTGATCCCCTGCTTCTGAATACCTCTGCTGTTTCTGAGTGTCTCCTCCCTCAGACAGAGGAGTGATAAGGTGACTGGGGAGGAGAGTCTTGTTTGCAGTGATGAACTTGAACTTTCATGCTGGAAACCTCCACTCCCAGGGGATGGTGACTGTCTCCGACGGACAGTGCAACACAGGATGGCAGCTGATCCACAGAGCAGGGCAGGAAACCTGAGATCCTTCCTGCAGGAACCTGTCAAGGTGCTCCAGCATCGAGTCTGTGGGGTTCTCTGGAAATGAGTTGAAATGCCATTTAGCCCCAGGGATTTAACCACAGCACTCTGCCAGTGGTGGTACAAGCTTTCCGGCAAGTCCACCGGGGAATTCTCTCCCCCTCCCTCCTTTTTTATATCCCATGGTTGCTATAGCAAATGGGTTTTTGAATAAACAGACTTTTCCTGGAGATCAAAGCAAAAATCGCTGTACCATGCAGGTAACACTGCCTTGCCAGAGCATTTTGGGCATGGTTAATTTAATCAGCTTAAAGTTTCCTCTCCCTGGCCCGCTGTGTGGGTATGTAACTTGTACAGCTGGCAGATAGACACCCGCTTTGTACTAGTCTTTGTACTTGCCTTAAAAGTCTTTTGCATTTTCTGTGGGCAGGCCCTGACCTGTTTAGCCAGGGACTTTTTGGATTGCTCCCCCTTTGATATGGATGTTGACTGGAGATTTGGGCATTCTTGAAAACCCTGTAGCATAAATAAATGTTCATTATCCCATGCACTAGACTGCTGGGCTATGTAAAGCATCTGCAGCTTTTAATTCACTTAAGTTGGAAATACCTTTTCTTTAAAACAAACAGAAAAGAGAGCTGATAGCAGTGTCAGATTCCCTACAGTTTTCCTTAGCAAAGGGAGGTTATAACAACTTGCAGGGATGTCTTGCAGGGTGAGCAGCCTGAGCCTGGCTGGGTGCCTGCGGGAACCCATTTGTATGAATGCTGGAGCAGACCAGGGCTCTCCAGGCTGCTCAGTCCTCTGTCCCTGAGGAATCTGATGATGATTCGTGTCCCTTTAAAACTTCACTTGGCAGGAGATCTGCAGTCTAAACTAGCCCTTCCTACTTGGCCTTGTTCTCCTGAAGCTTTGTACCAAACTTCCCCCTAAAGTGCTTGAACAGTTGTTTGCAGCTCGCCAGAGTCAAACTGCATGTTGTCCTGGAGCGTAGCAGAGACCCAGAAAAACAAAGTGATCCCAAACTTTGTTACACAGCTCGATAGTGTCTTAGAGGAACAACCCTTTCCTTTCTCTTCCTCCTTCCCCCAGCTGTAGAAATGTAAATCCCTTCCAGATATAGCTGTGCCCTGAGACATGCTGTGCTGGGTTGCTGGCTGGGCCGTGCTCTGGTTCCCGGGAGCTGCTGCAGGATAAGCCCCACTGGGCAAACCAGTGTGGGGGTGGTGTTTGCTGGACCGGTTTCTAAATTCCTACCGGTCCAGAATTTGGACAGAATGGCAAAACATCCACAGTAACTTCTGCAGGGTGGGTAGGCGAGGAGCAAATGTGGGCAGACATCTGCACACATCAGGATGGGACATTGCTTGGCCCTGGAGGCTGGGAGTGCAGCCTGTCCTTAGGGTCAGCTGGAAGCACGTCATCTTGGCCAGAACTGCAAACTGGAAAAAGTGATGTAGCCCAGTGTTTTTTTCACACTTCTCTGGGTTTCCAGGGTCAAGCAATTTACTGTTCAGAATAGCAGAGTATCATAATTGATGAAGTGGGTGATGACTTCTGCTCCAACACTGGGACTGTGTCTTTGCCAGCTGGGATACTGCAGAGCGCAGGTCTGGGTGGCATCCTCCTTACCTCCTCTCCCTGCCACCTGCTGTCTGTCTGTGGAGCAGTAAGGCTTCTCTCTGCCTTGCTATTCCACAGACCGTTGCCTTTCCCAAAAACATGGAGGTCTAAGTCTTCTTCTGCTGGAAGGCTGGGCAGCAAGTTCTGTGAGACCAGCATATATACTCCATCCTGTGAACGTGAGCTTTAGCATTCAGATTCCTGGCAAAGACACTGTAAATTCTATTCTGAATAAAACTGGGGGTTTCCCTTAAAGCAGAAATGGAAACTGAGTGATTTTTTAACCACCAGCAAGAACGACTTATGCAGCAGGCAAATTACCATGGCCCAGCCGAGTTCAAGAGTGTTTCTACAGGTAGCAACATGACAACCCAAACTAGAATAGAAGCCTTTGTCTGCCACCCTTTATACAGAATAACGTTGCACGAAAAGGTTATTGAAGCAATAATAATGCCTTGTGATTACACAGCCTTGTCATCTGAACACCATGGAATGCTTTATAAAAGAGATCTGGCCCCATTATCCCAGCCATAAGAGTGGAGAGACAGACAAGAATTTGCCTAAAGTTTATCCAGGAGCCTTGGGAATTAGGCTTATGTGCTAAGTCTCAGTCCAGGGTTATAACCATGAGGCCATAGTTTCATGTAAAGAAAGCAGCAGACAAGAAGCCTATAGGCAAATCAGTTTTCAAAGCACTTGGAAACTTTGTTTAGAACTGAATCACAATAAGCCACGTTCCCACGTGGCTGGCTCTCCAAGGGAAATGCTGAGAAACAATGTTTGCATATTAGTGAATATTTATGAACTACCTGTGTATGGGAGACAGTGCCTTGAAACCTAGTTTCAGCCTAAGCCCTGGGAGAAGAGATAGCTTGCAGGTTTAGGCTTCTTTATTTCAGATATAGCCTGAAAGTTGTCATTTGGGAGGAAGGGATGTCCTTTTGCAGACCTTGTGGCTTGAGGTGCTTTCCATTGACTTCAAAGCCCTCACTGAAACAGTTAAATAGAAATATTCATCTTGTGTGATGGATTCAGGCATCTTGTGCGTGAGTTTGGGGATGGTTAGGACAAATGGTTGTTTCTAGAGAGATTCCAGGCAGGAATAGAAAACTTGTAAAGTCTTTTGCCACCCCTTCAGTGAGCTGTCCTCCTGGCCAGGCGAGGCTTTGGGGCTGTGGTGGAACTGCTGACTGTTAATAAAAAACGTCAGGAAGCCTGTCTTGGGTCAAACTCCAGCTCTCGCACTGAGCTTTGCCCTTCTGAAATGCTTCATCTATTTTAGTTGCTGACACACTTAGGGCACTTGAGGTTGGTGAATCTTCCCACTGAAGAAGCAACTTGTTCCTTTTAGCTATTTATATTTGAAATGATTTTCTGAGTTTTGCTTCCCATCCAGTAACAAACGCCCTTGCTGAACTGAGTGACCTCTAAATGCTGATTAAGTTGGTGAGAAAAGGGGATCCCAGTCACAGCCCTCCAAGCAGCAAAGGCTTTGCCCCATGCCTGGGCAGAGAGCCATGGCCTGTATGTTTTTTCTGGTTTCTATAGCAAAGAGCAGCTCTGGCCTTCCTTCCTCTGTCCCTGCTCTGTAGAGCACGACACTGAGAGCTCAGAGTGCTTGGAGCCAGTTGTGGTCTGATCCTTGAAGGGGAGCTCATGAAGAAGTCCATGTGCATTGCAATTAGCCGTACCTACAGCATCCCTGGTACCCTGGTTACAACAATGCTAGCCCTCTCTGCCCTGCATCCCACAGCTGTTTGTGTTTGCTGGCTATGGGTGGTTTGGGATTCTGGATTTTTGGGATACTGGTTAGCAACTCAGGATGCTGAGTTCAAGGGGACTGGATAGCAGCCCTTGTCAAAAGGAACTCAATGTCCTGTGTGGTTCTAGCAAGTGGAAAGATGCTTTTTGAAACATCAAAACCATTTGGTTAAACTAAAAGGAGTTTTAATTTGCTCTGCCAAAATTTCAGTAGGAATGCGAATATTTCTGGGGGTAATTCAAGGAAATATCTTGTCATCTCACAGTGATTTAGATGTGAGGAACTTGTCCCCAGTTTCCCTAAGATCAGCAGGGAGCTCTGCATTTCATGAGGAGTATGCAGTGCTATCTGACTTGTTTCTCCATAAAGTTTTCCAGCTCTGAAACTCTAAAAGCCTTTGGTTCCTCACTTGCTGCCCTGCAGCTTCTTCTCCCACTCCTTATGGGGGCAGACTTTTTTTTATTTCGAATATTTTTCTCTGTAGGTTATTCTGTTCAGAAAAGAGGGCAGAAAGGTTTATTATATTTTAAGTCTCTGAATAGTGTCCTTGTTTGTAAGGGAAAATTGGCAAGCCTGGAGCACTCTCTTACAGAAAGCTAATTATTTCGCTTCCACCTACAGCATACTTGCCATGTCAGGCAAGCTTTTGACATTTGTGCTGCTCTGTGGCAGCAGAAAGGCTTCTGGTGGCTTCTGTATTGTTTTATGCTCTCTCCAGTGTGTGGTGAGGGCTGGCTGGGAGGGGAGGATGGAGTTGGTGGCTTTTGCAGATACTTGAGTGTTTGTCCCCTTTTTTGTTGGTGGCACAATGACCTCGTGGGGCTCTAGGAATGAGGTCAGGAAGGATGCCGTGTGTCCTGCGTGTGTAAGAGGCTGCCTTCATGTCTTGCCCTGTCCTCAGCCCCCAGCAAACAGCTGGAGCAGCTCAGCCTTGCTTTGAATCAGCCCATCTGGCATATGAGCAACACTGGCGTAATCTGCTCCCCATCTTCTTACAGCCCTTTGTCATGTGTTGGGTGAAAAGCATTGGGCAGGAGATTGGTGGGGAAAGTGCCAAATTCAGTGGGTGTAGGAATGTGATCCACCTCCTCCCTCTGCTTCACAATGTAAACTTAATCCTTGGACTTCAGTCGGAGCAGGGCAGGCTGGCTGAGATAACGGGGAGACTTAGCATACTTGCAAGCAGAACTGCACTGGTCAGCACAGCCCTCAATTTTAAACGGGGGAGTGGATCTGACCAAATGGTAATTAAAAGCCAAGGTGGTACTCCCCAAAACCAACTGCTATGGTCCTGCACACCCCTGTGCTAATGGGGGGAGAGGGGAGCTGCTCCTGGAAAGTCTGATCTGGCTTTGCTTATCCTGCCTCCTGTTGCAGCAGACAGGACAGTGTAGCTTTGCTGTTAACCACCAGAACTTGGGTTTGTTGTCACACAGATGGGGTCGAGGACATGCCCCTTAACCCTGACTAAATATGGTTTCTGTGCCTAAATATATCACTGTGTTCTTTGCACCAGTGAGGAACAGCTCTGTCCTCTGCTGTTTGTGTCACTCAGAAACTAAAGCCCTTTTCTCAGTCCTGGGAGGCAGAAACATGTCCAAAGTTTCTGCTAGAGCCATGAAGATGACCTCAGCCATCAACCCAAGGGAGCTGATGGTCTTGGAGGGACAGGAGATGGAGCCAAGTGCCTCTTCTCTCTATTCTTGGGTGGTTGCAGGCATTGGGTGCTGGTGAAAGCCCCAACAGATAAGTGGGGCTGGATATGAGCTGTTCAGCGGGAAAACGCCTGGCCTGCTCTGGGCCATAGCAGGACTAAGATGGTGTGGGCATCTCGGGGTACATATGGACATTGTCTGTGTCCCAGGTGGACACTGCGCAGGACACTCTAGCAGACTAGTCTCAGGATGGGGTTTGAGGTCTGTCTCTGTCTTTTATCTGGGCAGCTTTTGTGCAAATGACCATCTATGTTCCTTGTGCTATGCTTTGTATTTGCTGCAGCCAGGGTTGTCCCCTCCATGTGATTTGTGCCAATCTGGGCCTCTGCTCCAGGTGCTCCTGACCTCTCGGTTGGAGTCCTCTCGGTGCTATAGTAACATTCAGAGTTTGAGCACACAGTCAGCCTTTGCCTCTGTCCTTTATTTTTCACAGCATCTCTATTACGGGGCTGAGCAGTAGTGTGGGAAGGCCACCAGCAAGCTGCTGGGTGACATTCATCCTGAAGAACTGAATGGAAAAGCTGGAATTCAGTAGCCAATGAACAACCATTGTGGGTAGTGGGTCAGGAAACTTTCTGCAGTGCTAGAACCAGGACTGTAGGAAAATGCCTTCCTAGACTTGCTGAGTCTCCTCTGCCTCTGAGTCAAGACCAAAAACCCTAGAGACTGTCTGGGCTCTCAGTTTCCCACTGCTCCTGCAGGGCTTGGGAAGGAGCTTGTCTCACCCGTGGTGTGTGATCCAAATGCTGGGAGGAGAGACCTGCCTTGCTGTGACTCCTCGGCTGTAGATGGGGAGGTCTAGACCATTTCCTCCTGCTCCTCCTGTCTTCCCCCCACCACCTGCAATGCCAGGGGAGTCATCCTATGCTACAGGTACCATGGTGCTGGTGTAGACTCTGTGAGGGGCCTCCAGGAAACCCTGGCCCTGCCCTGGGCTCGGTGCACTGAAGGGAGACTCTGTGCCCATGCTAAAGCCAGGAAATACTTTGGGTGGGTTTGGGCAGCACACACAGGAGGTCTGTTCCCAAGTAGGCTCCTTTTGCACTGCCAGGGAAGGGATGTGATGTCTCGTGTGCCTGTGTGTTTGCTCTGTAAGGGAGAGGAGTGGGAGGAAGGCACTGGGTTGGGGCTCCTTTCTGGCAGCGGAAGGGCGGCACCGGATTTCATGGCCAAAGCCTTCACCCTCAGCAGCTGCAGTGCAGGGAGCTCAGTGAGCTGTCCCTGTGGGGCTGGGGGCTCTCTGGGAGGGACCAACATGTCACTGCCTGGCTGGAGGGGCAGCAGCAGGGGCTGACAGAGCAGGGAAGGGCTCTGCAGCCGCAGAGGCAGCGGCTGTTACTCAATGCATTCATCTGTTGAAATCCCGGCAGGGGTACGTGCTCTGCGGTTTTCACCCGAGGTGATGCTGCTTTGGTGGCTTTCTTACCTCCCAACCACCAGTTTCGTTGCAGCAGAAGGAGGATCCAGACTTCCCCCTTTGGGCAATCCCCTTATGGAAAAGCTGGGTCTGCTCGTTAAAAAGCAGCTTTGTAAAATTCACCATAAGGGGGTTTCTTTCCCCCTTCCCTCCCATACCCCAGCATGAGCAGGAGCCTCTTTACCCCTTGTTGTGGGGCTGAGCAAGCTGGTGGCTCCCACATGAGGAAGCTTTGGAAGCAGCATCCATTGCCTGGATACTCTGGGAGGAAGGGTGGGCTTTGGCTCACAGCATCGCTGACTCAGCATACTGACCAGCAGGCAGGGTGACTGCAGTGTCAGGCAGCATGGGAGATGCACAGCACGTGGAGCACGGAGGTTTTCTAGCTGGGAATCTCTGTAGTGGGAGTCCCTGTAACTGTTCTGTGTCACCCTCACACAGGGCAGATCATCTCTCTGCAGCACCAGGACAGCTGGCTCTTTCTCTTTTCCCTTTTTCTTCGTTGCGTTTTTGCTGAATGCAGAGGATTCCTGTGGATCACGGGAGCTGTTGGTTTTGCTGCATTTCTTCTGCTTTTCCTGTAAGTGGGTGGGCAATGCCAGGAAAGCCCTGCTGTTCCTGCTGCCGGGCCCACAGAGGCACATCTGCCCTGGTTCTTTCCTCCTGGCTCTGGTTATGAGGATGGCCCATGTAACCCATTGTGATCCCTCTGCAATGGCAGCTCTGCACAGAGCAGGACCAAATCTTCTGATAGTGACTGTGACTGGGGCCAGCAGTGACACACCTCGCTCCTTCTCCATGCCCTGCTCCAACTCGGAGAACATCAAGATGAAAATTGCTGCTAATGGCAGGAACCCCCCAGGAGTTTTGTGCCAACTTGACATTCTGGAGAAGGGGAAGACAGAACAGGTGTGATGACTGGCAAGGAGGAAACCTGAGAATATTTCCTTCACTAGCTCACTCTCTAAATGGAGCGCAGTTTACCAGATTTACTTTTCTTATCTCCCCAGCCCCTCTGTGCCAACACAAGGCAGGAGAGCTGGTGGCTGTGCTGGAGGGTGCTTTCTGCTGTGGATGACAAGGATGCCTCTAAGTTGCCCCAAAAACGTGGCAGAACCATGAGGATGTGCGTGGGCGATGGCAGCAGCCACGGCAGCAGGATGCTGCGGGTTACCTTCTCCCCAGCGGCGGGCAGCTGCTTAAACAAACAAAATGAAACCCTCTGCTGCAGATTAGAAGAGGAAATTGCTGAACTACTTCAGTTTTGAAGCTGTTCCTGGGCCAGGCAGGGTGGATCTGGGGGCAGGAGGATCCTGGGGGCACAGGCAGCTTACCATGCCCGCTGGCACTGATGCCCACGGCTGGGTGGGAAGGGTGGGTGGTTACAGTGCTTGGCACACTGTGCACACAGAGTGCTGGGTGCTCTGGAGCACCACCATGACCCCGAAGTGATTGGACTCTTAAACATGCAACTACACAAGCAGCAAAGTCATAGGAAAAGCCTCCAGGCATCTGTCACCTGCAGTGACTTGGGAGCAACTGGGCTGCCAGCCAAGGGCTCCTCTGTCCTAACGGGACCTGGTGGCCTCCCAGCACTCCGTGGGAAATGCCTGGCTGCCCAGGCTGCCACCCCCGACAAGAACTGCCCACAGCTTTCCCAGCTGATGGCTTTTGTTTTCCACCCCTCTCTCCCTTTCTGACTGGAAGAGGCATTTCTCTAGCAATGCTGAGGGAAGGGTTCGTGGGCCCCTGCCCTCTGACATGCCAATCGGGTGAGTAAGTGCTGGGCTGAGGGTGCGTCCTCTCCTCTTAATTGAGTTTCAATTGCAAACCCTGCTCAGGGACATCAGCTGTTCCACCCTTGGCGACCGTGCAGTGTTTGGTAAAATTATCTTTCAAGATAAGCTTTTTGTATTTTTTTCTTAATGTTATAGAAGGTTCCTGGAGTTCAAACACACCCAAAAGATAAGGCTAGTCCTACTGAGGGTGGGAGGACAAAGCAGGGTCTTTGTCCCACCTGGAAGGACCTCCGTACCTGGGCAGGAGATGCTGTTCCTGGCTTGTCAGACCCAGATACTGCACTGGGATCTAATCCATCTTAGGTTTGTTTTCTAGGTTGGTGTCCCACTGATCCTCAGGTGAAGATGCTGGAGAGATTCTCCTGGCACAGTGTTCACTCTGCTCTCTGGAGCTGCTAAGTCATATAATGCTTTTTCATAACGTGAAAACCCTTGCTCTGGTAGAACTTAAAGACCTGTGTCTTTAAGAGCACTTCATTTAAGCCATAGCTGTTTCATACATATGTATGCACATTTATTCTCCTGGGCAACCCCAGGCTCACTGGACTCTGCTTCCTCTCCTGCCAGGCAGTCACTTATTACTTAAGCACCAGCCCCTTGCTCCCACTTGGGCTATAAAATGTTTCCAGATCCTGCTGTGCCTAAAGGCAGGATTAGGATGAGCCATGGGAAAAATCAAGGTCACCAGCAAAACCCTATAACTTGAGTGGACTTTTGCTTTCAAATTTAAGTTAAAATTTAATTTTGCCTATTGGAGGAGTTTCTTGAAAAGGAAAGATTTTGTGGCTTCTGCATGCAGACCTCTTCTTTGTGCTGTTTCATTAAGAAAAGGCTCCTTTTTATTTATACTGTGGCATGAAGGTTGTGAGAGCAGGTTCTTTTCTCTGTCTACAAACCAGCTGTCCAAACCTGCTCCTGTGCAGCTCGAGCACCCCTGTGGAGCTGTGACTGAGTGTCAGAGCTGGGGGCTCTGTCTCCCTGCAGCTGCCAGTCGGTTGTGTTGCTCAGATAGCTCAGAGATGGAGCTGCCAGTAAATCTTGGTATGGTTGTAACTGCCTACGGACTGAAAACTAAAATGTTGGTAGTGTGTAATCCCTGGGATTTGTCGGAGCTCTGAAGTGGCAGTAGGAGGGAGGGCTCCTGTTGTTGCTGCATGTCCCACCAGCAGCTCTGCGCAGCAGAGGCTGGGCAGCCTTTGGCGAGGAAGTCTCTGGATTTCTTGTGTGGAGGAAATCATTATAAACAGGATGTTTGCTCCAGCCCCATTCCAGGCTGCTCACTTCAGACCCCCCAGCGGGCACTGGACCCCAAGCAGAAGGAGGAGGAGGTGTGGCTGCTCCCCCCAGCACTAATTAGTGCAAAGGAGCTACTTTTGGGATGTTTGCAGTGGGGCAGAGCCACCCCATGGGTCTCATATCTCTGATTCATGAGACCAAAGGAGCGTTTTTGGGGCCAGGTGTGTGAAACCACTCTTTTTCAGCACTTCTGTGGCTCCTCAGCCAGCCCTATGCAGGGTCCCAGCTGTACAGGTTGCAGGGGGATTGTTGGGGTGGCCAAACACAGCACAGGGCAGTGTTGAGAGGTGAGGTGCAGCAGCTGGCACTGTCACTAGAGCAGTTACTGTGCCAGCAGCATTTCAGGAACACCTCAGTAAAGGAGTAGTCAGCCCATATAGCAAAGCATGTGGAAACAGCCCTAAGAAAAGAGTTAAATGATCTTCCCAGCTTGTTCCTCGGAGTGGCCTGAGTGGCAGACTGCCTGCCCAATGGTGTCAGAGACTATCCGACTGTCCCCCTCCCTGATGCAGCCCTGGGGATGGTGCCTGAGCTTCCTCCATCTCCCAGCTCACACACAGAGATGGCCGTGTCCTGCTGCCACCAGGCCTGCTTTCATACCTTCTTTAATAGTAAAACGTTTTCCAGGCTGGCCCTGCTCCTGGAAGGAAGCATGCATGGATTGTGAGCTATGGAATTGCCAGTTGAGTTTGATTAAATAGGATTTTCTGTGCTGAAATGAGCTCATTAATTTTTTGGCTGTTCAGACCATCTGGCCACACCCATGATTATTCTTTGGCATCTCTGCCCTTGTTGAAAATGCGTATTTTTAAGTTTTCCATGTTTCCCGTATTTCCAGTGCCTGAATTGCAGCCTGCTGTGCCTACATAAACATACATGGTCAGATGGACTGATTCTTCTAATTTTCTCATTGCTGGACTGTGAACCCGAGTTAAATTTTGTGAGGTGCAATGCACAAGAGGAGGCAATTTTTGCCTTTCCATTTGCTAGTGATGCTGCTGATGCTCCGATTCAAGGTATTAAGCAAGAGGATAAAGTTTTGATGTGGCCCATTGGTGCAAGGGCTGTGATGGCCCACTGACATCTTTCCTGCCAGGCTCCTGCTTGGATCTCTGTCAGGTATATGTTGGTTCTCCTGGTTTGTGAATGATTCAAATGTCTTTCCAATTGCTTCTCTCCATCTGCCTGTTTCAAATGCTTCACCAGCCCTGGCCTCTGGTTTTTAATTCTCTGCTTCCTCCGACGGTGCCTGTGTCGCACTTGCCTGGGTTTATCATCTCAGCATTGTCTCTCTCCTGACTCTTGGACCTGGGCTGATTCTCACAGAGCAATTCCAGGTTTGCTGCATCCCAGCACCTCATTCTGTTCCCCTTCCTCCTCCAAAAAAAGTTAGTGGTCTTTCATTGTCCAGGTCAATAACACCCTTTCCCTTGTCCATGCATAGGAACTGCAGGACTAAAGGGTTGGGATGTGGCTTTACTGAAGCTGCAGGATTAAGCCATGGGAAAGAAGGAGCTTGAACCTTCTACCCTCAGTTCGTCCTCCAGTGCTTAGAGCTGTGTTGAGCAGCATGACGTCCACTTGAAGGGCTTAGAGAACTGTGCTGGTAAACACTGCCTTTGGTTGGCTCAGGCGCTGTCCTCGGAATAAACTCTGGCATTTCACCTCTCCGGTAATGTTACCCTGTGTCACCTCAAAGAGGAGAAGAGCTTGTCAGAGAGGTGAAGTATCTCTTGTCCTTTGTAATCTCTGCTGCTTGAAACTGTAATCTGTTTATCTGAGCAGCCCTGGCTGCCCCTAAGGGGACCAGGGAATGGGGGCCTGCACTGGGGCAGCTCTGGCTGAATCTGTGCAGAGGTGAGGGGGAAGAGGATCTGCATCCCCGAGGTACTGGGGACAATGCGGAGGGCATGGCAGGGCCCAGACAAACAGGTATGTAGGACTGGCAGGACTCTGTGCATATCCCTGGGAGAGAAACAGCATCAGTCATGTGAACTTTACTGACATAGTTTCTCTTCACATTGTCAAAAATCAAGAGAGCAATGAACTACTGAGCAATGTGGGAAAACAAAAATAGTTAAAAAAGAAAACACCCTAAAGACACAACAGCCCTCCCCATCCCTCATTTGCCAGAGAAAGTCCTGCCTGATTTCTCCCAGCCACGTCAGCTCCCAGCTATGACAGCTATCTCATCCTTTTGGCAGGGCTGCTTAGTGGAGCAGCCCCGGCTCCAAAATGCATCGGGAAGAGATGTAAACAGAGAGGAAGCTGGAAATGCTGAAGGTGGCTGCTCGGGGTGGGCGTCCAGGTACGGGGGTGTCGCAGCCGTGGGGAGGGTCCCTCAGAGCTGGCTGCCGTGTGGCAGCCTGCGGGATCTGACCCCAGGGCTCGGGTGATCCTCGGTGTGCTGGGAGTGCCCATGGGATGTGTCCTGGGGAGCTCCAAACCCTCCGCACCCCGGGCTGGTGCTGAGGGACAGCTTTGCCGTGCAAGGGAGCAAACCCAGCGCTTTTGTCTCCTCTTCCCTGCCCGGTGGCTTTTCTCAGTGAGACACAGAGCTGGCTTTAACTCCTCTCTCTTTGTTCCCCCAGATCATGATTGAGTTCTGCCCGGGCGGGGCGGTGGATGCCACCATGCTGGGTGAGTGCAGCGCCGGTGCCCGGCTCTTCCCTGTGCCCGGGGCGATGCCCGCAAGGCATTTCCATCCTTCTGGCACTTTTCCAGGGGCAGCCTACAGACAGATGGCAGGCATGGGTGCCCCAGCTTCCCCAGCTGCCCTCTCTATCCCATGAGTTTGCCTATTTTCATACCCGGAGCAGAAGGTGTGGCAGCCCTGAGGTACTTTTTGAGCTACTTTAATGTCCTTTTGTGATTTAAATGCCGCTGGGATCAGCAGATCACAAGGCATGGGGAGAAGGGAGAGTCTGGCTGGAGGGGAAAGATGACTTTAAATATTTATCTGCTGGGGGCACCGGGTGCTTGGGATCCTGTTCCCACAGCTTCCCGGGAAGGGCAGCAGGGCTGAGATGTTTAATCTGGGTGCCTGTCATGATGAATATCCCAGGATTTTTTTGCTGACTTCTCCGTATGGTATCAGTCATCTCGTGAAGCAGCAGAGCGTCTAATAAACTGCAGTTTGCGGTAGTCCCAGGAATCTTCCCATTTTTAACTCTTCCCTTCCACATAGAGCTGCTGGGATCAGTAGTGTGTGGATGTACCCCAAAACAGCCCTGGCTGGTGCTACAGCCCCTTTGTGCCAGGGCTGTATGGACCCTGGGGCAGGGGGGGTGGTGACATCCCTTCTGCACCGAGAATGTGATGCTCTGGCATCTTGCCTGGAGCCCTGGGACAGAGCCATATCTCCCTGGGGGTTACTCCCTTCAGCCCTGATATTTCCAAACGCCTCACTTTCTGTTTATTTCCAGTGACGAAATTTGTCATCTTTGATTCAGCCCTTAAATGTTGGCCCTCCTTTAGGGAACTTCTTTAAAGCAAGTTCAAATCACTGCGTGAAAAACCTTTTCTGAATTGCTGGAGAAATTATGCCTTCCCCATGGAAAACCTCAACAAGGCTTTGATGCATTGGTGGTCTGCGATCGTGGCAATTGGTCTCTGGAGGACCTGGAAAGGGGCAGCATCAGAAATCATGAGCAAGTGGCCTGGCTATAGCTCTGTCATCCCCAAGGGAGGGACAGGAGGAGCTGTGAGTTGGAGCTCAGGAATGCTCCCAACATTAGTAAATTCAGAGTTCCTGAATGCTGCCTGTTCTACCTCCCCATCCCCACCAGCAAGCAGTGTTTTGCCTTTGAAATCTTTTGTACTAAACCTGTGGCCCACTGCACCATGCTTTTGCCAGATGCTCCAGGGAGAATGAAAATCATCAGCTTCCCTCAGAGAAGGAAGATATTGGTCAGGAAGAGGAGGAACAAAGTGGCTGATACAGCAAGCCCCAGCTTGTGGTTGAGATCCTCACTCTGAGTCTGTCCCAGTTGCTGGGGTCCCTCCATCAGCCCCTGTCCTGGCCGTGCAATTTGGGCAGTTGGTGCTGTCTCAGGCTGGGTCTGCTCTGCCTCATGCTCAGAGCTGCTGGAGGAGGGATCTGCAGTGCAAAGGGCTTGCAGAGGGAGGGAGGGAGGGAAGAACAGGAGATGCTAACCATCTGGAAGTTTGATGGTTTGCAGAGCTGATGCCTTGGAAAACAGTCTTGGATGGTGGAGGTGGCCCAGCAGAGCTCATCAGGGAGGTCACACTAGTGGTTGTGTCCCTGCAAGCACCAGAAATAGAATCACAGAATATCCTGAGTTGGAAGGGACCCACTAGGATCATCAAAATCCAGCTTCTGGCCCTGCACAGGACAGCCCCAAGAATCCTACTATGTGCCTGACAGCATTGTTCAAACTCTCCTTGAACTCTGGGACAGACAGAAGGGTTTGGACTGGTGTACTGGTACCCAGGGCTACTAAAAGAAACAGCTCAAAGCAGTGGGCAGGGAGAACCCTAGTGAGCGTTTCATTCCTTGTTGCTTGGGGAAGTGGCGTGTCCCTCCTGATGTATAGGTGGGTACAGTGCATCTCCATGGCAGGGACAGCTCCCTGGGGAATGAGAGCATGGCTTTGTATGGAGCTGCTGAGTGTTCACTCCTGTGTTTGCCCGTGCTGCTGCCTGCAGCCAAGTTCAGTTCCCTCCTCTATACAGCAGCAGGGCAAGACCCAGCTTGTGTGCAGGGACCCATTTCTCAAACTGTTGGGAAACTTGCAGTTCAGACCCCCATCACAGGCATGCCTGGTTCCCCCTCTTTGTCCCCCTCATCCTCTGTTCCAGAGCCAAATGCCTCAGCTGTACATTCCCAGGAGGGAGCTACAAACCAAAGGCTCCAAGAGTCAGGCATTCTGCTGCAAGTGCTGGCTTAGGGAATAACTTACCTTAACAAGCTGATTTGCATTGTCTCCTGCTGCTCTGACACATGGATGGTGGCTTTTCAATGCTCTGCTGGGTAACCTGTGCCTTCCTGCTGCTCAGGTGGAGCATCGCTCTACCCCTGCCCTGTTTAACATCCCTCTCCTTCCCTGCAGAGCTGGACCGAGGCCTGACTGAACCTCAGATCCAAGTGATTTGCCGCCAGATGTTGGAAGCCCTTCATTACCTCCACAGCAAAAAGATCATCCACCGGGACCTCAAGGCTGGGAATGTCCTCCTCACCCAGGATGGGGACATCAAGCTCGGTGAGCTGCTGGGCAGGCACTTCCTTGGCCAAGCTCCCTGAGAGAGCAGCTATGGGTGATGGTGCTCCAGCAAGGACAGCCACATGCTGCTGGAGCTGTGTTGTAGTGTTTGGCTATGCCTGAGTGTGGGGGGATTGAGGGATGCTGTCCTGCCTATGGGACATCACTGTTTGTCTGCTGGCTGAGGGGTGCAGGCAGGAGAATGGCAAGACTGTTCCATGGGAGGCAAAATGTGCCAAGGCTCCTCAAGCCACAGCCATGTTCAGCACTTCGGTGGACTTTTATTTTATGAATTTTTTTAATCCCTCTTTGAACTTGATTTTTGTGATTTTTGGCCTACTGAGCATTCTGTGCCGGGTGCCAGTTGGCAGGGCTGAAAGCTGGAAGAATTCCTCTTATCTGCAGAGCAGGTTTGGTGGTGACAGGGTGAGTTTTGCCAAAGGGTTGCTTTGCCAACTTGCTATGGGTTTGAGTTAAATTAGCATCCAGCAACCTGCAGAGGGATGAGAAGGTAGATTTATCTGTATGAACTGGTAAGAAAGGTGCAGATCTTCACTGGATTCTCATGAGGGGTGCCAGCAGCTGTTGTTCTTGATGTTCTTGGGATATGTCTGTGGGTGCTGGTGGAGACCAGCCAGGCTGGGAACAGAGAAACCTTCCTGTGACCATGTACTTCACCTTTAAATCTGCATTTCAGCCAAGTGTGCTAATTCAGAGGGGTTTTTCAGTTTTCCTATGGCATCTAATGTTACTGCTCTTTGCAGCTGACTTTGGAGTGTCTGCCAAAAACATGAAAACCTTACAGAAGCGAGACTCCTTCATTGGGACCCCTTACTGGTGAGTGACCTGCTTGTTGTGAACCCTGTGTTTGTGAGGAGCTTCACTCCTCTGAAAGTCAGGCTTGCCAGAAGTGGGGAGCTCATGGCCTCTGGGACGTGTTGGTGCCTTACCATGGAGTGGGAGGATTTTTACGAGGAGTCATGGCCTCTATCTGCATGTGCAAGGGTTTTCCTTGCCTGAGTGGAGCTGTGAGCAGCCTCAGTGGTGTGGGAGCACTGTGTGGTGTCACGGTGCCCTGGGCCGGCCGCACCTTGGCAGAGCAAGGGACACACGTGTGCTCGCGTGTGTGCACTCCCTGCTCCCACACCCCAGGGGGTGGGGTGGGCTTTGAAGCGACTCCAAGCACATGGGAACGACTCCTCGCTCCAGAAACACAATCAGTAAATCACCCAACTTGCTGAAGGAATGGAATCGCGAGGATTAATTTATTGTCTGAAGCAACATCCGCGCCAGATGTCAATGGCCTGGGGGTTTCCACGGGCTGTCTCGACTGCTCTGCAGAAGAGGGAGGGGGTTGGACCCCTTAGAAAAGATGCTGCTGCTTCTGAAAGCCAGAGCTAGGAGGAAAGGCTGTTTTTATACGATTCTCTAGATTACTTAAAGCTTTTAATTGCTGCTGCAAGGCCACACTGTGTGGCAGTGGTGTCCTCCCTTCTCATCCCTGCTCCTTGCTCTGCCCCTTGCAGGATGGCCCCGGAGGTGGTGATGTGTGAGACCATGAAGGACACTCCATATGACTACAAGGCAGACATCTGGTCCCTGGGGATCACGTTGATCGAAATGGCCCAGATTGAGCCACCCCACCACGAGCTCAACCCCATGAGAGTCCTGCTGAAGATTGCCAAGTCTGACCCCCCCACGCTCAGCTGCCCCTCCAAATGGTGAGGGGTTTGTGCCAGCAGAATACATGTTTCCAAACTCAAAGAGAGAAAAAACAGTAATTTCTGGCAGTTTTGTTTAATGTGAGAGCCCAACGTAGACTTCTAGCTGTATTTTAGGTCCAGCTGTGTTTTATGGGCTCTAAAGGTGCTGATGGCTGAGGGCAGACTCTCAGGCTATGCTGACGGTGTGCAGAGCACAAGGGGAGCTGCCACTCACCCACAGCCCCCCCTGAACTGAGAGGTGATCCCTTGGCTGTTTTCAAAGCATCTCGTGTGTATGAAAGGCAGATTTTTCTCTTAACCTGGAGATGGCTTAAGAGCTCCAGAATTTCTTTCCTGGAGTCTGGAAAGCCACCTCTGCATTTAAAAGTAAACCAATCAGTTCATTTTAATTAATTAATTTACTTATTTTTAAATCATTATAAAACCTGCTGTGTGATAGCCAGTAGCAAATTACTGGGAGAGCACTGGAGTCACAAGTGTTGTCTCAGTGGTGCAGGCAGGACCCCAGCACTGAAGTCCAGCAGGCAGGGTAGGAATGTTTCCTCTGGAGCTGCTCAGAAGCAGATTAGGGACATACTCTGGATCTCAGAGCTGTGCTTTGCAGGCTGAGGGTGCCCTCCTATGGGGCTCCTGGTCCTTCACAGCCACCATTTCTCACTGTGGCTGTGAGGATTGCTCCTGGAACATCCTTGTCCACAAGCAGTTCCAGCCATGGGCTCCCTTTGGAGAGTAACTGCTGGTGTCCTCTCCTGCCTCTGCCTTGGCCCTGGGAAACTGTGACTGGGGCTCAGTCCCCACCATCACAGGTAAGGCAAAATCTAGTCACTCACTTGGCCACGTTGATGTTTCTCTTACAAATGATCAGAATATCTGAGCACTGGGTTTCCCATGGGAATGAAATAGGAATTATGGACAGCTGCAAGCTGGGACATCATCTGGAAAAGGGATCAAGCAAACCCCTGTGGCATTTGAGGCCTTTCTCTTTCCTAAGCTTCTCACCAATGACTATGCTTTAAGGTCCCTGGAGTTTAGAGACTTCCTGAAGAAGGCATTGGACAAGAACCCAGAGACCCGGCCCAGTGCTGCCCAGCTGCTGGAGGTAGGGACTGGCACCAGCCCCTGGGCAGGGTCTGTGGCCCCAGAGTGGTTTCAGATTATTTTTGTATTGTTTAGAAAGTACTTTTCAGCCACTAAAATGCTTCAAAAAGGATCAGCAATGTTCTTCCCCTTAGAGTGAACTGCAGAGCTTCTATGGACACCAGCTGGAATAGAAACGGTTCCTGTTGCCTAAAAACGCCCATGTGGCAGTCAGCTTCGATTATACCTGGTTACCCCAAATTTAAATTCAACTCCTCTGCTTGCCTTCTGTCCCTTTCCAAAGTAATAGCAAAAACCTGGAAGGTGGTGTTCCATTCTGACTGCAGACCTCTCGCTCTGCAGCACTGGCTGCACATTCCCCACCCGTGCTGGAGTCCCTGACAGACCCGAGGGAACTCCACAGCCTTTTGCTGGAGCTCAACACAAACACCCTGCTGTGTGCACTGAGTGATTCCAGCTCAAATTCAATTAAACCTTCCCCCAGGCTCTGTTTGCACCCACTGCAGACTGGCTCCTGCCCCGCTCCTGGTGGCATTCTGCAGGCTTGGACACGGAGCTCAGTGTTGGGAGGGGGAGATGTCCCCTTGTTTAAATGCAGCTGGTGCTCTTGTGTGGGGAATGTTGACACAAAGCAGCTTTGCAGAACACCAGGCTTTGAGCATCTGTGTGCAGAGTGTGTGTTTAACCTCAACACCATGTTCTCACTTGCTCTCCCTCATACATGCAGTGCCTGTTGTAAAG
Source organism: Scytalopus superciliaris (assembly GCA_013400415.1). Lineage (NCBI taxonomy): Eukaryota > Metazoa > Chordata > Aves > Passeriformes > Rhinocryptidae > Scytalopus > Scytalopus superciliaris. The sequence goes on from VXBX01005749.1 coordinate 451,802, forward strand.
TTTTTTTTGGGGGGTTAAGCCCAGTGACACTGGAAAGAACAACAACCTCAGGTCTTTGCAGTTGTTATAAAGCAAGAAGTGGTCCTTGCCAGCACTGCCACTTGGCCATGAGCTCACGAGGTCTGTTTTTGGCCACCTCACACATGTGCACTGTGCTTGGTTTTCAGCATCCCTTTGTCAGCAAGGTGACCAGCAACCGGGCCCTGCGTGAGCTGGTGGCTGAGGCCAAGGCTGAGGTGATGGAAGAGATTGAAGAGAGTCGGGAAGAAGCAGAAGAGGATGACTCATCGGAATCTGCCTCGGTGAGCACTCCCAGCACCGCGTGCTGGCAAGTTTGCCAGTGTGGCTGTTGTCAGAGAAAGAGCTCAGCAACTTTTCCAGGCTCCAAAAGGCTGCTTTACAGCTGTTCTGGGCCCCATCAGGTAGAAGTGAAATGGTTGCTTGGCCAGGGAGGGACTCTTTTTCCATGGCTGCCAAAGAAAAATAGGCCCTGATACAGGCTGAAGAAGATGGAGTGGAAGCAATGCCAGCAGCATTGAGAGACCACCAGCCCAAGGGGGAGCTGGGCAGATCTGCCCCTGAGCCTGGCCTCTTTGAAGAGGGCATCTCAAAGCTGCCTGGGTAGGGGGCATGCTTTGACCTCCCTCCTCTGTGGCAAAGGGTAGCGATTAATCCGTGGTGCAATTAGCCATGGGGAAAAAAGTGCTTGATACACAAAACTTGTAGGCTGCCTACTCAGAATGTGCAAGTTCTGGAGTTTTTTCACTGTGCTTTTTCCTCCCAGGTAGTGTCCATAGTCCTTGTGGCCACAAGCCTGGAAAAAGATAGGAGTATCTCAGAGCAGATGTCCTAAAAGGGAGTATTTCCTCCTGACAACTCTTTAGCTGTGGGTGACTTTGGTCTGAGCTGTGGTAACTTGTAGCCTTTGCAATTGTGTTAAGTGCAATGCCAAACCCAACATCTTCCCTTCCCTGTCTTTCCAGCTCCCTGGGAAGCACAAGCGGGACCCCTCTGAGGCAAGTCAGCTGAGTTTTGATGGGGAGAAGCCTCCAGACTCTTCCTTGCCCAAAGCAGTGAATGGGTCTGTGGGCACTGGCAAGGACATCACAGATGGACAGAGCGATAAAGTCTCAGAGGAAGGGATAAGCAGTGACAATGACAAACTGGAGAGCAACCACTCCACAAATACTCCTGCTAGCTCTGCCACCTCAGCTGCCCAGGACAAGCCAGACATCATCATCTTGCAGCCTGGACATTTGGGTAACTCAACAGAGGGGAACAAGCAACCCAGGGCAGGCAGTAAGGAGCGGAAGAGCATTGGGGAGCGACCAGAGAGCAGCCACCTGGAGAACTTCACAGAGGAGAAGCTTGCCAACGGGAGCTTGGATCCCTCAGCTTCATTACCTGGCAGCAGGTCCAAAGGGGATTCAGATTCTGGCAGCACTTCAGCCTCTGAAAGCATGGACCTCACCCCCTGCTTGTCTGCTGACCTGTCCCTCAACAGGGAGAGTGGCTCCATATCCCTGAAGGTGAGAGTGGTGGGCAGAGGGTGTTGAAGAACACAGGCCTAACAAGGAGGGAGGAAAGCCTTCAATGGTGTGTTTTCCCTCTCCATGAATTCACTGCCTCAGCTGGGCTCGGGCCAGCACAGCACATACTGCTGGGTGAAGGTGTGCCATGGGGACATGGCATGTCCTCAAGTGAAGGAGAAGCTCTTGGTGGAGCTGCTGCAGGTTTATATGTCCTCTTCTGTCCCAGGTCACTGAAATCTAGTGGAAGTCTGACGTTTTGTAGCTATTTAGGGCCCTGAGAAGTGTGAAATAACCATGCCACTCTCCTGACTATGACTGCACAAGTGTGAAACCCCAAATGTGATTTCTAGAACTTTATCCACAGCCCATCACTCTGCTGCTCTTCCCTAGAACACCTTGTCCCAGGAGGAAGTTCATTTGGGCTTGTGCCACTCTTAATTTTTCCAACCTGCCATACGTATGGCCTGGTTTGTGTCAACAGTGACTTGCTCAGAGACCTCCCAGGCTTCTTGGCTTTTGCTAAAGCTTTCTGGGGGCTGGGAATGCTTGTGAGACAGAGCCAGCCAGGTCAGCATGGCTTAGAGAAAGAGGCAAAATAACTGGAATGGTATTTGCTGAGCTTCAGGAGGAGAAATGTGTTTTGGGGGGGCAGAGTGATGTGTTGCACAAGATCTTTATCAAACTGCCTGCATGAATGATGGCTTTCCGGCACAGAAACGTGCTGGGAAACCACTTTCAGCAAAACTTTCCTCCCCTCCTGCTGTGACCATGAGAGCCAACATCCCCCTCAAGAGCTTGCAATCTGTGTGGCTCCCTGATGGCAGAAATGCAATGGTCTTGCATAACAATCTACCCACCTCACAGCCTTTCCCATCACACCTGCTCTCCCTGGGGCCAGCCAAAGAGGAATACAATACCACACATGGAATTGTTCTCCCTGGTTGGTCCTCAGAAGGGGAAAGGAGTTTTTTGGGTTTTACAGGGAGTAAGCTATGGAAAGGGAATCAAGTTAGATCATGGTTTAGCTGGACATGGTGAGAAAGGGATTTTGGATGGTGGGCTGTGTCTCTTCCAGGTCAGGTTTCTGCAAGGTGGTAGCAAGGCTGTGCAGCTTGAATCTCCAAATCTGCTCATGATTTGTGCTCAGTGTGGTTTCCTTGTGTATGTTCTTCATGAACAATGGCATCAAAATTGCCCTGAGGCTTCCAGCTGTTGCACCCTGTTCAACAAGCTGGGGAGCTGCTTCATGGCCTCCTCCTTTCCCCCCCTGCCCAACTCAGGATTCCCAGATGCACAAGAAGACCCTGAAACGCACCCGCAAGTTCGTTGTGGATGGAGTAGAGGTGAGTGTCACCACCTCGAAGATCATCAGTGAGGATGAGAAGAAGGATGAAGAAATGAGATTTCTCAGGCAAGTGGGTCACTGGGATAGAAGGAGGGCAGGGCACTGAGCCAGGATAGGGCTTTCTTCTCTACAAGCTAATCCAGGAGTGACCTAAAGCACTCTCATTTTCCAGCTTCGTTCCACTTGGACAGCACAGCTATCCAGTTGGACATCACTGCCTTTAGCTTTTCCTTGGCTGGCAGAGGGCTTGCTGTACCACTAAGCTGAGCTCTTTTTGCATACAGGGAAAGGATATACAAGACTTTGACATGGGAAGCTTGTGCTGTGTCTGGCTCTGTCCTTTGGGGGTGATTGAATGTATTCCCAGGGCTGGAGATGCCCGGCTTAATGGAAATAAGCACAGAAATCATCTCAAGATGCTCCTCTTCCTTTTGTTCTTGTACCTCCTCAGACTTCATTAACAGAAAGGCCAAGGGAGTTGTAAACTCCTCGAGCATCATTTAATATTCATGGGTGTATCGTCCCTGCTTAAGCCTTTATGACTCCTTTGCAGATCTTACAGCTTTCAAACCTCCGTGACCTATTCTTAAAGAGAGGAACAGCTATTTCTAACACTGAAATGAAAAAGCCCTTAAAATAATTAAAATACGAATTGTTTTGTTTGATGCCCTATTCTATGCTCCCTTGTGCTGCTCTCAGGGACTCCCTAAGGGTATAATTTGTTCCAAGCACTTTGTGTCCCTGTGGTAGCCTTATTCCTAGGTCCCAATATCAGATCTATGCAGAAGCTCCTTAGCTTCTCATTTTTGTGTGAGAAGTGCATATAACCCAAATAAAACAAGGGGAACATGTGTTAGCATACAGGGAACTTCCAGCTAAAATTTTCATGGAATTGTGGAACCACTGAATGGTTTGGGTTGGAAAGGACATTAAAAATCACCTTGTTTCAACCCCTGCCGTGGGCAGGGACACCTTCCACTAGACCAGGTTGCTCCAAGCCCTGTTCAACCTGGCCTTGAACAGTTCCAGGGATGGGGCAGCCACAGCTTCTCTGGGCAACATGTGCCAGGGCCTTTTCTTGTTTCATGGTCTTGTTTTAAAAGAAATCATGCCAAAGTGCTCTGCCCAGTGGGGACCCCAGAGAGGACTGTACTCAGTGTATGGGGTTCGTGCACAGCAGTGGGTCTCACAGTGGGGATCCTGCATGGGAGAACTGCTGCTGCTGCTCCTTTCACCTGTTACATCAGTGATTTCCAGCTCGGTCAGGCACAGACAAGGCTAATGGGTTCAAACACAACCCTCTGGGCAGGGGCTGCATTTTCCTGGATGAGGGGAGTGATGCAGTGTCATGATAGATAGGTCAGAATTTGGGAAAACTTTCTGACACCCAGGCATGAGCAAGAACTGATGCAAAGCACAGGGGCCAGGCCAGAGTAGCACCAACTTGGCCTGAGCTGTATATTGAAAAGCACAGAGGCCTAACTCAGCTGGCAGAATTGGTATTTTGGGTGCTGGTTGGGACAGCAGTGCCTGCAGAACCACCTTAGGAGCTTTGACAGGGCTTGTTTGAGAAGCTGTGAATGCTAATAGGCCTTACTTGTGAAAGCTGATGGTTTTCCCAACAGTTCCCATAATTAGCATCCTGCTTCCTCACACTGAGAGCACATCAGTCAGGTGGCATTTACCTCCTGCCTGTGCTCAAAGCAAGTGGCAGGTCCTACAGGATAGCTGTGCTACTTCCATTCCCTGCTGAAGTGCTCTGGCTGGTGGATTCTGTCATCCCTGCTCACCCACATGCCTCTGCACTTGACTGACTCTGTATTTTCCTCTCTCCCTCCTTTTTAACCCTCTGCAGGCGCCAGGAGCTGCGGGAGCTGCGTCTCCTTCAGAAGGAGGAGCACCGAAACCAGGCCCAGCTCAACAACAAACACCAGCTGCAGCTGGAGCAGATGCTCCGGCGCTTCGAGCAAGAAATGATGGTACGTGGACAGGGGAAGCTCCTGGGAATAAGCTGATTTGATGTCTCTGCAGGTGCCCTGCAAACCCCCACAGAGGGTCATGCTCTCTGGGTTGCAACAGCCTTGGGGTGTCACATCCAGAGGGAGCAGAAATGTTGAAAAATCCCTTTAGGATGTGAGGCATGGGATGCATTTGTGAAGGATGGAGGCTTTTGTGGGAATTAAACACAAGTATTCCGCAGCTTGGAAAGCACTGACAGCCTGTGCCTGGCAGAGTGTAGCAAGGGGAAGGGTTGTTTTGGATTTTCCCTCTTTAATGATATTTTCTTGTATGTCTCTTCATGGCTACTGTGAGAAACAGTAAATAAAAAAAACTCTTTAAATAAGAAAGAACGTGGCCACCATGTGACAGCAGGAAATCTGGCAAGTCTTTGAGTGTAAATTGAATAAAGATGAACTGGGCTCACAGACTTAGTCCCTCCATGGGCAGCTTCTGTAGAAGTACAGAGAATTGTTTGGGTTGGAAGGGACCTTAAAGATCATATTCCAACCCCCTTGTCATGAGCAGGAACACCTTGCACTAGACCAGGTTGCTCCAAGCCCCATCCAACCTGGCCTTGAACACTTCCCTGAATGGGACAGTCGCAGTGCCTCCTCTTTCAGGGGAGTCCCTTTAAAAGATGCTCCATAAAGCTTTAAATACCCTTTTATTAATCCACTCTTGGGATCCTCATCCTTTCACGGCAGGCTGGGAGTCCTCACTTATTCCTGGGTTCTGTTGTATTTCTAAAGTCTTGATATGCCGTATCTGTGAATTCCCATCTTAGCAAGTCACTTTTCATTTGTGGGATTTATTCACCATTCAATGCAATGTGCAACACCCCCAAACCTGCTTCCTTTACTCTTTTCCTGGGACAACCTGGTCTTGTTTTTACCTGATGCTCCATCCCTAAGAGCTGCAGGGTGGGAGAGATCAAACACAAGGACACTGTTGGAGCCCAGAGCCTCAAACTTGGAAATCCTTGCCTGCAGAGAAAGAACTGTTCCACTTGAGCCAGTATTTGCTCAGGACCTTGGGTCCCAGTGGGATGTTCTAAATCAGGACAGAAGCAGAAGAAAGGCTTCAAGTACATCAGTGCCAGAACAAGTTCAAAACTCAATTCAAGTGCTGATTCTAGAGCTGGCTATGCCCCGTGTGCTTTGTAGGGTGTTAGTTGGAAATTTCCCTCCTTTCTGTTTAGTAAAGAGGCTCAATGGCTCAATCCATGCAAGGACAGTCTCCCATCCCTTTTCTTTTTTCTTTTCACTTCTTTTTACTTTTTCTTGTTTAACTTTTGGAAGGAAAAGAAGTGGAGAGGAGGCTGAAGTTGACCTCTGTTCCCTTTGTTCCCTTCCCACACAGGCAAAGAAGAAGTTCTATGACACAGAACTGGAAAACCTGGAACGGCAGCAGAAGCAGCAGATTGAGAAGATGGAACAAGATCACTCTCTGCGCCGGCGGGAGGAGGCCAAGCGCATTCGCCTGGAGCAGGAGCGGGACCATGTCAAATTCCTGGAGCAGCTGAAGCAGATGAAGAAGGAGGTAAAAATAGAGATAGGAAGGAGGAAAGATGGTTTCCTGCATTTTTTTTTCCAGGAAAGCTTCAGCATTTTTCCATAGCATAACTTGAGAGGGAAGCAGTTGTTGGTGTTTTAGCAGGAAGCTCTTGCTTTTCTTTGGCATATATGGGTGTTTCCTGAGGTCCAGCTGTTCAATGACATTAGGTGGGGTTGTTCTTAGCCTAGAATTACCTGCAGATAAATGTCATTTCCCTCCTCAAAGGTCAAGAACGAGGTTGAGAAGCTGCCACGGCAACAGCGCAAAGGAAACATGAAGGCGAAGATGGATGACTTCACCCAGAAAAAACAAACCATGGTAAGGCTGAGAGAAGATTGCCACAAATCCAGGACTGGGAAGTGCATAGTAGACAGAAGCATCCTTCCTGCCTGAGAGACTGGCAGTTTCTGAAACACCAGCAGATGCTTTTCAAGTTGCATCAGAAGGAGAGCTCATGGTGCTACCGCTGGTTTCTTCCAGGAACAGGAATTTTTGGCCAAGCAGAAGGAGGACCTGGAGCAAGCCATGAAAAATATAACTGCCCAGAACAAAAGGGAGATCTGCGACAAGGAACGCGAGTGCCTGAACAAAAAGCAGCAGCTCATGAGAGGTGAGTGGCAAAGGCTGTAAAGGAGGAAAGGGAATGCTGTAACGATGGGTGTATCCAACGCTGGCTCTTCCCACACAACAGATGCTGTGACAGAGTTGCAAGCTGGCAGGATGGGACTTAGAAAAAAACAGCCTTGCCAGATCCTGTCTAAATGTTTAACAATAATAATACTTAGCGCTTGAATCTTCAAAGTGCTTTACAAATATGAACCAGTTAGGCTTCATAATTTCAAGAAATGATTCTCCAATATGGTTTGCAACCAGTTTCTCTTGTAAAACAGGAGGTGAATGACCACCCCCCCACATCTGTTGTGCTGTTCATGTGTGTAGGGATCTCTTGAGCTTGGGACACTTTTTGTGACCACACTGAGAGACTGGAGTGGGTTGTCTCCTGACACTTTCCTTTCCACAGATCGTGAGGCTTGTATCTGGGATCTCGAAGAACGTCAGCAACAGGAGAAGCATCAGCTTGTCAAGCAGCAGCTAAAGGACCAGTATTTCCTCCAGAGGCATGAGTTGCTCCGGAAGCATGAGAAGGTGAAGGCTTAGCACCTGGTGTAGGAGTGTCTGGGTGTCCCTGGGTGTTTCCCTTCCAGGCTGTAAGTGGGTAGGAGTGGGTTAGGAGTTAAGCAACTTTGTTGTTATTAGTGAAAAGGGACCAGAATAATGCTCATGTCAGTCTTCTTACCTGGGACATGTATTCTGTGCTGAGTGCATTTAGTGTGCAAGAAGGAGTTTTGAATTCTGAGGGCTTTTCTGGATATCTGTGACTGTCTAGTATTTGGCAGTGAGTGAAGACTGGTATGCTCCTGCCAGCCCCCTTCTCCTCTGCTTTCACATCATATTCAGTAGCTGCCCTCACCTCTTGTCCCTTTGGAGCTGTCAGTCACCAGCCACTTCCATGCTAGTCCCAAATCTGCTCTCTGGCTCTCTCTATTCTCCTCAGCACTTGTTGGCCTGAGATGTCCCTCCTCCTCTGATACCTGTGTCTCTGCAGGAAAGGGAGCAAATGCAGCGATACAACCAGCGCATGTTAGAGCAGCTAAAAATTCGGCAGCAGCAGGAGAAAGCCCGGCTTCCCAAAATCCAGCGGAGCGAGGGCAAGACACGCATGGCCATGTACAAGAAGAGCCTTCACATCCACTCCAGCGGGAGCGCATCCGAGCAGCGGGAGAAGATAAAGCAGGTCAGATCTTGCAGAGGGTGCCAGGGTTGAGGTTTGGCTTGGGGGTCAAGTACCTTGCTGGCCTGTAGGCAGAAAGGAAATTGGAAAAAGGCAATTATTCCTACTTCTCACCCACTTCAGGAAGTGAGTGGTCTGTACATTTGGGGCGTCAGGTGTGGTTCTCAGCACAACTTCCATTGTGACTAGTGTTGGAAAGCATCCTTGGGGCTTTTCTTTCTCTCTTTCCTATGCAACAGTGTGAGCTGGCCAGTCTCTTAACCATCTTCAGAGACCAGAGCAACTCTTCTAACATGAACACCTGTTTTTGTCTCTTCTAGTTTGCTCTGCAGGAAGAGAAGAGGCAAAAAGCAGAGCGGCTGCACCAGCAGCAGAAGCACGAGTCTCAGATGAAGGACATGCAGGCCCAGTGTGAGAGCAACACAAACGAGCTCCAGCATCTGCAGGTACCCATCCCTTGTGGCTCAGTCTCCCAGAGCTGCCTGTGCAGTTCTTCATCTCTTAAGAAGTACCTGTAGAGGACTGTGAGTGAATTGGACCTGATATCCCCTTCCTCTTGCCTTGAGAGGCTTTTGTGGCCAAGTCTAAATGTGCCCTGGAGCTCAGAGCTCTGATTATCTCTGGCTGAGGCGAGTCCTGTTTGACCACTGGATTTACAGGCCTGGCTGCTTTATGGGTGTCCTGTTTTTTGATCTGTTTTTAGAATGAAAAGTGTCACCTCTTGATCGAGCACGAAACCCAGAAGCTGAAGTCCCTGGATGAGAACCACAACCAGCACATGAAGGAGTGGCGAGACAAGCTGAGGCCACGGAAGAAGGTAGTGCCTACTTGGTGTGTCCTGCTTGGCTGCATCCATAGCTCCAGAACAGTCTCAAATACAGCTCTTGTGTGTGTTCTCTTTTGCTTAAGGCCCTGGAGGATGAGCTGAACCAGAAGAAGCGTGAGCAGGAGATGTTCTTCAAGCTGAGCGAGGAGGCAGATGGACAGATGCCAGCATCCCCAACCAAACATGCCAAGTTCGTCCCTTTCAGCTCCTCAGAGAGCTTGTAACATCTCACAGCTGGCAGGCCACCAGCTGGTACTGTCTGTGTCCTCCTGGGCTGCACACGGGCAACTTGGACTTGGAGGATCCTCTCAACAGCCTCTTCTTACACCAGCACCCTCCTGTCTGCTCGCTCTGTCTGGGATAAACACGACCTCTGCACTGTGGGGTGCTGACTGGAAGTTGTGGTGGCTTTCCCAGGAGCTGGCCTGCTCAGCATGGCTCAGGCTGGGAAGTGGGACAGGCCCGTTTCTGGATCGTATTTGCACTGTGAGCTGGATTGCGCTGCCTCTCACGTGAGCCTGGTGCTCACCGGGCTGGGCAGCTCAGACTGAAGCAGTAACCACTCTGAACAGAAGAAAGAGGCCATGGCTCCTGCCCTCTGTGCAGGGGGTATCACCTGTCACCTTCTCTCTCCACTGTGGCTGCTCCTTCTCCTGGTCCTCCGTAAGGACTTGCCTGGGGCAGAGCAGCTTTGGCATTATCTTAAGATAACTTTGGCCTTGAGGGCCCCAAACACTTGCCTTAGGGTGATATCTATCCACTGTGGTTCTTTTATGCTCGAGGAAGAGACAGTGATTTGAGGTTTTTTCTGCCTCTGAGTAGGGAGGGTTGGGTTTTTTCTTCCTCTTTCTTCCCATATAGGCTATGCAGAAAGGGGACTGGCTGGATGACCTCCCAAAGATGCTTCTGCTTCTTCCCTTGCTGTGATCACTGGCACCGCAGACCCTCTGGCACCCAGCCAACACTGTGTTATCAGAGACAGGATTAAGGTGTAATTAAACTGTTCAGCTGGCTGCAGGCTTTTGTCCTTAAAGGAGTGTATGTGCATGTGCAGAGGGGGAGGTTTGTAACAGTGCTCAGTCCTGCGGTGACACAGTGAGGTATCTGTCATGGTCATGTGCTTTTTGGTAAGGACAAGTGGGGGGCTGAAGGATGTTACTGCCAAAGCTCTCATGATCACACATGTGCTTGAGACTTTTTTTTTAAGTGCTCTATATGTGTGGGCCATGTGGGTCAGCCAGTCTGGCTACTGTGCATCAGGGTTATGGGCTGCAGAGCATCCTTTGGAAGGAATAAAGGAGTGAAACAAGGGAAGAGAAGATGCAAAGGCAGGTCATGGTAGCTTGTTACTCTCAGCATCACTTTGTCACCTGATGTCTCATCTCTTTATGATTTGCCACAGTTTCTTGGATGGTTCTGATTTTCAGCTTGGACTCGGGCTGCAGTGTGGCAGAGCAGTGACAGGTCTGGCCCTCTGTCATTTCTGCTCCGTGGTGATGTGTCTCCTCCACCTGCATCAGACAGGGAGGGCTTGGCTGAGCTGTTGGGTAGGACCCAGAGCATAGACCTGGGTACAGGGTCAGAGACCTCACTGGCAGCACCTTCTTCTTTACACAACCCAAAGGTGTAAGATAGCACTTAAGTCTTCCTCTCTGTTCATCTCTGGACATTGTTTGTTTTAAGCTCGCTTCTCTAGCAAGAAAAAGAAATATTTCTGCTTAAGAAAATTTAATAAAAAAAAAGGTTGTTATTTTAAAGTCTCAAATGTTGATTTAGAGACATACTGGCATTTCAGGGAAATGTGGTATGTGATGTGCTACGCTTTGAGGTACTGAGCTGAAGGAGTCAGCCCCCAGGTCTCTTTAACTCAGTACCTGAAGTGTGCATTTCCTACCTATTTAGAGTTCCTAATACATATTTATAAGCTTCCTGCAAACTAGCAAGACTACATCTATTTGGGCCATTCCAGGTTACTTCTGAATCCACCCCAATAATATCTCTGTTAATAAACACAGGAAGGCTGCCTGCCCCATCTCCAAAAGCGTGGACTGTGATAGTGCCAGGCTGGGAGCTGATGTGAGGTTAATGAATGAGGGATAATCCTGAACCAGGACAAGGGGCTGGTTTGAGCCTTTTAATCACATCAGAAATACGTTACAGCAGCTCCAGTGGTTTTGTTCCTGGTCCTGTTGGGGTCAGGTTGAGCTGTTCTATGAAATGGTTGGTGTCACAGAAACCAGTGCCTGGTGCCTGTCCCTTATGTGTTACATGTGACTTGCAGAGGGATGTCATGCAGCACATGGTCACCACATTGCTGAAAGGCACTGCTGACTCTGAGCGCCTTCTCCACCAGCCCAGGGAGCATCAGCTCTTTCTGGATATTGTGCACTCATGAGGAAAGACTATTTCTGGGGGCTCTTAAAAAGCTGATGCAATGCCCTCTGTGGTAAATCAGTTGTCTCATTCTCCAGTCCAGCTTATTTGCAGCCTAGAGCAAGCAACACAGTTTTGCTAACAGAGGGTAGGAATGGTTCTATCTGCTGCCTTTCCCTATTCTCTATTCCCTCTCTGAGTGTACCAGCACTCTAATACCACATGCTAGAAGGGGGCAGGGAACTACATCATCAGATTGTCATGTTTACAGGATGATTATATTTTCCCTCCATTCAAAAGAGGATATTTTTATTGTTTCCTGTTCAGAACGAACCACGATTAAAACCAGCTTGCTTTTGGGGGGTGGGATACCATTTTTAAAAATGGGGCTTTGAATAAAAAGGGGGTTTTTTACTATTTTGTAGAGTGACTCCAGTGGGGCCACCACTATCATGTAGAGAGCCCTCTAATAAAGTAACACACTGAGAAACATGGGCATGGGTCTGACTTTATGCATGATCACTGGCTGTGGCCTCAGACCAGCTTTGCTTCTAGTCTGAGTTTTGCTAACTTACAGAAACCTCCAGAACCACTTCTGGCATTTTAACCTTGCAAAGCTGAGCTTCCAGTTCTTAAAAACTGATCTAGAGACTCTCCTGCTGGGTGCTGGAGCCCAAGGGCAGGAACATGTTTGCTCTGAAGCTGAAACTCTGGTAGAGCTGAAGGGAAGCAGTGGCTCCCTGAATGACTTCGTTGAGTGTTAAGATGGTGCTGGGCTGACCCTGCTTGGTGAAGAGTGGGTATTGCATCCTGTCGTCTGAGGGCAAACCACTTAGGCATGGGTTTTTCTTCCTATTTGATTAGCTTGCCTGGCTTTAACAAGAGATTTCAGACAAAGTTTTAGGGATGTCTCCCTGCTTCTTCCCATGCTGTCCTCCCCTGGGGAGCACTTGGGGTGTGTTATAGGACTGGGATGAAAACCAGTTCTCCTGTCAGCACAGGGGGAAACCTCTGCCCTCCTCCCTCTGGTTGCTCAGAAAAGCTCCCACCACTAGTGTAACCAACCACAGGGCCTATGTAGCCTTTATTCTCTGCTCAGAGATCTTTCCCTGCCAATTTAATTATGATTTCTTTCAAGGACACACAGTATGCAAGTGTAGTTTCAACATGAGCCCATGGAGTTGGTTTGGGTTTCCCCTCATTTTTGGAAGGTTGTGCCAGAGTCTGCCAACTTTTACCTTGGCCTTCATGCAGAAAATGAATCTGCTACCAGTGTCCATCCTCACAGGTAAAACTGTGGGATGTGACTTCAGATGAGGCACTGAAAAGGAGGCAGAATTGGTATTCAAGTTGTTGCTGGTGGGGTTTTAAACAGGCAGCACTGTGGTGAGAGGAGGACAAGCAAAGCCTGAGGGTGCCTGTCTCCTTACTCCACGAGATAGTAAGAAATGGAGTAGCTGGGGACACATAATTAGTCATCTTTGTTTATGTGTATCAGGACTGCACTGTCTCCTGGGACACACTGGCCTCACTCAATGTATCCCAGTGAAGCAGAGGATCTCATGGGAATATTTAACTTCATCTGCATGTCCTTGGCAGTGCCTGAAGGGAGCTTCAACCATGAGGATTCAACATATATTTATAAGTACTGTGTATTCCAGAAATAGGTGTTAGCTACCATTCTGTCCTGGTGTGATGCTGGAAACAGAGCAAAAGTAAAAATATTTCTTAATTTTTAAAAATAGAGATGACAGCCCTGAAAAGTTACTGGTGCTTCAGGAGGTGTAGCATTCCCTGTGGTTTATGTCCTGTCACATCTGGGCTCCAAACTCCTCTGATTTGCCCAAGGGCTTTTTCAACACTTGTGCTGTGATTGGGATGATGAAACTCTCTGGGGAAGAAAAACCAGGGCAGGCAGGGAGAGTCATGGAGCTGGAGCTTGTACCTAACTCCCTTCCTCCTGTGACTGCATCTTCTCCCTCTGTCACTGCAGGAGGGCAGCTGGAGGTGAGCAGTGCCACAGGCACATCCTTCAATTAAGTCATCTCACCCTGTTAAGCCAAACGTTGCTGCATCTTCTCCTGCTACAACTGGTCACTGGTTTAATTCTGCAAATGCCAAACCACCCAGGGCTCGAGGAAGCCAAGGCTCTCCGGAGCCCGGTGGCTCTGCCTTGCTGATGGGGTTTGTTGTTGCTCCTCTCCTGGGTGGGATGGGGCTGGGTGCCAGGGACGTGTTGCCCTGACGCTCCACCTGGGACTCCCTGGACTTGATTTCCAGGCTTGCAGGGGATGGAAGGGAGGTGTTTGCTGCTCTTTCTCTTGCTCACTAGATGGCACGACACTGAAGTGCCGGAGCTGAGCTGTCCCATTGCACCGAAAGGGTTGCTCACTGTTTTCCCTGGATTTGTCACTCTCTGTGGCACCCCTTTCACTAGATCTCTGCTTCTCATCGTGGCTTCGGTAATTTGTCTCCTGCTCCAGCATTGTCCTTGGGAGTTATCCAGGTTTCCTCTGCCCCCTGTGTGCCAAGACAGCCTTCCCCATTTGAGGTCTGAACTGCCCTGCTGCCACACCCCTGTTGCCAGGCTGGCTGACAGGGTGGCATCCACACCACACACCTAAAACCTGCAATACAGGGCTCACAGCAGTACAAAATTGTGAAAACTAAGAATCAATGAGATCCAGCTCCAGTGAAATGGTGAGAAACCACCGCTCTGCTGGGTTTCAGCGGCAGAGATTTGCCCTCTGTTCAGGTAGGAGCACCATTTTTGACTAATCTTTGTGAGGCAGCTCAGGGAAGATGGATGCGTTTGTTCTGTACACAGGGAGGACAGGAACATTTAGCCATATGGCAAACACTCCTAATGTCTAAATTGAAAAGTGAGCAGCAATAGTGGGCTCTCCATGTCAGGATGACTGTAGTTAGTGTGTCTTCTGCAGTTCAAGGCTGATACTGGGACACTGCTTTCTCATTCCATTCCATCTCTGACACCTGGAAAAAGTCTGGGACCATCCAGCTGGGACTAAACAGCTGGAGTCTGCTTAAAGCCATGCAGAAACCAATTTGCACATTCGAGCTGACAGCTGGCTCTTCAGAAATCAGTTACACTCTTGTTTTAAATTGCTCAGCTGATCCTGCCAGAGAGAAAGGAGAGTGTACATGCTTGACTCTTGAATAGGTGTTGAGTTCTCCTGTATAGTTATATTATTTGGCTTAACAACACATCAGCCTCTGGTTAGGGCAGCAGGAGGGACTTGTTTATCCTAAGCCTCCCCAGAGTTGCACCTGTACAACCTAACCTTATTGGATGACATTCTGCTCCTGCAGAGGTGTGGGCCAAGCATGACACTCCCAGGTCACTCACAAGCCCCTCATTTGGGCTCCCTTAGTAAATGTCTGGCAGTTTCCTTGATAAATTATTGAGGCACACTCGAGCCCAAGCCAGGCTCTGCCTCTCCACAGTTGCTTCCTGGCATGCCTCCCTCAAGAGGTGATCTGGTCAGCATGCAAAGCCACTCTGCACTCATCTCAACAGCTCTCATCAGACTTGTTAATTAAACACAGGAGCCATTTCATAGCATTAGCTGTGATTGTCTCTGCTTGTTCCTGGGTGCTCATTAGCTGTGAGGCTGCAGCAGGTGCCTGGTGCTGTTGGGGCCCAGGAGCAATGGAATCTCTTCAGCAGGTCACAGTGCCAGGAAAGGCAATGCTGATGCTTAAATGCTTCTCTACCTTAGTTTCTCCTTTTAGCGTGTGAAGACCAATAACTGTTTCATTCCTCTCTTAATCTGCTTTCTCCAGTGTTCCACATCTCAGGGTACACACCTTCTCTTACCAATATGACACATAGCTACTTTGGATGTTTCCTTCACCATCCTTTGGAGGATTTGTGCATCTTTCAGGGCTTTTAAAACTCTCTTGGCTCCTGCCCAGGCCCTCCACACAGCATCAGAAGCTGCAGTTCTGCTGTCTGTTGGTGCTGTCCCAAGCTCTTGATTAGCATCAAGATTCAGCCTCAGAATTCCTCATGTCAGGGCTTTCCTGATGGGAGAATTAAGGGAGGACTCTACAGTCCCTATCCACGGCCTCCTGCCTGCCTACCTTCACCTTATGTCTGACTGAGGAGTGATGTGCAGCCAGTCCACATGTAAACCAGCCTTGTGTCTGCACAACCAGGAGGCAGCAGGAAGGTCATCAGTGGCATGATGTCCCCTTCAGACAACCTAGCAACCTTCCTGCAGGGGCACCATGGACTTGGGCTTTGCTGAGAAGGAGGAGGATGAAGATGAGCCTTTTGGGAGGGACAATAAATCACTGGCAACCTGCCTGCACCTCCATTAATTCTCTAGGGTGGTTGTAGCAAAGTTAATAGTATTAAAAAGAGCCACATTTAAGGAGCCGCTAAGGAGTGAGATGAGTTGTTTATGATTAAATTAAATTCATATGAAAACTAATGACCTGCCAGTGTAAGCCTTGAGTAACTTTATAATGTAATTAAAAGCCCAATGGGAAAGAGAGCTGTGGTTATGCCACGTGTTGAGGAACTGCTGGGAAGACGGAGGCTGTGAGCAGTACTGATGCAGAGAAGTGCCTGGTCACTGCCTTGTCTCCTTTGCTGGCCCAAGGGCAGAGCTGGGCACAGAGTGTGGCAGGAAGGATGGGCTGCCAGGGAGGAGAGGTGGATGTGATGGCTCAGCTCCTGGCTTCCAGGGGTAGAATCATAGAATGGTTTGAACTGGAAGGGACCTTAAAGGTCATTTCATTTCAATCCCTCTGCCATGGGCAGGGACACCTTCCACAGGGTGATCCAAGCCCCATTCAATCTGGCCTTAGACACTCCCAGGGATGGAGCAGCCACAGCTTCTCTGTGCAACCTGTGCCAGGGCCTCACGACTCTCACAGTCAAGAATTTCTTCCTAATCTCTAATCTAAACCTGCTCTCCCTCCATCCGTTTGAAGCCATTCCCCCTTTGTCCTGTCACTACATGCTCTTTTAAATAGTCTCCTCTATGCAGGTATGTGGATTGTACTGGGCAAGGCAGTTGTGCTGATCTGACCATACCAACACCCAAAACAGACCTTTTCCTGCTCATTTCCTGGATCCTCGAGGGATGTGGTTATTGGTAGCCAAGCCGGGACCACCTGTGGGCCGCTGTAATGGGACAAGNCCCGGCTGCGAGCGCCAGTGCCTGCCCCGCGCCTCCGCCGCTCCCGCGGGCTGCGGGCGGCCGAGCAGCGGCATGCCCAGGCGGAGCATCGCGGAGGTGANCCTGGTCACTGCCTTGTCTCCTTTGCTGGCCCAAGGGCAGAGCTGGGCACAGAGTGTGGCAGGAAGGATGGGCTGCCAGGGAGGAGAGGGGGATGTGATGGCTCAGCTCCTGGCTTCCAGGGGTAGAATCATAGAATGGTTTGAACTGGAAGGGACCTTAAAGGTCATTTTATTTCAATCCCTCTGCCATGGGCAGGGACACCTTCCACAGGGTGATCCAAGCCCCATTCAATCTGGCCTTAGACACTCCCAGGGATGGAGCAGCCACAGCTTCTCTGTGCAACCTGTGCCAGGGCCTCACGACTCTCACAGTCAAGAATTTCTTCCTAATCTCTAATCTAAACCTGCTCTCCCTCCATCCGTTTGAAGCCATTCCCCCTTTGTCCTGTCACTACATGCTCTTTTAAATAGTCTCCTCTATGCAGGTATGTGGATTGTACTGGGCAAGGCAGTTGTGCTGATCTGACCATACCAACACCCAAAACAGACCTTTTCCTGCTCATTTCCTGGATCCTCGAGGGATGTGGTTATTGGTAGCCAAGCCGGGACCACCTGTGGGCCGCTGTAATGGGACAAGAGCAGGGTGAAGAAACAACAGCCGGTGATGGAGCGCACTCGCCGGCAAGCGGGGCAAGTCCGGACCCCTCCAACCACCTCCCGGCGAGGGACAGGCGGGCGCAGGGGAACACCGAGCGCTCGGACACCGCCGGGCTCCGACACGGAGCGGGAGCCCCGCGGGGCGGACACGCGTGGGACGGTGCGGGCGGTGCCGGCCGGCCCTTTAAGCGGGCGGCGGTGGGGCCGCCCCTCCGGCCGGGATAGGCNGCGGCAGCGCCTCCGGGTCTGCCGCTCCCACCCCGGCGTCTCCCCTGCGGGTCACCCGGTGCCCCTTGCCGGCGCGGGGATGTGCCGCCGCTTCCCCCCAGAACCCGCTCCCGGGGCAGCGCCGGTGCCCACCCTGCGGGGGGACCGCCCGGGGGCTGCGGGCGGGGGTGTTGGGGGCGGCCCCGGCACCGCGGCGGAGCGGCTCCGCTTCAGTGCGGGAGCGGCGCGGGGCTCAGGGAACGTGGGACCTGTTTGCCGCACCGTCCCGGGGCAAGGGACCACCCGGCTCCTGCATTCTGCGCTGCGGACCGTGCTCTGCCCCAGTGGGGGGATCCCTCGTGTCTCTGCACCCCTGCTGCGTGAGCTGCCCAGGCAGCGCCTTCCTGCGTGCTCCGGGGCATCTTCCAAATTGTTGTGGGTTTGTCTGTTTTTGAAAGTGGTTTTGGGTGGTTTTTTTTTTTATTATTATTTAAACTTTGGCGTGCTTCCAGGCGTCCGTGGAGAACTGTGGATGAATCCTGGCAACAATCGTAAAACAAAGACCAAAATGTTCTCCCTGCCCCGTTTGCCTTAGACCAGCGTGACCCAGTGACACACTGTTCGCGATGTGTTTGGCTTATGCAGATGTGGTGTTCGCTCTGACTGGGGTGTGTTGTGTCAGAGGAGCCAGGGTCTCGGAGTTTTGGGGACATCAGGGGCTTCTCAAGCTCCCTTCTGGTTTGTGGCAGTGAGCAACAATTGGAAGAAAACTGAGGTCAGGCCAGCTCTAGGAGGGGAGGGTAAAGGAGGCTGTTTGCCTCTCCTTGCACCTAGGGATGTAGTGTGGCTGCTGCCGCTCAACCTCTTATCACCCTTTCCTCCTCTCCTGTCCTGGCTGTAGCTTTATATGGCCCCAGCTGCAGATGTGCCCCTTTTCCTGCCGTGTCCATCACAGCCTTACTCACTGTGGTTGCGTTATGCACCCGGTCTTGGAGGAGCATGTACGTGAGGAGGTTTGTGAGCTGCGTACGCTTCCGTTTGTCTTGGCAGATCTGTTGCATCACTGTCAGGTCCCGGAACGGGGCTCAAACGGGATCGCCTGCAGCTGCTTCTCTGCCATTCCTTCAGACCCTCTTGTACCCTTGCTAGGCCTGGGGTCTCTGTGCAGCCCCTGGGACCAGTGTCCCTGTGGTTGGGACGTGCACCCCAAGAGCTGGACACAATCTGTTTTATGCGCTGTTCGTGCTCACCCTCCACCCGCAGCGGCGAGTCGGGTGGAGTTGGGCATAGCACAAATAATCCCTGTGAGGCTGGAAAACTGGGACAGAAATGTTCTGTGAGAAGAGATCTGTATGGCCGGGCAGCTGGGTGGGGACACTGGAGCAGAAGCTGCTGGGGTGGTGGGAGAAGGCGGCTGTGTGCAGCTTATGACAGCCAGCTGTGCAGTCCGCTATTCGGCCTCCTGCTCCCTCCTCAGCCGAGTCCTCTCCCTCTAACCTTTCCCTGTACTTGTCTTGGACCCAAATCCAGCAGTGTGAGCCAGCGTGGCTTGCAGCGGGGCTGAGCCCAGGGAGGGGCCAGCAGCTTGCAGGCAGCTGCCTCCCTGAAGCAGCGCTGGAGTGAATGGGAGCTCTCGTCTTGTTTGAGGAATCGATCGGAACCAGGCACATTCACAAAGCCGGTTAATTATATGAAACCAAAGCCTTTTTTTTTTTTACTCCTCCTGCGAAGAGAGGGAAAGGAGGGGCAGCAAATCGCGGCTGAGTCATCTTTAGACTGTGTTTGCTGGCACACTGCGAATCCGAGTCAACCACAAAGTGTCCGTGTTAAACCTTTGCTCTCTGCCTGCTCCTTGCTGAGCATCGCTGTGATCGCTGTGCTCTGCTCCATCCCCTGAGGCAGCGCTCGCTGTCCCTGGGGAGGCTGGAGGACCACGCTGGCTTCTCCTCCTGTTGCCTCTGCACTGACCTGACCGGCGAGTGACCTGCACTGCTCGGGCTCCTCTCTGCATCGGCAAGAGGCTTTTCTTTGCTGGACAAAGGTTCAGTTGTGTTGCTTGTGGTGAGGCCACAGCAGAAAGTTGTGAATTCCACTTTCCCAGAAAAGTGAGATCAAACCAGTGTTTCAAAGTTCTTATTGATGCCGGCGGTGGGGAGGGCTGTAGGAAAGGCTGGCTCTGTTCAGGCTGGTGTGGTTTGCCTTTCACCTTGGTAATTGATGCAAAAAGAATTGTGTTGCCTGAGACAAAATCTTGTTCTATTTTGCACAATAGGAGACACAATATTCCCCCAAACTGCAGGGCTTGGACTGGGCAAGGATCCAGCAAGGTCCAAGGCAAGGTTTGGGTAGCCAGGTACCAGTTGGAACATGTGCTGAGCTGACTGTCAGGGTCCAGCTGGGGACGCAAACACAGCCCTGTGCCCTCAAACTGCACTCGTGCCACTTGTGTCTTTAGGCTTTTTTCATGGGCAGTACATGGAAGGGGCAGTGAGAAATAATCCTTGTGCAGGTGTTTGTTGCAGGATGCTCTGGATAGTGACAACCCATCGTCCAAGTGAAGAAGGGGGCTCTCTACTTCAGGCAGTGGGTGGAGGGTCATGCTGCAGTAACATTTTCCATATAATCCAAGGCTAAGGGATCACAGTTTGTGCCCCTCAGCGACGCTGCTGGCGAGAGCTCCAGGGCAATACTGCAAATTTGAAAAGGCAAAGTCCAAGAGTAAAGTTTAAAAATAATCATTCTGAGTGACAGAGTAGCAGATTGCCATTTCTATGGTCTGGCCAAGTCTCTGATAAATGAATGTTTATTCAGAAAAGACCCAAAACAAAGCCATAGTTGAAACAGACTAAATTTTCCTTTAAAGGACTTCACGCAGGATCTTTTTATAGTATTGTGTTTGTTATTCTCTAGTAGAAGCCCTAAAACAAAGCTATTCCCTACTAAATCCAGATTTTGGTTGTTTTCTTTCCCTTGGGCAAGCTTCAGGATGTTTCTTTTTAATACAGCTGCAACATGTGTGCTGTTCTATGTGTTAATAGCAGAGCCATAGAATCACATCTTCATTTCTACATCCTGCCTACCAAGAACATTTCCACAGTTCATGTAGTTTTAAATAGTTGTTCTAAAGCACAAAGCAAAATTATATGTATATGTTTGACAGGAAAGAGAGAGCAGTGTGCTGTGTGCTGTTAGGTTGTGTTAGTTTATTGGGAAACCTGGACTATGGTCTTGCAGGACATCCATTCCCAGCCTCCTTGCACACACATATTGCTTTGAAAAACAGAAACTTAAACACTGTGCAGCATACATTTCTTTTGCAAGCTCAGTTTACAAGATGGCAAACTTTGAAAAAGGTGAACACCTCATTTGTGGCTGCTGCCTTGCAAAAGTAATTAACAGTGCATGCTGGAATCTGGTTGATAGCATCTATAGATATTTTAAAACAAGTCTGAGGAAAACCACATTATTGTTGTGTTTTTGATGAGGAATTTGTGATGTGATGGTAGGTGTCTTCTGTGTTCCTGCCTTATATGTATAGAACAGAAGGTGCCCCATGGGCTGTGTGTCATGGTCCCCTGGTCCTGACTCGCCTGGCTGGAGCAGAGCTCTGTGGGGACCTGGCACAGTGTCACCTTGTACAGCTGTGTTATTTCTGCTCTTGTGAATCATACTGGTTGCTTGGCTTAAAAAGGATATCAGGGGATTACTTCCCTTGTGCTGTGCTCTCTGGGAAGGGTGGCCATGCTCTTGGTATGGTGAGAATGTCCTGTGGGCAACCAAAGGAACTGGGTACGTTTAGACCAAGGAGGAAGGAGGTTACGATGAATAGTGTGAAATCTATGCAGGGACTGTTAACCAAACTAGGAATGAAAGAGAGCCAAATGTATGAAGTGAGGGTGAGCCCAGGAAGCTGAAGTCTGAGTGTTGGTGGCCTCTAGAAGTCTGAGGGCTTTCTCAGCATCCTTAGTGATGTTTTGCTGTTGTATCCTGTGATTCTGTGATGTCTCATCCCATTTCCTCTTGGCTGGTTGATGCTGTCTCACTCAAGGCAGGCCACAGGGCATTTGGAGCCTGTAGCTGGTAAAAATTTTGACCTGTCCTCGTGCCTGATCCCACTCTGCTGCACAGTCCTTCTTCCCACCTCACCTCTCAGTAGAGTTGGGATTTAAGGAAGCCGTGTTAGTTTTCTGGATGAAAATCAGCACTGAAATGCAAACTCTCTTTTGTGTTTCTTCCCTAGTCATGTCTGTTGAAAACCTTGAATGTCACAGTTCAGTGGAAGGGCCAAATCCTGCCTGTCATGTGGCCACTGAAGCGGGTGCAGCTCTGTGTGGAAAGCTGATGCTCATACTCAATTCCAGCAGTGAACTTCAGCACTGGGGCCATCCATTGCCTCTGCCTGCTCGGAGCTCTGGTGACCTTGATCCCTCACAGCTTTGCTTTAGAGGGTATCTCTGTCTTCCGGCCGTTTCATGTAGCAGTGGGAAATAGGAAACAAAAGAATCCATATGTTTGACCTTCAGTGTGACTCAGAGCAAATGAGCGGGTGCATATGTGGTGTGACTGAGGGGTCTGAGCGGCCTCAGTGGGTTGTCCTTGGGATTCCCACACTTGGCATAACCTTGTGTGTGTGCACTTTTCATCCCAGCAGTGTTGGCTGTGTGCTCAGGCAGTGCTGTGCCCTGGTGAGCTTGTACAATAGCGGAGTGGAAAGAGGGTACAGCCAAAGGGGTGAATTGGAGGGAGGAAAGGTGGCTGCTTTGTAGTCTCAATGTCTGGGCAGGCTGGCGTGGGACATATGCCTTGGTGGTGAGGATATGCCTGGCCTGATGCTGCCTGCAGCCCTGTTACCCAGCTCCCTGCAGCTCCAACTTGTTGCTTCTGCCTCTCTCTTTTGCTAGAGGGACCACAGCAGCATCCCTGATGCCCTGCAGTTGCTGCTGTAACACTTTCTCTGTGCCTTTCCCAGTGCTGTCAGAGCCAGCATGACCCTCCTCCCAGTTCTCCCTGTCCACAAAGCAGGAGTGAGGGGGTGACAAGTTGTCTGCGGATGGAGCTGGGGGTTGGCTCTCCTGCTCCAAGCTTTGGCATCCCATGGCACGAGAGTCCCCATGCTCCCCTCCCCAGCCCCACAGGCCTGCAGCAGTGAAGGCTGATGGAGAGAGGCCAAGCAGAGCATCTTGACGCCAAGAACTTTCTTTGTTTCTAGCCACCTCCCTCCTTTTTTTTCTTTTCCTCTTACAATTTCCCACTCCCTTTTCTGTGTTAAACCCGCTCTGGTTTGGCTCAGTCCCTCAGCTGCCTTGGTTTCTGTGCCCCTCTGGATTTCTCAGCACTCCTTTCTTGTGTGGTGGCCGAAGGGAGTGTGTGAGACTCTCACACCACTTTGCTGCCTGTCGGGGTTGGGGGTAGCATGGGTGGAATAGAAAGACTGATGCTTTTGACTAATGCTTTTCCCCTTTGCTGGCAAGAGATGCTTTAAATATGTGGAGTTTTCCACAGAGAGGTTTATTGTACATAGTCTCCCTGGACCCAAGACCACACAGGCTCAAACTCTTTGGAAACAGTGCTGCAGACAGCTCTGCCTCCACTGGAGGCTATTATGTCTGGCTCTGCCTTAGGAGCTCTGCTCAAGGCTGGGGACCCATGCTGGTGCCCACTGGGCAGAGCTGCATGTCCCTGCAGCCCTGTGGAGGTGTCTTTCCAAGTGACAGTGGGGTTGCTTTCCACTGTGATGTTGTCCATGTGCCTCTGGCATGGAAACAGGAGTCTTAGTGTGTGGGAGCTCTGGGGCTTTTGCAGAGTCACCCAAGGAGAACTTTGCCACTCCAGGGGAGCTGCTGTTGGCATGGCTGTGCTGCTCTTGGGCTTGAGCTGGTGTAGCTGGATGATGCTGAGCTTGGGCTGGACTTGCTGTCTGGTTGAGCTCGGCCAATCAGAGGGTTCCCAGGCCAGCCAGCAGTTGCCCTCTCCCAAAGGTTTACTTGTGGGTTTCACATGTGCCCACCCCCAGCCAGGATGCCTTGCAAGTCTCCATGCAAAATTTAGGAAAACTGCTACTGTGGTAGGAGGTCTGCATTTTCCTGCAACTTCACTCTTTCACCTTTTTCCTACGCAAATTTAAGCAGTCCAGGCTGCTTCCCAACTTGTCCATAAGTGTGTTTATGCAAGGAGTCCAGGCCTCTTCTAGGACGTCATATGGCCTCGTGTTTCAAGAATGGGAAATTGTTTCTGGTTTGGTTGGGTTTTTTCAGTATCTGTTCTTAATTCCGTTGCCTTAAGTCACCCACTTGAGTCATCTCCTCTCTCTGCCCACACTGGTGTATGGGACAATGTACCTTTTGTGGAAGGTGCAAGACAAGGACTTGTGAAGGGCTCTGGAGATCTCATCCCTTTGAGCAGTGGAAGTCTCCGGGAGCCACCACTGTCTGCAGCACTGAGGCTCTTCAGCGGTCCCTGTAAAAGTACGTCTGGTGTTTCACTGCTCCCAGGGCTTATGCTACTTCATTTCTTCAAGAGGAAGAGGAAAAAAAAAATAAATCTCTGGCTGCCCTTTCAGCTAGAGATGATTTGCACTGGCTTCTCATCCCCTGTTATGTGCTCTAGTCCCCGTGACTCTGACTGCTCTGGATGTGGATCTGAGCTGGCTTCTACAGCTTCCTTGCTCTTCTGGTGATGCCCAATGCTGGAGCTTGTTCCCTGCCCGGGCAGCCATCCTGCCCAGGAGGGGTGTCCTGGGTCTCCTTCCAGCTTTCTCCTGCTGTGAGTTGCCAGCATGTTTCCCCCAGGGCTGCAGAGCCCTCGCCGCCATCCATCCGAGCTGACTGGCAGCTCTCTTTGACAGCTCTGTTACGGTTGGCCAGGTGCCATTTGCATTTATTTTAGCAAACTGTCAGTTTTTTGACAGTTCCCTTCTGAACGTTTTCAGTCCCATTTTCCACTGGCCCATTCTCCCTCTGAGCTGCCCCTCCAGAGGGGCTGGGGAGGGCAGAGTGGTGACAGATGCCAGGTCATGTTGGAAGGGACTGAGCTCATGGTGTCCACTGGGTGGACTACAAGATTCCCTGGGCATTTTTCCATGTTATATTTCCATTTAGGGCACTCTGTTTCTAATGTGACTAAGGGGAACCTTTAGAAACAAAGGTTCCCCTTAGTCACATTAGAAACAATGTGACTAAGGGGAACCATTTGGGCAGTGGTGGTCCTGATGCTACACTTCTCAACTGGTAATTTGTAGGTGGTTAGTATGTGACCAATTACTTGTAGGGAGTTTGGGAGCCAAATCCCCATGGAGCCTGTCACGCTTTTGCATCTGGAAGTTTCCATTTTCTGTGAAGGATCTCTTCCACTTCTGACCTCCAAGGAATGGGAGCATGAAGAGCATTTGGTGTTCATGCGAAATACTCCTCTCACCTGGTATTAAACAAGATCCACCTGCACCTCCAAAATTGTCCCTGTGGCCTCTGTACTCCCCAGGATTGGAGGGCAGGCCTTGTTTCTGTGCTTTTCTCTTTGCTGAGGTTGTCCTACTGGGAATGCCTCCTGCTCCATAACAGGCTGCGATGGAACTGTAGTTTTGGACAGGGAAGCTGGAGACTGGGAGAGGAGTGATGGGAGGTGGAGTGGGTATGTGTGTGGCTCCTTTAAACCTGAATGCAGGATTTTGAGTGCATTTTGAGTGGCCCTGACAGCTCTGTGGCTGTTCTCTGGCCTTGTTCTAGTAGGGCAAATGCCATGAGTGGCATCTCAAGGATTTTGGAATCATGGGCGTGAATTTCATTCTATCTCCCAACCCATGGCTGAAGTGAAGCTGAGGAGAATTCAATCCTGGTGGATTCTGCCTCTTCCAAAGCTCAACTTGACCCATTACCTTCAGGCATCAGACCTCACTGTGGGGTGTGATGTGACAGACCTGCAGTGATGTAGGCTGTAATGGAGCAAGGGATGGAGGCTTTCAGGGTTGGGAGGTGGGGCAGGGTAAGGTGTCCTTTCCAGAGGGAGGGAAAGGAGCTGACAGTTCCTGAGTTTCACCAAGTCAGCTAGTTCCCTTCCATGGTGTAGACCCTGCTGCTGGCCTGGGAAGGGCTGTAAATATTTAGATAGCTCTGCCTGTTGGTTTTGGCCAGTGGCCCAGCCCACGGGATGGGGTTGCAGAGCCCCCCTCCTGGATCTGACCGCCCGCTGCCTCCCTGCCATCTGCTCGGCTCTTCCCACCCTGCAAGGAGACATTGGAGAGGGATCCAAGTGGCAGCCCCCCCATTCCCAGCAGTGCTCCCTATGGGTTCATGTCCCAGAGGCAATGTCAGCTGCAGCCCTGGGAGATCCCCTCTCTCTTTCCACGGAAAAGGCCTGCTGGTGGTTTCTCTTTGTTATTTCTTTGAAGGACCATAGAAATCAGAGCTGGAGAAGACCCATGAAATAACTGTTTCCACATGCTCTCACCCACACAGCCTGGCTGGGAAAAAGCTTGTCCTCAGAACAGCCTCTGCAGGACTGGGGTTGAGGGAGCAGCTGATGGAGTAGCTCCTATTGGGACAAAATTTGGTTTATTTGGGCTGCTACTTCATAGTGGCTGTTCCTGGCAGGATGTGGTGCAGTGCCAGGCCAGGAGGGGAACCTTCAGACCAAGTGCCACGTTTTCAAAACTGTCTTGATCATTGCAAGGGTCTTCCAAAAGCACCTGAGAAAGGGATGTGTAGGTGCTTGTGTGAGCTTGGTGCCTCATCATCTCCAGTCCCTCCAGAAACCATTGCTGGGTGGCTGGGGGCACTGTTCAGACTTTTCCAAAACTTGTTGTTAGTTGAGGACAGCACCTGAGTTACATTTTTTGGTGGGTT
This sequence comes from Scytalopus superciliaris, assembly GCA_013400415.1. Classification (NCBI taxonomy): domain Eukaryota; kingdom Metazoa; phylum Chordata; class Aves; order Passeriformes; family Rhinocryptidae; genus Scytalopus; species Scytalopus superciliaris. Next base: position 478,138 of record VXBX01005749.1, read on the forward strand.
TTTTATCTCTAGGGCAGCAGGAACTGGCATAGGTATTGGCAGAGACCAAGACCTATGATGGTTCTGGTCAACAGAATACCTTGGCTGGGGCCACTGGAAGGACAAAGGATATTCCCAAGGAGAGAGGAAGCCAACTTTCCTGAGGCAGTGATTTTGTAGATACTGAGGAGGTCCCGTTCCTGTGAGCTTCTGCATCTTTTCTGCTCTTCGTAAGTAGGTGAGGAGATACCCCTGGAGACCTTTCTGCTGCTCAGATTGAATGTTATCCTGACTCCTGGGAGATCTGCATTTCAGCAAAATAGGAGTGAGCTCATCACTTAGAAGAAATGCTCCTTCCCTCAATAGCAAACGGTACAATAAAGTGTGGTGTGCCCTCAAATCTCATGGCTTTATTACCCTTAAGAGCTCTGAATTCATTTTGGCTCGAGTAAATCCACATCCTGATTAAAAACCCAGTGTAATAAGCTGTTGACTCCAAATAAAGGCAGGATAGGAATAAACAATGAAGAAATGTTGGCTCTTTCTGCTGCCCCAGTGGAAGGCTTTCTCCAGGCAGGCAGCCAGCGGTGATATAACCCCGTGAAGTGCTGTAGAATGGCAAGAAAGCTGGGATATCAGCTGAGCTTCCAACCCAAATGAGCTCATGTTGGCCTGCCGGCAAGTCCTGGGGTGAGGGTAAAGGCAGCTTGGGCACTTACTTAGCATCAAGTTAACACTTAGTTTGCTGATGGTGTGGTGTCTCCCTTGTAGCAGAACATGGTCTGGCCAGGTCTCCATAGCTGGCACAGATGTTGCCTTGCAGGAGCCCTGTGTCTTCCTTATGTTAATATGTAGAAATAATATGTTTTTCGGCTCAAAACTAAGAGTTTGGGAATGAAAGAAGAGATTCAGATTCAGATTTTGTCTGGGAGAGGTTGGTGGTGCTGTGACACACAGCCAGCTCACAGCTGTGTTTGGGCTGATCATCTAGTTTAACAAAAAGTGAATGTTGAATTGCTGGGTTGAAAGTAGGGATGTTCTTTATTTTAGCAATAAGAACTTGCTTCATCTTGCTGCCTCATTTTCTATCTTAATTTGGAAGTGATTCCACTGGGAAGAGTTTGACATTCCTCAGGAGTCTCCTCACTTTGGTTGTGGGTCATGCTGTGTCAGCCCTCTGAGCAGCAGAGTGAGGTTTTGGTTAGATTTTTAGTACAGTATTTGAGTAGGTTTGATGAGCTCACATAATTGAGTGCTGTGTTATCCATATGAGTCTCCTGGTGTTTGAGTTCTGATATTGGGCTGGAATGTTTGTCACTTTCCAGAACCTGGCAAAATGGGCTTCCCAGTGGGAAAATTTGTGAAACTCTTGAGGGATTCTGTTTTAAATACCAAAACATCAGCATTCTAAGAGCCTTCATGCCTTATTGTGTTAACTGAAGTTTTACAGGTCCCTTCGCCTGGCCTTTTTAATGTTTTGTTCCTGCTTCAGTGAATTGATACTTGAATTTTTGGTGGAAATAAGGACATGAGTTAGGAGCAAAAAATGAATGTGCTCTCATTCTGCTCAGTCAATCTGTTATCAATTTGAGATTCGCATCACTTGAGTGTTATGCTGGCATCTCATCAAGGGTTATCTTTGGTTTCTGTGAACAACAAGCAAGGACATTAGATAAGAAATGGTCTCATTCTTTTATTTGCTTGTTGTCTTTCATAGAAGAATAAAACATTAAATAGGCTGGGGTTTGGGTTTTTGTTTTGCATTCATCACCACTAAAAGCCTGGTCATATGGTCTGTGAATACCATGCAATGACTAGGATTGATTGTGTAGCATTTTAAAGATCAGGAGGGTAATTTGCACCCCAGATAGTTTAAGAACCCAAAACCTCAAAACTGCTTATGGCAGGAACAGATGGAGTTTCAAACCTTGAGGACTTGAGCTCTTGCAAGCCCCAGCCCCGGGAGACAGGCTGGTGTGAGGGCTGCTCTGGGATCTTGACATCAAGCTTGATGCTGCAGCTGAAGATGTGATGGCCAAGGCTCTATTATTAACCCATAATGTGTCTGGAGGGACTTGAACTGTGTTTTTACAGAGAAGTGCCCTTTCCTGTTTGGTGTGTGCCCCTGTTTAGGGCTAGGGAGCTGTCTCAGCTTACAGCTAGCAATAAGCATTTAGTAGACAGTTAAATTGCAGCAGTGGAGCTTAATAATTTAAGCTTACATATGTTCTGGTATTGCTGAAATGACTTTAAGTGCTCCCGTGAACTCCCCTGGTTGACACCCAGCTGTGGGGGCTGTGCTGGCAGCATTTGGGTTGTGATGTGGATTGTTGGGTCGCTCCTCTCTGATTCCTTTCTCTGTTCCCTGCAGGTGTACATCATCAAGGTCAGCTGGTCCAATGGATCCACAGAGGTCATATACCGACGGTACAGCAAGTTCTTTGACCTGCAGGTAAGAATTTCTCCAGTTCTTGGGGTTTTGACTTGGGAGAGTGAGATCTGAGGTCTGTTGAGCTGTGTGGTTTCTGCCATGTTGACTGTGCCTTCTGTTATCTACCAGAAAATGCTTTGATTTGAGGCAACCTAAACACAATTTTGGGCGTCCTTGAGAAAACAAGAAAGAAACAACCTCAAAAACTGCATGAACTCTTTGCTCCAGTGCCCCTTGCATATCACTGGGGATGCCCTGGGTCTTTTGCAAGTCCCAGTTTTAATGTTCTGCTGCTAGTTCTTGGGCTAAGTATGCACAGAGCTACGTCAGCTTGTTTGAGTTCCTGCAACAGAAATCTGTGCAGTTGGTGGGGATTTTACTGGGGGGAGGTTTGTTTGCTTTGGGGGAGGATTTTGTTAAAGTTAGGCCCAAATTCTATCCCTGGGGAGCTCATACCATGCCTTTCCCAGTGGCTATCCCAGCAAACCAGGGCTGCCACTGAACAGTGCTGATTCCCTGGGTTGGTGTCCCACTGGCTGGCATTCTGGGGAGGGCCAATGCCAGCCCAGAGGGCAGCTGGCAGCATCTGCTTTAGTATCTGAGGGGAGCCTACAAGACAGATGGAGAGGGACTTTTTACCCAGAGCATGTAGTGACAGAACAAGGGGGAATGGCTTCAAACTGAGAGAGAGTAGGTTTAGATTAGATATTAGGAAGAAACTCTCCACTGTAAAGGTGGTGAGGCTTTGACACAGGTTGCCTAGAGAAGTTATAGATGCCCCATCCCTGGAAGTGTTTAAGGCCATATTAAATGGAGCTCTGAGAAGTCTGGTCTAGGAGGAAATGTCCCTGTCCACGTCAGCGGGGTTGAAACTAAATGGTCCATAAGATCCTTTCCAAGCCAGGCCATTCCTTGATTCAATTACCTCCTGGTGCAGGAGGGAACCAGGAGAAAAATGGAGCTAGGAGGGAGGAGGCTGGAAAGGCAGTTGGGACAGGCAGGGTTGCAGAAAACCAAATCCAGTGTTCTGAGTGAGCAGGCAAAGGGTGTTTTCCACCCCCTCCTTGGTGGAGATGAGCCAAGGGGTCTGGCTGAGCTTTATGAGCCAAAACACAAACTGAGCTGCTGGAACAGGCTCTGTGCAGAGGAGAAAAGAAAATGCATGAAGTGATCTATGGACCAGCAGCAGCTGCCAGAAGCACCGCTGGCATGTCCCTCCTGGGCTGTGTGTGGGACCAGGAGAGGAGCTGGGCAGCCTCTGCCTCCAGTATCCTGCTCACATGAGGCTGAGCATTGCTATAGGTTGTGTTTAAAAGGATAGAGTGCTTGCCTGGGAATGAGGATGCCTTTTCTGAAATCGCTGCATCCAGACACAAATACACTGCTAAAATTACAAGCCTGCCCAACAAAGCAAGCCCTTAGGAATCCAGATGGTTTTCCCAGGTTCAGCTGGCTTCAGGTCAGCCTGTGGAGCCCAGGACTGTGTGAGATGCTGCTCACATCAGTGGTGTCCTGTCTCCTGCCTGACAAGGCAGCTTTTGCAGAGCTGTGGTTCTGACCATGTTGAGGCCATGGCTCAGTGAGAGCCCAGCTTTGGAAAGACCCTGGATGTCCATCCACTGCCCTGTGATGCTGCCTGCTGGGCAAGGCCAGGTAGAGTGGCATGGGCAGCTGCCGGTGCAGGCAGGGGTTAAGCTGTGCACAGCTGATTGTGTAACCAAGGAAATATTAAAGTAAATAAACAGGGAACAGCTGTTGGGCAGCAGCCAGGGCTGGAAGGAAATGGAGCTCATGTTTCCTTCTCCACAGCATCTTATCTTCACTGATGCACCAAGGTGGTGGCCAAGCTTGTTCCATTGTTTGCTACAAAGGGGGCACAGACTTTGGGGGTTTATGTGATAAAATGGTGCCTCCAACTGTGTTGGTTCCCTGGGCTGCCTTGTTCCTGTGGGGAAGGAATGTAGGGAATAGTGGCCATCCTTCCTATCTCCATCCCCTTCCATCTTGGCTGGATCTGTGTATGCTCCTAGATGGCAAGTGTCATCACTGAAGGCTGTCTGGAGTCAGAGGCTCAAACTGGCTCTTCAAAACACTCTGGAGCACCTTTAGAGGCAGTGGTATTTTACACACACTCACACGTGCATACACACACACGTATATATTTTTATATTTACGTGTGTGTGTGTATATATATATATATATATGTATTGGTGCAGATGGGAAAGTTCAAAGCAAACATCTCTCCCTTTCCTGGTTCCCTGCCATTTTTTCTTAAAAAAAAAAAGAAAAAGAACCACTCCTTTTTGGCTCTGTTGAAAGAATGAAAGAATCTGTGGTTTTTCCCTTCCTTCCCCCTTATCACACATGCTTCCTGGTGTCCTTATTTTAAACTTGTGGTGCAGCACAGTGAAAATTGGATTGAAAGGCGAGGAGTGAAACAGATCCTCCTAGCACAGTGGAAAAAAGTGCTCTAGGTAGGCTTGGTAGCACTGGCTGTTGCCATTGCTGGAGGCCTTTATTGTGTGACTGTTGGATGATTCTATGCCAATTTTAGCTCTTTAGGCAGAAATTTTCCATGCTGGAAATTATTCATGCCTCTGGTTATTAAAAAAAAAAAAAATCCACAAAACCCCCACAAAAATCCCTGATTGACTAAAATGGTTCAGCTGCTTTTGAAAACAGTAATAGGGGAAAATATTTTTCCCGCGTCCAGGTCTGATGATATTTAGATGTGTTGGAAGAAGAACTGGAAACTTGAGTTGTGTCAAGAATCTGTCTTTCATGTTACCCAGTGAAAAATCCATCCAAATTTATTCATACGTACAGACTTGAGCAACTGAAGTACATTCATGTTTGGGTAGAGATATTTGTTAATTTAATATCAAAGTTCCCAGCGATTCTGGCTGTGCTTTCCATTCTCCTGTCAGAAACTGAGCAAGGTTTTATTTTGTCAGGTGCTGCTCTGGCCATATTCGGGTGAAGGGTGGTGCACACTCTTTTGCTCTCAGTGACTCTTCCTTGTCAGTGACATGGAAGCCATTTGATCCAAGAGAATTTGGTGGGGCAGGAGTGAGGGCTGTTGGGGCTGACGTGTTGCTGCAGTTCAGAGTGGCACAGGCATGTGAGTGGTTGGGGATTTTCTCCTGATATTCCCTGTGGGGCCACAGCTGATTCTCTTGTCACCTTCCATTGTGGCCAAACAATTATTTTAGGAGTAGGGCCAAGTGAAACACACGCACGCTTTGTACTGACAGCCTCGCCGGCTCCCACTGCAACTGGAGGGCAGTGTCCTTCCCTCCCCAGCCAAGCAGGAATGACACTCAAAACAAACCATCTGCTGAGCCAAAACAGGAGTGAAGCTCAGAGTTTACTGGTCTCTGACTCCACAGAATCATTTAGGTTGGAAAAGACTTCCAAGATCAAGTCCAGCTTTTCACCAGTCAACTGGATCAGAGCACGAAGTGCCACATCCAGTCATTCCTTGAACATCTCCAGTGATGGTGACTCCAGCATTGCCCTGGGCAGTCCCTTCCATTGCCTGACAAGCCTTTCAGTGAAGAAACCCTGGCATCAGACCAATTGTGTTCCCTGTGCTGAAATGGGGAATGTCTAAAGCCACCTTGCTGGTTGCAGCAGTGCCACAGTCTGTGCTGTTACCAGCTGGGAACATTTAAGGTTTTGCCTGAGTACTGTGGACCTGGAGAGCTCATCCCTTTGGCTGTTGTTGGTGCCCAAGCCTGGCCCTCTCCAGGTGTACAGATCATCAGTGCAGCAGCCTTTCCAAGCATCACCCTGCATTTCCCTTCCAAGGGTGGCAAGACATCCTCTTTCTGCCTAATTACCTGTTTCCATTCCATTGACCACACCAGGGGCCATTCGCTGTCACGCAGGAGATTGTCACCTTCTCTCCAGGAGCTGGTGACCATCACTTCTTCCACAAATGATCTCATGTATCCCAGCACGAGGCACAAGCTGCTTCCTTGTAGTCCCAGGCCAGTGTTTTAAGCAGATGAAGTGATGGCTTTTCTCCCTTGGGAATTGCTCAGGAATCCCCTTTCCTGCTCTGGGGTCACCACAGGAAGGCACAGTGTACCATGCCAGGTGGTGAAATTGGGAAGAGAACGAAGAAGGATCAACTCCCCTTCCTACATGCTGTTCATTGCAGGACAAGGCGCTCAGTGACCTGGGCAGAGCATTTTTGCTGTGTAGGTCCTCTGTGCTCAGGTTCCTTCTGCCTCTCCTCCTTGTTTTCTCCGTAAGTGTTTTCCATCATGTGGCAGTTGATGTAAGGGCAACTTTTTAGGGATTGAGAAAGATAAAATTGTAATTCTAAAGGTTGCAACCTCGTGTAACTGTATGATTTGTAGTAAATTTGTAACTGCAAATACTAAATCCAGTTCTGCATGAAGCTCTTGGCTGGAGGAATAATTTCCTTCAAATAGGACTGAGGCTCTTGCATAACACTCGCTATGCCAGATGTGAGCTATTGGGAGCAGATGGATGCTGTTCCTAAGAAATAAAGGCAGTAAGATTGATGTTTGTAAGGATGCCAGTTGTGTCCACCAACTGGGGCTGGCAGGTACACTGGGAATGTTAGCTGGCATGGAAGTTGGTGATCAGACATGTGAGTGGCTTCTCTGGTGGACAGAGATAAAGGATCAGGGTCTGGTGTGCCTGAGAGATGCTTCCAGCCATACCAGCTGGGGAAGAGCTGTGCAATGACTGCAGGGCTCCATTGGATCATGTTGAATGCATCACTCAGGAGGAGGTTAGCAAGTTTCTTGGAAGGATCCTCTTGAAACCATTGGCTATAAGGACTGTTGGTTAGAAAACAGATTCTGGCTTGTCTTTTGAGGGTTTTTTATGGAAACCCCCCAAAAGAAGCATTTTTTCCCCACTCTGTAATTATGAGCTCATCAATCATGATGGTAGTCATTTCAAGTCTTCAAGTGACCAGGAGCCACTGTTGTCTTGCTACACTCCTAAAACATCCTTACATCCAAACCCAGCCCTTTTGCACCTTTCCTAATGTTACAAGCCCTCTGTGCTGTCCCTGGGCAGGAGCCCTGCTCCATGTCCTTGGCATCCTCTGCCTTTCAGCTGCAGCCACCTTCTCAGAATCACAGGATCATGTAGGTTGGAAAAGACCTCCAAGATCGTTGAGTCCAACCTGTGACTGATCACCTTCTTGTCAACCAGACAAGAGCACTGAGTGTCACATCCAGTCATTCCTTGAACACCTCCAGGGATGGGGACTCCACCATCTCCATGGGCAGCTCCTTTCAATGCCTGACAACCCATTCCATAAAGGAATTTTTCCTGCTGTCCAACCTGAACCTTCCCTGGCACAGATGGAGTCCATTTCCTCATGTCCTGTTGCTTGTTGCCTGCAGCAGAGCCTGACCCCCACCTGGCTGTAGCCTCCTTTCAGGCAATTGTAGAGAACAAGAAGGTCTCCTCTGAACCTCCTTTATTGGGTGAGCTGAACACCCCCCACTCCTTGTATGACTTAGGACTTTTCGACCAGGAATCATTGCCTGGCTCTTTCCAGTCCTGTCTTGTTTTCCATCCTGTCACATTTCAGGGGTGCCCTTCTTGGCGACAGGTTACCCCAGGGCTTTCCCCCTTGCAGTCAGAAATGTTTCCTTCAGTTTGTGTTCCAGCCGAAGGTTGAAGGACAGAGTGATGCTCTGTGGCTGCTTCTCTGCAGGGAGGTTTGATTTTGAGCCCAGGGCTGGACACATGACATAGGCTGGAGTAAGGGTGCTTGCAGCATGATTCAGGGACAGAAAAACTGAGAATTTTAAGCAACATGAAAATTTGCTCTGGCTCTCTTTCCCACTCCTGTCTGTCCGTGCATCGAGTGTGTTTCCCAGTTCTCTTGTTTGTCCATATGTTTAACAAATCCTTCAGGTTTGTAGCTGGAAACTTTCAGCTTTGACCCACCTGGAGCCATGTCATCTTGGACAGAGTCATGCAGCCCTCAGGCCAACAGCTTTGTGTGTAACACCAAGAACTAAATAGTCTGTTGAAGTGGTGCCTACTGCTATGAGAAAATTGGCAAAAGACAGTGGTCTGTGCCTGTCAGCTCATTGGGGAAGACAGATTAGGCCTTCTGGAGGGGGTTCCTCACCTGCTGTGTGAGGCACCAGGCAAAGGCAGGCAGGGGGGGAAAAGTCTGTATCTTAGTGATTCAGACTGTTTTTAAATAAAACACCACATTGAAATGGGCTTGGAAGACTGTAGCTGGCACACAAAGAGGAATTGTTCTCATCAGCTTGTTTCAGGCAGTTGGACTCTTGAAAAACAAAAATGAGCCTCTTGCAGTGCTTCCAGTACTGTGAGCCCTGTGCTTGCTTTCCTCTGCCTGCACTCCTCCTCCAGCTCCTTCTCCATCTCTGCTTTTTAACCTGGACTCCTGGCAGGGCACACAGTTCACAAAGGTGAACAGTGTTATCTTAATTCTCCCAGTGTGGAAAACAGGGGGCAGGCATGCTGAGGAATGTGTCCCAAACAGCACAGGGCTCCCTCAGGTGGGAACACCAGCCATGGAACTCCTTGGATTTCACCCCCTCTTCTGGATCATGACTGATCTGGGCGGCCTCTGATGAAAAAGCCTTAAGGCAGCTCTGCCAGGCTGTGGCTGCAGGAGATGGATGCCTTTTTGTGTCCAGGGATTGTAAACAGGGCTCCTTCAATAGCTATTTCGTAACAGGAATCTTATTTCAACACTCTGGGGATTTCTTTTTTCTCCAGGGTTTGTGGAGTTCAGCAAAACTCTGTGCAGTTGCGTGTGCAGTGTACTTCGTGGTTTCACCCTGCCACAAAAATAAATCACCAGGATCTTGCTCTTAGGCAGCTGGCTCATGGAAGACAGGCCCTTGCGTGACCGAGGACAAGGAGGAACCCACAGCTTCCTATGGCGAGGTTTCTGCCACAAAGCACTAGCAACTGCTTTTTCCTCTGTGCCCAGACTGCACTGGGATCCAACAGCTTAAACACCATATGCAGAAGTATAGAAATAGTGAATTCCCATAATGGAACTCGAGAGAAGGAGAAACACTTTCCATTAAATAAGGACTACCTCTGTCTGTAGAAGAAACCACTAATATTTTTCCAGCAGTACGTCGAACATCTTCATCATTCTCCTCTCTCCTTCCACAAAAAACATGTACAGTCCAATGCACTTCAACCTAGTTAAGAGTTGGCTCCTTAATGTTTTCTTTCTCCAAATGTCTCCCATTTATAGCTTTCCAGCATTTGGCAGCGGGAGCCGGCGCATTCCCGTGCGTGTTAGTGCCGAGGCAGGTCACTGAGTTATAATTGGCTCGGGCTGGCACCCCAGCTCGCTTTGCATTCCATGCCTGGCAGGAGAGCAGGGCTGCTGAAAGCTGTGCCTGCCCCTGGGAGTCGGCACCGTGTCCTCCCTGAGAGTCGGTGCTGGATGAGGGTTCCCAGGCCAGTGTATACCTGGGACATGTGTGTCTGCAGGAGAAATAATCTTCAGTTCTCGTAGCTAAAGCCTTCTCGAGCTGCTGCTGAGAAGAGCATTCGGTGACTCTTGGTTTATTCCAAGCTGATTGCCTTTCCTTTTTTCTCTGAGTGTGCAGCTCTGCACACTCTCACTGTGAACCCATCTCCTCCTGCTGCCATCAGATGGTCCCTTGTTCCCAGATGCATCACCAGGCTCTTCCGTGGTGGACCGACGGCAAAGGGAGGCTGGCTCCAGAGCCTGTTCTCTGTTCATTCATCCCTGTTGGCATCCCTGGTCTCCTTCCCTCTGGAAACTTGGCAGAGCAGCTGGAGGAGACAGCATTCACAGCCTTTGCTTCCCAGCCCAGGGGAAGGTTTGTCCCAGGAGGAGCACCACAGGATGAGAGATCCAGGAGGGAGCCTGGAGGGGAGAGGCAGAAGGATGGGGAGGATAAAAGTTCCATCCCTTGGGGCTGGAGTTAAGGTCTCGTGTTGACAATGCAGTGCAATTTTATTTGGCGAGTCTTTTGCTAATGCAATGTTTAAAGGTTGTCCTGTAACATGAGGCAAGGGGTTACACCCTTCTCCCTGAGTCAGGGGTGAGATGATACCCTTCCATTCCTCACCTACTTATTGAGAAAGCTCTAGAAATTCAGCTGCCTCATTCCTGAGAGGGCTGAGCAGCATCCCAAGAGGGCAGGAGCTCACTGGTTGTCCCTCTCCTGCCCAGTGCCCATGGAGTTCATCCCTGGAGGGGTGCCCAGGGCCCTGCTGCAGTGTGTGTCTGTGACAGGGGGTTTTGATGAGGTTTTGAGGGTCTGGGCTGATGTGAGATCCAGCATTTCCACGTGCTCTTAATAATCTAACACAGCCCACTTTTCTAGTGGAAAGACCTGCAATTTATATCATGTGGCAGCAGCCCTGGATCCAAAATGAACCAGTTTCAAGCTGATTGATGCTGCCTCGGGAGAAGTTGAGGATGGATAGCAGTAAATCAGTGTAAGGGAGTGCTGTGTCTCAGAGTGGTGGATTTTTAGTAAGATGGTCAGGACATGTTTATTTTGCTAAATCCATACGATATAATATAGACTGTAGCGTGCACCACTCACTTCTCATGGGCATCAAGAAGTGGAAGCATCTGTGCAGTTTTATGGTGAGTGGGAGTTGGAAATAAGAGCTGGGAGATGGTAGTTCTGGGCTTGTCCTGCCCTTGTAGAGGGAGGTGATAAAGCTGAAGGGACGACGTGTGTTTCCACAGTCCTGATTTCTCACTCTTTCCCATGCCTTTCAGTGGATTACATCAGACTGTCACAGGTCTATCACAGTGCTGTAAATCACTGCTCCCACACTGCCTGTTGGAAGTGCTTTCACTGGAGGATGTCTTGCAGTCTTGGAGTCCCCTTGCAAAGCAAGGTGTGAACCTCTGCAATGATCTCCTGTGGTCCTGGGCACAAGTGAAGGATTTAACCACTTGCTCGCCCTTCCCAGCACTCTGCTCCATCCAAGTGGTGCTCCATTTTTCCTACTTTCCTGCATGTTTTTTCCCCTTCTCCTACATACTCTCTGCCCTGAGGCTTGTCTGTCTCCTCATTCCCATCACTGGGATCCAGCACAGAATTGTCCTGGCTGTGTGACAGGCGTCCTGTGGGAGGGACAAGGAAGGCAGGTCTGTGCCAGCTGCAGAGGCTGCTCCATCGGCTGGACTAGGGGAGCCCTTGTGGGGTGAGCAAGGCTGGGTGTGCAGGATCTGCCCTTCCTCTGTGACTCACAGCTTCCAGGCAGTGGGGAGGGGAGCCTTGTTAGCCAGAAAGCAGAGAGGGGAAAACGTGACCTGGTGCCAGTGGGTGGATGCTGCTGGGCTCCGTCAGCCAGCCCGTCCCCTCCATGGTGTCATGCTGACTCCGTGGTTTTCCTGCCAGCGGCTGAGGCTTTGCTCCTCCAGTGCCATGGGGGTGTTGCAGTGCTACTGGATTCATCTTCCCATTGCCTCGTGGCTCCCACACATCCCTGGGATATATGGGGTGCTGATCTACTCCTTGTTCTGTGGTGACTTCTATGTTCTGTTGTTGCCTGGGATTGCAGTGTGAGCAGTAACCTATGGGAGAAATGGCCTCTGGTGGCATGAGGGCAACCAGCATTTTTCTGTCATAGTTCCTCTTTCATGAGCCTTTCTGCCTTACTTGAGCCCTTTACAGTAGGGGTGAGTCACTGAGTAGTGAATTATAAATGATGTTTGTGGCTGTCTTTACCTGGCAGCATGGATATTAGATCTTGGAGATTAGGTTTGGGAAGTATAATTAAGGGAGGTGAATTTATTGTTTTAATACTGCCTTTGATAGAACATTTAGGGCTTGGGCAAGAAGAAGCTTTCCTTTGGATGTCATTTTTCAGTGCTGATACAATATGAACTTAGCCAAAACAGGTATTTTTCAATACACAAGGTGCTGTTACGCACCTTATGAAGAATTCCTTGCACTCACTCCCATTTTCCTCTGCAAGCTGATCATTTACCACCAACCCTGCTCTGGTTCTTGACCTTTTTGGAGAGGAAGAAGGTATTTTGTTGTAACAGACTTTGAGAAATACCTCCCTTAGTGAGCAGTTTGGATGCAAAGAGGTTTGAGACCCTTCTGGGTCTGATACTTCCACCCAAGCTGGCAGAAAACAACTCTGCAAGCTTGGAGTGGCTCCTGAAAAGCCAGGAATGATGAGGGGGAGGAGGATGGAGGTGAGACCTCTCCCTGTCTTGTGCTGCAGGCTAAAATTTGCTTGGTTTTTCACTATTAATTTTCTTAAAAAGGTTTTCCCCTTGATGAGTCACTTAAAATATTTTTTAAAAAGCCTTTTCATTTTAGCAGTTAGGTTTTAGTGTTCAAATTGAAGCATTAATTGTAATGGATACTCATCTGCTGATTTTCTTCTTGGCAAATCAGCATTTTCCAGTTCTACTCCCAGCTCCAGGAAATAAAAAATTCCCCTTGGAAAGTTCCCAGGAACTCCAAGGTTTCCATTCAGGGGTCGACTTCTTTCCACCTGACAACAGGTGGCTGCTTGAAGCCCCAAAACTGTGGTGTTTTTTTACCAGTCGGTACATTTGGCCAGAGGGTTTTCGCTCTTTGTGTCTCTGTGGTGAGAGAAGAGCTCTCAGATGAGGGTGCTGTCAGTTTGTGCTCCTTAGAGCTTTTGTGCTGGAAAACCTTGGCATTGCTTGATCCTGGTTGGATCTTAAAATGGCAAGTTCAGTTCGAGGTGGGCAGTTTGGGCTGAATTTTGTGTGAAATCTGCTTTCTCATGTTTAAATGCATAGAAAGCAGCAGGGATGCTGTACTGTGCCTGCTGCTGGGGTTGCTCCACCGGCCTCTGTGTTTGCTGGCCCCAGGCCCTGGCAAAGGGTGAATATCCCGGGTTAGGATGGCATTTCCCTTGGAGTTGTGCTGCATTTGCTTTGTGCAGTCCTGAAGGCTCCCTGTGGGGCTCCCCATTCCCCAGCGCCTCGGCACCCGCTCAACCCTCCCTGGTAAGTGCATTAACTCCTCCATAAGCCATGGGGGCCAGTCTCCTCCACCAGACAGCACTTAGCAGTCTGAGTCTGCAGTAAGTGGAGTTTCTTGGTGAGCTCTAGCTTTCTGGCAGGGACTGTCTGAACTCAGAAGTGCTCTGAGTCCTGTCCAGTGCCCAGCTCCTGCCTCAGCCCTTCCCCACGGCAGCTGTGGGAATGCACTGCTTGCAGAGGCTTCCTGGCCCAGCTGGGGTTCTTGGGCGCCTCTGAGCTTGGCATCTTTAAATCCCACTCTTTCTGTAAATGGTGGAATACAAGCAAAGCATAATCCTTGCTGGTGTTGCAATATGGTGGCGATGCTGGTGGGTTCACACAGGGGTTGCAGAGTTCCATCAGCTCCTGCTAGACAGAGAGTTCTATTGTCAGGTGGGAGATGGCAGAAATGAGCATGGTCATGCTAAGGACCAAGTTGTATCTGTCTTCATATAGAGACCCTGGTTTTGACAATTAAGCCTCAGGGATCTTCAGTGCCTCATTTTCCACATATGTAATTGTCCCAGCTGCTGTGGAACTGCTCTTGATGACACGACCATGAACCCAAGTGGAATGAAATCTTCCCTCCTGTGGAGACCAAAATCTCTCCATATTGGCTTTTCTGCTGACTGTGCTCACTTGGAACATGGAGTTTGCACTTAGGGAATAAACAGCAAGGAAAATAGATGGTTAGCAAGAAGTCTGATGCAAGAAGAGGGTCGTGATGCTGATGTTTCTGACCAGCAGTGCTCTCCCAAGGGGTTGGGCTGCATTGTGCAGCCCTGCCTGTGGCTCAGATGGTGCCTCCTCCTTTGTCTCATCGTGTTTGAGCCTGCCACAGATTGAAAACTTTGCATTAATTTCAGAGAAGGAATGTGCACTGCTCTGCTTCTCCTTGTCTTGAGTGGGGAAGGTTTTTGGAAAGGGAGGGGCTGAAGAGAAATCAGATAGTGAGCTGTTTGAGGGAGGAGCTAGAGGCAGGTCATCCTGAGGTTTTGGCAAGCAGCTCAGAGTGGGGTGGCATGTGCATGGAGTCTCTCTGTGATCCATTGCTGAAATGCTTGACTGGAGGTTGGCTGTTGGTGTGAAGCACCGTGTCAGGTGTGACACTAAATCTGGGTGGAGTTTGTGAGCACAGCCCTGCCCCCCTTGCTCCACCCTGGCTGTTCAGCACACAGAATAGGGAAAGTGCGTTGGGTTGTCTCCACTGTTGTTTCCATTTCCACAAAGAAACTGAATCTTATGACTTCCTGATCTTCTGAGGGTGTCTACTTTGGGATGCTATAGAGGAAGATGTGGGTGAACACAAATTGTCTGTGCAGCCTTTCCTACAGCTGTGACAGCGACGGTGGTGGTGGGTCTGTGGTCTTTGGCACTAGGCTGTGCCAGCTCTTCCCTGCTCCCATGCTGAAGCTCCTTCCAGGGGTGCTTCCTGTGTGACACAGCCCCAGCTGTGCTGGAGGGATGTTCCCATGGACGGGATGGGGAAGAGGAAGTGGCACAGACCAGCATCACTGCTGGGTATGGCTATTCCCAAGCGTGTCTACTGGCAGGAGTCATTTCCCACAGCTGGGTCAATGTGGTGAATTATGGATGCAGGGTTGGTGCCTTGGGGGTGTTAATGCTCTGCTCCTGGTGTCCACATGGAGTCTGTGCTCATCTCTGCAGCCTGGGGCCTGTCTACCCAAATGCCATCCAGAGGCTGCAATTACCAGAAATTAAGTGGAAAATGGATTAGTAAGGTGCTTGTAATAAGAATGGTGACTTACAGGACCTGGTACCAATGGATCAAATGGAAAAACCAGTACATTTTAATCACCCAAAAAGCAAACACTGGGATCAGCAGCTCTGTGAGGAATCTGTGTAAATGGGGATCACTCAGGACCCTTCTCCAAATCTGAGGTTTTCTTTTTTTAAACACTAAACTCTCTCCTTAGTCTCTCCCAAATATATTCTTTACAGTCTTACAAAAGGAGGGAAAGCAAGCAGGAGTTGTTTGGGCCTTCCAAAAATCATAGAATCATAAAACCACAGAATGGTTTGGGTTGGAAGGGACCTTAAAGATCATCTTGTTTCAACCCCCTACCAATGACAGGGATGGGGTGCTGAGCAAACTGGTCTAGCGGAAGGTGACCCTACCCATGGCAGGGTGATGGAACAAGATGATCTTTAAAGTCCTTTCCAACCCAAACCATTCTGTGATTCTATGACATACTGGGTGCTCAAGATGGAAGCATCTCCAGTCCTGGGCAGTGGAAGGTTATTGCCCGGTTGCTTGTGGAGGACCATTGCACTTGACCAAATCTGGGGATGTGAAGCTGCCGTTATCCTCCAAGCCCCCACATGCAGGGAAACCCACATGCCTGGGTTTGGTCCATGTGATTACAGGCCAGCACTTGGTGGGGTGACACAGACCTGGCTGTGGCTCAGTGCTGGGCATGCCTGGGGGCAGCATGAGCAGAGAGCTGTGTCCTGGCCCAGCCCCATGCCCGCTGCTCCCTGTGCCAGGGAGCTCTTCACAGCCACCAGTGTCTGTCTAATGCTTCCTGTGATTTCATAGGAAATTTCTCTTGCAGTGGCAGCTGCTGCCAATTTGTGTGACTCTTTTTTTTCTCTGACCTCAGTTAATTCTCTTTTTTGTCTGTTGCTGAGCGATGCTTAAAGTTTTCCATCAGGTTTTGACAATTCAGCCTCTGTGATGCCATTTCCTAGTGCTGAGGAGGTCAGGATTGCCTCTGCCTGGTAATGCACTTGAACTTGTCACACTTGCTCAGTTGTTCTGCCCTTCAGCTCCTGTTCCTGTCTGTGAACACCCAACTCTCCTTGTCCATGGAATGGGCATTACGTGATGCCACACCCCTGGAACCATTCAGCATTGCCATGCTTGGGGTCTGAGCTTGCTCTGTGTTAGTCCTTCTGTCTTCTGGGCTGTTGTATTTCACCCCCTTTTTGTTCACAGACAGTCCTTGCAGATGCAGGGAAGGTGCCTCTCATAGGATCACAAAGATTCTAAACATCAATAGCCTATGAGCCACTGTGGGATGTCGTTCTCTTTCCCAGAATGTCTCCTTGGCAGACATTTCCCAAACCAGATGATTCCAGGCTGCAAGAGTGCTTTGATCTGCAGGAACACATTTAGAGAGTCTCTGGTTCTCAGCATGTAACCATGTCCTTCATCATGTCCCTGTGGGGCTGGGTGCTCCCCCCATCATGGCAGGTGATTGCTGGACCTGTGTCCCTTTCCCACTGCATCGGAGTATAAGTGAGGTGCTGTCCTTTGGTGAATCAGATTTGGAGGAGGACTCTGCTTCCTGTGAGAGGAGAGCTGGGTAATGGCCAGCTGAGCACGTGGAGGTCAGGCTGAGCAGTGCATGGGAATGTCCTCATCTGGAGTTCGCTGCCACAGGGACACCGGGACACGTGGTGAGCCTGGCTGCCTGTGGCATTCCCCCGCTCACGAGGGATGGGGCCGATGGGGAGTTTGGGATGAGAGCAGACTTGGCTTGGGCTCATCTTTTCCCTATGGCAAGCTGCTGCCTTCTCTCAGCAGGGATGCTGTTGCTCTCACAAAGAGTCTCTTGTGATTCTGCCACCACACTCAGCCAGACTATGAAGCTTTTTGTTGAACTCTTTTTTTTTTTTTTTATCCTTTTCCCTTCGGGTGGTGTCAAAAGCTGGCTTCTCTGCTCTGGATAACAGGCATGTCTGCTGGAGGCATGGATTAGGTCAGCCCGTGCTTGCTAGACCACAAAGGGGAATGTGGTTTTACACCGAGCCTCTGTCAAGAAGGCAGAGCAAATCCCAGAACCACAGGATGGGTCAGGTTGGAAGGGACCACAGAGGGTCCACAGACCTCATCTTGTCCCACCTCCCTGCTTGAGCAGGGTCATCCCAGAGCACATGGCACAGGATTGGGTCCAGATAGTTCTGGAATATCTCCAGTGGGGAAGACTCCACACCCTCTCTGGGGAAAATGTTCCAGTGTTCAGTCACTGCACAGTAAAGAAGTTCTTCCTCATGTTCAGGTGAAACTTCCTGTGCATCAGTTTCTGCCTGTTGCCTCTTGTTTTAATATAAAAAATTCTCTTGATGAGAGAGACGGGACCTTCCCTCACCTCACGCCTGCTATTATGGCTCGTGCCCTGGCTCTGCCATCAGCTCCTGGTGTTGTGGAAGAATTTGCTCTCCCTGCCTGGGTATTTCATCCCCCCAGCCCATGCTGGTATACCTTGCTGTTCAGTGATGTGAGCCACCATCCCCTGCAGAAGCTGGCACAGACTGGCTTCCTCTTCTGTAGCCCTGGTATGTGCCATACAAGCCCTGATGGTCAGTGATGGAGAGCCTGGGCTTTAGAGCAGCTTCATAAAAGCAGATCCCACAGTCCCTCAGCTACCCCAGACTTGCTGCAAGAGTTACTCTGTGCCCTTCTGGTTCATCATTCTTGGGAGAATTCAGGACCTCTGTGTTTACCATTTCCCACTGACATTTTTACTTTAAACCATATTTAAATGAAAAGTATTTCTTTTTCTCTCACCTTTGTATTTTTGGGGAAAAACTCTTCCGCTGTATTGTGGAAAGCAGAGAAGAAGCAAAGTGATGACACACCTTGTTACCTACTGGCACTTGGCTTGAGGCTGTGTTTTTTTGGCAGCAATTTTTCCAAGCTTATTCCAGCTGGGAAGTGATATGGCCTGTCTGCAGGCTGTTAGACCTGGGGCCCTGCTCCTTCAGCAGACATCTCTGGGGTTACGCCGTCTGCGTGGTGTATCCCTCTGGCACTGCATCATCTGAAGCCCTCTGCTTCCCGGGAATACTGCTGAGCCATGTACATTCCCCTCTCCCTGGGATCCCCTGCAGCCCACAGCACTCTTAATTGATTCAATTAGGATATTATCTTACGAGTTTCCTGTTGATGAAGGAGCTGTCTGCCAACATGTTGGCTGTTGATACAAAGCTGCTTTTCAAAGGCTCCCCATCCCCAGCGGCTTTATCGCCTGCCCTGTTAATGGACAGCCTGGGATGGGGACAGTGGGTTCCCACAGCGTGCACAGACCTTCAGCTCACTCCAGACACACTCGCTGCCCAGACATTCCTGGGTTAATAAGGAAAACAGCCAATTGATAAGATAAATTGGGGGTGGAGATAAATGTGGATAAACATGACCTGTTGTGGGAAGCCTGGCTGTAGCCTGGATACATCACTTGGGCTTCTGTGCTCTGGGAGCCAGAGTCTGGCAGCCTGTGGTCTCCTTCCCTGATGCAAAGGGATCAGTGAAGAGTGTCATACAACAGCTTGCCACGTAATAAAAGTACACCAAAATGCTTTAAACTGCATCCACTCTGATCTTTTTTTTCTGTTTTGTTTTCTGTTGCAAATACTTTAATCTTGGAAGGATGGAAACAATAGAATTATTGTTTGGGGGTTTTTCCCCTTCATTTTTTTTCCACCAGCCTGGCTGGGTGCATTGTTGAGAGCAAGACTTGCCCTCTCTGTGCTTGGCAAGGAAAGTACCACTCCAGAGGGCTGTGTGTCTGTCTGCCTGTTTTCTGCCCATCTTTACAGAATCTTGGATGGCCCCTTTTGGGAATGTGATGTAAGCAGTGTTGTTTGAAGCTTGAATGCAAAGAAGATTGGTGGGATCTCCCCATGCCAACCACCACCTCCCTTCCACAGTTTTTTGCCTGATGGGGAGTGTGTTTCCCTGCCATGGCTGGTGAGGAAGGTGTTCTCCCAGGAAATCTTCCTTGGTGCTGGAGTCTGCAGAACATCTCCTGATGCCTGCCTGTGTATCCCTCCCCCAGTGGAGTTGCTGCACTTTTACCCTTCTCCTACCCCTTTTCCAGAGCCTGCTTTCCTGGGCAAGAGCAGTGCAACAACCTGAGCTGTAGTGCCCATCCTGAAAAGTCAGCAGGGGACAGATGGGCCAGGGAGGATACAGGGAACCTCAAAACCTGCCAGCTCTCTGGAGACATTCCTTGTCTCTGGGGCATCTCTTGGGTCCAGAGCTAATCTTTTCTGACCTCTGTTTTGTGCTTTTCTGTGTGTGTAGTGCTATGGAAGACCTGTCAGCCACAGGCTGGGTTGCTGCAGATGTGTGCTCCTGTATCTGCTATCCCAAACTGTCTGCCGTGGTTACAGCCAGCACTGGGCTTGTTTTCCTTGGAGTGAGTGTTTTAGCTGTTCTTCCCACAGGCTCATGTGTAGGAAAACTGGTGAACGACTATTTGCTGCTGCCTCCTCCTCCAGAGCTGTGTGATGTGGCAGCCAGTCTGTGTGGGATCCATGGGACCGACCCCCTGCCTCACTGCTTCCCCACCTTCTCCTCTTCCTGTATGTGCTGGAGGGTTCTCCAGGCACCTCACAACCTCTTTTCCTCCCTCCAGCAAGAGAGGAGAGAGAGCTTGTGACTGACAGGCATAATGGTGCCAACCCACACAGGCTCTGGTGTGGGCTCTGGTCTGGCTGGGGGGTACTGGTGGCACTGGGTTGGGCTGGAGCAGGGTGGTGAGGCTGCAGCGAGAGGCTCCCCACACTGAGCAGCTGCAGCAAGAGGCACTTTCAGTCAAGCAAAAGGAAGTGGAGATGATCTGGGCTGAAGTTCTGGACAGGTTTGGTGGGATCACATGGTTGGGAACGGATCTGGCCAGAGGCACAGCCCAGGCACGTGCTAATGGGAGAAAACACAGCCTGCACCGTTTGTGCCTTGGAGGCTCACAGTGCTCTGGGAGCGAGAGATCCTCAGCTCCAGTTCAAACAGAGGCAGGGAACGCTTCCAGTGACTCAAGGATTGCGTTGCTTAACAGCAATCAGATGTGCAACTTGTTTTCCTCACCCTTCGCCAGTCACAAGCTTTCCTGAGCTCTTCCCCACAGGGAGAGCAGGGCCAGAGGCACCTCTCCATCATAACACAGCACGGCAGTTTTATGGGGTATTGGGGATGTGGTGTCATCCTGTATTTTTGTGGATTGGTGAAAGAGCAGGAGATCTTGGCTGGGGAAGGAATGCTGCCCTGGGAGCCTGCAGTGCCTGGCAGAGGCTGGCCCTCCACGGGCTCATTTGTGGCTGCTGGTAACCTCTCTTCCATTTCCTTTTCTAGATGCAAATGCTGGACAAGTTTCCAATGGAAGGAGGGCAGAAGGACCCCAAGCAAAGGATCATCCCCTTTCTGCCAGGTAGGAGAGTGGGTTTGCTCCAGCAAAAACCGTGCTGGCTTTGGCATGATAGGAGGTTTTTCCCAGTCTGTGTGTGAGCATACACATACTTTAACTCTTATCTACTGAACCATCTGAGCAATAACAAGCTCTTGGCCTGCCCTGTGTCCATGAATACATCTGTATCTGTTAGCAATGTGCCCAGCAAGGGTTAAGCCCCTCAGTATTTCTCTTTCCCTCCAGAAGTCATTAGTGGAAGACCTCAGCTAAGCAACCCCCCCTAGCACAGCTTCTGCCATGGCACAGGGCTGAGGACGGTGTGAAGCTCCCCAGGAACTGCTCATACACTGTTCTTCCTGTCCCATGTAACTCAAAGGACTGTCCAGACAGAAGGAAATAGCAATGGAATTCAAGCCAATTGACAGCCTTGGCTTCCTCCTGTGATGTTTGGGACTGATTGCTCAAAGACAGGATTTCTGTGGCATGACATGTGCCCTGTCAGCCCAATGTGCAGCTGAGCAGAGGCAATGGTCTGTGGCACTTTGTGGTGTGTGACACTGCTGGTGGCTGCTGCTGTGGGGAATAAAAACCCTAATATGCCTTGTGGAAATAACCAGCCTGAGGGGAGTCTTCCGTGCACCCACAGCTAATGGCTTTGACCACAGAGTTGTCCTTTACCCCTACCCCCAAGTAGCTAATGAGCATATTTAGAAATGTCACAGTACCATAATCACTTCCCGTGACTCTCAGGTCCATTTAATGAAGCCCTTTGTGCTGTGCTTTGCCTCCTGGCTCTTCTAAAAACATAAAGGCATTTGTGGGCTTTGCATTTCTCTGACTACTGTGAAGAAAATCATTTACACCCCTCTTTGAGCAAGAGAATCTTGTCTGGGTTTCCCATAGAAGAGTTTCTGATTCTGGCTTGTCTTGGCATTGTAACACCAGCAAAAGCAAAGCACACCTGATGTTAATACAGCAGAAAAGCCCTTGCTGTACAACTACTCCTGCCAGCAAGGAAAAATGGAAGCCAAATTGGCAAAGGGCATAACTTGGAAAAATTGGATATGTGCTTTGGCTGTACTGTATTTGCAGAGAATTCCCACCAAAATGCTGCTATTTTCGGAAGGCCGTGGCTCGGGAAGGCTGGTCAGAGCACTGCTCCTTGCAGCACACTCATCAGTGTTTGTTTCTCCTTCTTGATGTTGAAATAGTTTCCCTTTGCTAGGAAACATGTCACTAGGATTTCCAGTGGAGGAAAGAGGGGGTTGAGCTCGCTGGAAAAGAAAGCCTGGCTCTTGTGTAAGCAAGTAGTTTGGGGGAATTAGGATGACCTTCCTCTAGAGAAGCATGTGCTTTTGTGTGTGTCCTCTGCAGAGATATTTGCCCTTTTGCTCTGGGTCCCTTTTTGCAACAGGCTTAAATAATACGATTTCAGAGGGAGTCACATGTTGACTTGGAAAACTGCTAGTCCATGCTTCTCCCAGAAATATTTCTTGACATTTCATTTCTGCTGTGGCTTGTGATAGCTCAGAAGAGAGAGACTCTTGATACCTAATAGCTGGTACCTGCAGCTTTACCATGTGTGGTTTGAGGTGCCAGCACAGGGCAGAGGGTGGTGTGGTGAGAAAATTCCAGCATTCCACCTCCAAGCAGGAGGTAGCCACTACAAACCTTGCACCTTGCCTGTCCTCACGGGACAACTTCAGAAGTCCTGTTGCTTCAGGGTAGCTGTGATATTAGAAGTGGGAGTCCTGTTGCCTTTGCCCTCCTGCCTTTGCTGCTCATCATGGAGTGGTCAGGAGCTGATGGCTTTCCCTGGAGTGGGACAGTGACCTCTCTGGTGAGAGGGCATGCAAGCTTCATCTGCTTTGTCTACTTCTGAAAGAGGACTCTACTTGATAAGGGAAGGCCCTTTTAATAGTTGCTGGCTATATTAGAACATTTCCTTTATGGAGCAGCTATTTGCCTTCCCAGTGTGGGATGACAGTGAGCTTTGTTACTTATGGCTGTATCCAAACATCACCTCTCTCAGCCTAGGGGTGCTGTCCAGGTGAGCTCAGTGGAAACAGCCTGGGTCTCTTTCTCTGCAAAATGTGGATCTAGTATGCTAAGACTTGCTGGGGTTTGATTCTGCTCCACTTCTGTTAGTACTGTAGTTTGCTCAGAATCCCATTTTGGGCAACATTTTCAGCATCTGAATTTCATTACCAAGGGAGATTTGGCTCCAGTGGTTTACTGTAAGTACACTGCTTTCTGGAAAGTCCATTGTAGAGCAACACTAGAAGTCATGGCCACTGCACTTCTCCAAAATGTCTCCAGTGACCCTGTGCTTCCAACAGCTGTGGCTTTCTTAGCAAACCCTGAAGCCTCCCAAACCCAGGGTCACCACCACAACCTGACAAGGTGCCATCTGGGTTTGTCTGTCAGGCTGGTTTCCTGGAATGGGAAGAGAGTTCCATGATTACTCCATAGTTACAACACCCAGCCCACAGGAACTCTGCTTTGTGTTACTTCGTTTTTTTAATGCTTGCTTTGAGGATTTGACTTATGGGAAATTTCTAGAGACTTTGCTCTTTTGAAGTAGGTCTTTGATGGTATCAGAAGAGGCTTTTGTAAGTGCAAGTCCTTCAGCCCACTCAGTTCTTCTGAAGTGGAGTCATAAAGCTGGGTCCTCCAAAGTGGAGTAGATCGATTACACTTGAGGTCTGGGGCAAGAGGTTGTCCCTTTCAGGGTGTTGGCACCACACTCATCCCGTAGCACAGCTTGGTGGGATCTGGTTTTGCCTGGCAGGACATTGCAGAGCTCCTGCACTGTGCCTGAAAAGCTCTGCTACCACAAAGGGGAATTTGAAGTGGACTCTTGGATCCTTTAGCTGGCTCTGAGTCACTAGTACAGCCTGCTCAGCTTCAGGGGGTGCTGGGATGGCTCCTTGGAACAGCTCTGGCAGCACCCAGCCCATGCATGGCATCAACTGTGCTCCCTGGAGCAGAGTCAGGAGCAGCTGGTGAGAGATAAGAGACCTGTCACTGCCCAGCTGGGGAACATCCTCTCCTGCAGGAGTCCACACCAAGGGTTACACACTTGTTGGCTGGGAGATGACGGTATGGAGACCCCAGGAAAGAATGAACTAAGAAAACAAATGAGCTCAGTTGGGCCTGCTGTGTAAGGGCTGTGCCAGATCTTTCAGGAAACAGCTTTTATAAGGAGAGTGGAGCCTTCCAAACTCCATACAGCTCCAGTGGCCTGGAGCAGATCCTGGCCAGTCTGCTTCACTGGAAACGTGAGCCTCAGCAAGGAGGGGTTGCCTGAGGCTGAGCTAACCTTGGCTGTAAAATTGCTTTTTAGGAAGCTTTAGCTACAGGCAATAGTGAACTCCCAGGAAGGGAGAAGGAGAAAGGAGGTTCAGTGAGATAATTTTAAAAAACAGAATTATGCCTCCTTTCTATTCCTTTCCCAGCCCACCAACCTGCTCAGTGTGGGCATCAGTGCCACCCACATACTTTGGGGCTTTTTTCCCCAGAACAACTGCAGGGATGCTCGTAGCTGTGAAGGAGGTGTGAGGGCCTTGTGAAGGAGGGGGAGGACAACTCATCCATTTTCTAGCTATGGTTCCTGGCTTGCCCCAGTCCCGTTGCCTTTTCATCTGAGCTGGAGATGGGGCAAGGGTCCTAATTACTACTTTCTGCTCTAGCAAGATGGGTATCTCTGCTGTAGCATGGGGTGGACAGTTCCAGGCTATCCTGCAACTCCTGCACAGGACTTGGCCAAACAGATGTAAGGGTAGGACTCCTGGAAACACTGCCTGATCCCCCATCCCAGGAATAGCCCACGTAGCTGGCTGCTCCATGGGCTGGGATTAATTATGTGTACATTTGGGGCTGCCTTTTTTTGAAGTGAGTTTGGAACCCATGCCAGGGAAAATCTGGATGTGATTTGAAAGGTGCAGAGAAGTGAATTCTTTCCGAGGCAGTGGGGCGGGGGCAGAGTCGGGGGGAGTCCTTCAGGGTAAAGCAAGAGGCACAGCTGGTTTTCCACTCTTGAAATATCTGGCTTGGTTCACAGCTGTGATGGGCATGGTGATGTGTTTCGGGTTCTCTGCCCCTCCAGCTTGCTGGAGATCCAGTAACAGCTTTTGGCTCAAGAGAAGCCTCCACCATTTTGCTGGTTGAAGTCCCTCTGCCTTGTGTTTTTCAGCTCCTTGCTCCCCAGTATAACTTCAGCTTTTCCTGGAGAATTCCCACAGGAGGGAATAATTTGCAGAGCCCTGTTTGTTTGTTTGTTTATTTGGAGAGATTAACCCCTCCTGTGGCCTGCCTGCTCTATCTCACACTGCTGGATACACAAATTCCTTATCAGCCCTTTTCCCAAGTTTTCCTGACACTTTTCAGTCCTGCTGAAAGGCTGGGGCAGCAGGGGCCATGCTGCATTTCTCTGCAGCACCCCCTCCAGAGCTCTCCCAGAACCCTTCGCTCTGGGTCAATCAGATAGAACAAAGCAGCCTTGATTAACCACAGGGGAGTTTGATTCCTCCAGTCCTGAGAGACCAGAACCTTTCTGACACCAGAGGAGTTTTCATGGCCAGACGGAATACCTTCAGTGGAGCTTCTCTTTTTCTTTGCAGGTATAAGCAGGATTTTAAGATCCAGAAAAAGCAGGCAGCATGTCCTGGAGTCTGGGTACTTGCACTGGGAGACGTGCCAGGGCAGCCATTCTGTATTAGTGCCTTATCTCGGTCTTCTGTTTCCAAAATCAACTTGCTTGACACATTCCCAGATGATAAATGTTCAGTCTACTCATAGCTTTGTTTGTGTGTATAAAGGACAGTGTATTTTACCACACTTTCTTTGCAATTACATTCTTGTGCTAGCAGGGATGGAGGAGACTCACTGCTCTGATTGCTCATGCATAACATTTTGTATGTAAATAAGAAAATCTAGTTATTTCTGAGTCCTGGGGTTGTGACAAGAGTGAGAAGCTGGTGGAGTCTGCAGCAGCACTGAGCTTTCCAGCTGATGGAAAACCCCCCACTATCAGCAGGATGTATAGAGTTGCCTCCCCTCACATCTTCCCCTTGGTATTCCTCATGCTGATGTTGAGGTTGAGATGGGAGCACTGCTGGGAGGCTCATGGGAGGAAAGTGAATCTCTGAGGATGTTAGAATCATGGAATCCTAGAAAGACTTGGCTTGGAAGGGACCTTGAAGATCATCTAGTTCCATGTCCCCCTGTCATTGGCAGGGACACCTTCCACTAGAGCAGGTTGCTCTAAGCTCCATCCAATTGAACACTTCCAGGAACGGGCAGCTACAGCTACTTCTGGAGCTACAGCAATAAGGGGTGCAGATACCAGATGAATAATGTGAATTGTTTTCTTGTGCTATATAGTCTTTGACCATGTGAAAATCCCCGGTGGACAGCACTGTTATTTTCATTTTAGATATGGCCTAATGAAAACATACCCAGGAAAATGTTGCATCTCACTGACCCAGCAAGTTGCCCATCTTTCCCTTCCAGGAGGGAAGTGGTTTCCTGTGCTCTTTCCTTTCAAGTTGAGGATTTATACAGCTGTATTTGGCAGCACTAAAGGGTCTGCAATTATGTTAATTAGGCATTTTGATTAAAATCAGCTTTTTGTTAGAAAATAAACTTCCTTGTTGAAAAATATTAGATCTAGTGCAAACGAAGAGAGGAGCTGGATTTCCTGCTGGTTCATATGCTCCATGCCTGGGCTGATTTAAGATCACTTCAGTTGTGGTGATGTATTTATTCCCCAAAACTATATTATTTTTATTATTATTATTCACTAGCATATGTTTGTTAAACATTTAAATATTCCCACACCCAGAGCTTATTATTTAGACATTTATAACATACCCACCCATCAGTGATTTCATTTTGGCAGACGTAAAACCAAAACAGCTATTCCTTACAACTGCCAACAGAACTAGTGTGATCCATTCATCTTTTTTTAAATCATCATTCAAACAGAATCCTCTGCAGCAAATACACTGTGATTGCTGATGGAAAGAGAAAACTGTTGATCATTTGCTTGTCTGATGAAAACTAATTGCTAAGGGCAATGAATGGAGCTCTGACCTGGTTGTTGTTCTCAGTCTTTCCAGACAAATTCTCTGTTCCCAGGCTATTCACCCTCAAAATCTAAAAGACAGATTGGATAGAGGGGTGATTTTTTTTTTTTTTTTCACTGTATCATAAAGACTGCCAGACTTGGCTCTGGCAGGCTTTGGGAAGGAATGCACTTCAGAGCAGAGCGTTTCCCACCGTGAATGTCTCAGCCCCTCCCTGTCAATGGGACATAAATGAGGAGCAATCGTTCTGGCATGAGCTGGTCTGACCCCATGCCTGTCACTGGAGGGCAAGGATAGACCTCACACTGAGTAGGTTTGCTGTGTGCTCCCTCAGACAGTCCAGTTTCAAAGGCATTCTGCATTAACTGAGTCTAGCAGGAGATTTGGCTCCTCCGTAAAGTTCTCGTTCATGTTCTTTGCCAGCTGAAGTTGGGTTGGCTTAGTTCATCTCTGCTTAAAAAATGCATTGGCAGGCTGCACAAGTCATGCGTGGTTCAGATGCTGGCCAAGTCAGGGAGAAGCAAAGGGGGGGTGACCCAGCCCTGGATTTAAAATTGTGATAAGCACGTGGCCATTCTCCCATGTCCTGGTCTTGGGTAACTTGGTGACATGCAGCTTCTGGCTTCAGCAATGCCTTGGCTCCTGTGAAGGCTCACAGTAGGGGCTGTAGCCATGGTGGGACTCTTCAGAATGCTTTTCCATGTTCCCATGTTGCTTGCAAAGAGGGTGTGTTTGTATTTGGTTGGGAGGGGAGTTTGGCTTCTGGTTTGCCCCTTGACCTCTTTGATAAGTGAAGGCATTGCATGGACGGGCACGTTGCTCTCCCTGAGTTCAGGGGTGGGATTGGAAACCCAAGCAGGGACAAAAGGAGATGAGACCTTCCTGTGGTATTGGAGAACTGTCAGGAAGAACTTGAGGGAACTTCATTACCACATGCCCCCCCAAAACACAGTTTTCCAGGTGGTTGTATTGCAAACCAGTGCCAGTTCCTGGTGCTCTGGGAAGTGGTCTGAAATCCTACCACATACCAATCCTTTTGATCTCTAGTCTCTACACGTATCTGTTTCACTGTCTGCTAATGGCTTTTGTCTCCTTAAATGCCAGAGAAGCTGTTCTCTGTGAGAGCAGCTTGAAGCATTTAGGACTCATTAGACTTCAAAGGAAAGAGGCCTGTACCACAAGCCAGAGGGGAGGAAACTGAGTGGCAAGAGGATCCCAGTAATGGAGAACAAAAATAAACCTCAGACAGGAAGGAAAATTCTATAGGTCTGACTCAGAGCTGCAGTCCTGACACTGTGGCTTCCAGGACCAGTTTGTCACAGGAGTGGCACAGAGGGAAACCCTCTGGCTTGGCTGCTGCCCACACTAGACCTGGATGCCCTGAGCAAGCTGGGAGCCTGCAGCAAGGGTCCCACCTGCACTGGCAGCCTCAGGGACGTCATTTGGCAGGAATCTTGTTCACCCAGGACTTGCATGCCAACAAGCTGGAGGTATCAGGCACATGCTTTGATGGGGGCTGCTTCTCCATCATCACCACACTGGTAAGAGACCATGGGGAAGCAGTTTGCTGGTAATTGTTTCCTCTTCCCTCTTCTTGAATGTGCTTTGTTCTGACAAGGTGTTTAATCTATGGGACGGGATGGGCTTTCTTTGTTTGTTTGTTTGTTTTGAGATACAGTGCTTTTGGTTAGAAGAGAACATGCAGAGAATACGTCCTGACAGAGTGATTCAATACAGTTGTGTGGGGGTGTTGTGCTGACCTGCTCTTCCCTCCCCATCTCTCCTATTTCAGGGAAGATCCTCTTTCGCCGGAGTCACATTCGTGATGTTGCCGTCAAGCGTCTGATACCTATTGATGAATACTGCAAGGTAAGGGCAGGTTTGTAACATCCACCAAAGATGAACCCAACTTGATCAAGCTCAGTCCTGACTGACTGATAGTATAGAATGCTGTGCCACTGCTGGGAGAACAGGGAGTGTGGGTTATCCACCACTGTCAAACCCTTTCTGTGATGAAAACCCACCCAATGATTCACTTTTCACTCCTCAGGAAATGCAGAAGGCTTGGAGACCTGGGCTTACAGGGTGGCCCAGCTCCGCTGCAGCTTGCACTGTGCTGCCGGGCTTTCCTCTTTCTCTTCTCCTTCCCTAAGCTGCAAACCAGAACCAGCTTTCCAAATGGGGTGCAAAGGACCTGACTGTGTCCTGTCTGGTACAGGCTATTTGGAGTGAAATTCTTGTGTGCAGGATGAGGCTTGCAGGCGGGCTTTCCCGTCTATTGGGAACAGACCTCCTGTTTTATGTAGAAGACAGCACTTTCTTGGTGGGATGGTTCCAAACGGGAATGTAAACTCCTTTTATTGGTTACATGAACCAGTTATTTACATAGAGATAAGGTGACTGTAGAAAATTATTGGAAGCCAACAGAGATAAGGCTGAGATGATTTGCTCCAAACTCTTGGAGAATATAGAACTGGACATAGGTATAAGGGAAATTATGATTTCAGGGCATTTTTTTTGGTGGAGGGAAGCAAAATACTGAAGTCCACAAAAATTTATTTTTCCACAAATAAAGTATGGCACATCTCATTATGTCAAAGAAGGACATTAGTACTTGCTGCAGTTATGAAAGGGCCTGAAAGTAGGACTGATACCTCCAAAATCCAGTCTGAATGCTGTTGAAAACATATAAAAAGAGTGCAAAACTCAAGGGAGATGAGAAAATGGTGAAATATCCATTGCATTCCTTAGGCACAGGAAGTGTGGCAGTGACTGTGGCCTGGGACTTTGCATGGTGAGAGAGGCTGTGGGTTTTGGGATTCAGCCAGACCTATGGAAGGGATGTCGTGGCTGGAATAACAAGTACAAGGATAAAGGTGAATTAGTAAATGCATCTTGACAGCTCTGCAGTGGGGCTGCAGTTGAAAAAACACTGCGGGCCAGGAGAGCAGGTGAGAGCAGAGTGATGGAGATGTAGTACAAGGTGTGCTTGGAGCTGTTGGGGGGGAAGCTGATGGTGCAAGTAACTGCTTGGCTCCATCCAGGCACGATCAGTCCCCTTGTCTTGTGAGTCACTGAAATGTGTTAGCTACATAGAGACACACACAACCGTAAATTTAATTTTTGGGAAGAAAAAGTCCCTAAGTGATAAGATGCTGCCGCTGCCTCTTTCAGAACGATGCCATTAATGGCATAAAATATAATGAATCCATTTGACTTAACAACTGGAACATAATGGCTGATGTTATATGACCCACTTAGGGAGCTGTGCTCTCCTCCTCCCATTAATGCATTACCAAGGAATACTTGTGCTTGCCGTGGCCTTCCAGTTGCTGCTGCTGCTTAACTGTGAAGCAGCTGAGCTGAGGGTGGGTGTGGGACCAGCCAAAGGCTGCACTAATATAGAATGAGCAAGGAATTACGAGGAGCAGGGAGATGTCCCTGCTGGGCACATCGTGCTGCAGATCACAGGGGCAGTGTCCCTCTGACTGCTGTGTCTGTCACTAGAGGTAGATGTTGCTCGTGCTTGGAGGGTGGTGGCGCAGAACAGAAATACAAAATGCCTCCTCCAGCTTAGCACTGCTGAGGGGGAGATGAGGCTCAGGTTGTGAACATGTGCCCACAGAAAACAGTGTAAGAAAAATTTTTCTTTTATTGCCATCTCCTGCCAGGAAATGAGAGTCTTTGTTCTCTGGGAGAGCC
Source organism: Scytalopus superciliaris (assembly GCA_013400415.1). Taxonomy (NCBI): domain Eukaryota; kingdom Metazoa; phylum Chordata; class Aves; order Passeriformes; family Rhinocryptidae; genus Scytalopus; species Scytalopus superciliaris. The sequence continues at coordinate 508,495 of VXBX01005749.1, forward strand.
CTGGAAAGGTGGGTGGGATTTGGGGTAGAAGCAAGGAAAAGGATCAAGGGAGGGAACCATTGATTCCCAAGGCAGTGTTCCTGCTGAAGGGCTCTGATCCAGGTCCCATGTAGTAATTTAAGGTAAGGTGCAGGAAAAGCAGCAAAAGAACCAGAGCAACTGGTAAGAGCAACTATTTGTTAAATGAGTCTTCAAACAACCATAGGAATGACAAGGAAGGAGAGTGGGAATCTGTCTCATTTCTCCAGTTTTTCCTCTCTGTGTTCTGCATCTATGGGTCATTTTCCTGGTGTGGTTCGTGTCTCAAGGATTTTGACAGTGTTAATGGAGCATTGATGAAGGAGCTGCAGTGCTGTGATGCTCTACCCCAGAGACTGGGTGGACCACTAAAAATACTGCTGCTAGAGAATAACTCTGAAAGATGGATTTCAATGCAACAAGGCTTCTCTGTCTTTTTTGAATGGCCTCTCTCCTCAGGCTTTCAGGGAGCAGGGTGGGTCAGGTGGCTCGCTGTGCCTCCACTGAGGCTGAGGATGTGTTCTGATGGTCCTCCCTAGTTCACTCCTTTGGGTGGCAGAGTTAGAGGTGGGACAGACATCATGCTGTTTGTGCCACTGATTTAGTGGCCATAGCTGCTGTAGTCCATGCCAGCTGGACTGCAGGGTGGCCTGCTTGACTCAACCACCACTGTACCAGCAGAGTCAGCTTTAGGTGGGCTTCCTTCAAAATGTCCTGGGAAACGAGCTGTAGGTCTTTTCTTCCCTCCTTCCAGCACAGGGTGTTTGCTGTGATCATCTCCTGCTTTCAGAGGACATGGAGCCTTCTGCAGGCCACAAAATCAGAATGATTTTGGCATAGGGGAAATGGCATAGATCATGGGATGCTGGAATTGGGGAGTGGTACCACATGGGAATGGCACCCATGCAAAACTTGATCTTTGAATAGCCCTTCCCTGGACTCAAAAGCCGTGGAGTGAGTAGTTTTCTCTCTCCCATCTCTCACATGATCTTGTTCGCATCTGGCCCATGATTAGTGGTCTGCCTGTCTGCTGTGCTGGCAGTGAGTGACTGTCTGCTGAATGGCTGGAAGGGTGTTTGGGGGCCAGCAGCTAGGTCAATATGGAGCCACATCTGATCTGTGTGGTAACTCTGGGGTTTTGCAGATGTGGTTTTGTCTCCAGTGTAGCAATAAGTGGAGGTTTGGTTTGCCCACACTGCTGTCACGAGACTGCTGTGACAGCAAATAGAAGGGAGGGGGAACTATACAGAAAATTGGTTAAACATCTGCTCCAGGTCAGGCTGCAGCACTGCTCCCTGATTTCAAATGGTACCTATTTTAATTTCATTGAGTTTCACCTTTTGCATTTGCCATCATCTGTGACTGCATTCCCTTGCACGAGTAGAGGGCAGGCAGGGCTCTCTGCCAGCTGCTGTCCTCTCCAGCTGCAGCCCATGTTGGAAAGGACCTACCAGATCTCTGGCCAAGGCAAATATTGCTGCCCCAGCCTCTGCCCCTAGGCCCCCCAGCCAGGCACACTCTCGCCTTGCAAGTCCCACTATTGAAGCTTTTTTGCAACAGGCTTTCTCAGAGGGAATGGAGCAAAGCGGAGGCAGCTTATATGTCCTGCCATCCCACAGCAGCATAGTGGCCTTCCAGTCCTTGCCCTGATGAGCTGGTGTGTGTGCTTTTGCCTCCTGTTGATTCTCTTCCTGCCTCTTCCCAAGCTGCTGTGACCCAGTGGAACATTTCTGGGATGTGCTGGTCAGGACTGATGGTGCTGAGAGTTTGCCACGTGTAAACTGCACAGCCTTTCCCAGGGAAACTGAGCCCTGCCACAGTCAGGAGGCTGGATGCCGGGATGGACATCCCTATGGCTCTTACCCTGCAATGAAACATCTGCCCAAAAGGCTGGAGCTGGACTAAGCAGGGCCTGAGCAGTCTCTGCTTATTCTCCTTTAGTCTTGAGTGGCAGCTGGGGTGGTGTGGTGGATGTAACTGAGGGCGCTCTGGGTCTTGCTCCACTCTGGTGTGTGTTTGCTGTTGCTCTCCCCAGCCTGGCCATGCACTCCTGGGTGCCGAGCTGGATGCCATGTCCCAGGCCCCTGTGCTCTGAGGGCCTGTCCTCACCCACCTCCTTGCACAGTCTTGGTGCTTCCCGTCACTTGTGTCTCTGTTTCATCCTCAGGCTCTGATCCAGCTGCCCCCCTACATCTCCCAGTGTGAGGAGGTTCTCCAGTTCTTTGAGACGCGACCTGATGACTTGACACCCCCCAAAGAGTAAGTTGGTTGGGTGGCTGCTGACCCTGGGATGGTGATAAAACACAACTGCTTGTTGATATCCATGAGTCTGATGTTCAACAACTGTTGCCCCACGAGTCACAGATCTGGGATTTGGAGACTTTCTTGGAGAGGCAGCAGGGGCTGTGCAGCTCTAGGTGGACATCTCAGCCCAATCAGCCAACTCCTGCTGTAGCCCTCTCCAGTGGGGAAGTGGAAACACTTCTCTGGAACCCCATGAAGTGTTTGTCTCCTCCTGAGCCACTTCCTACCTGCAAACAGCAATTTTAGAAATATGGTCAGTCTGAAAAGCCTCATTTTCCATGGTTTAAAGGCTCTCTCCCCTTACCATGTCCATGAGCCCCATCCATAGCAATGCTCCAGAGTCTTTCCATGCAAACCGAGCAGCGTTTGCAGGGAATCTTGTGTGCCTTATGCAACTCTGTGTGGTTATAAGTCTTGTGACTATGAGCTGCTTTGGCCAGGAGCCACCCATCTCTTACTAATCACAAGCAGCATAAATCTGAGCAGCCGCTTCCATCTCCTGCTAGGCAGCTCTCTTTTTATGCTGCATGTGACACAGTGCATGGCTCTACCAGAGCTTGAGCAATGGAGGAGGCCTGATTAATTGTGAGAGAAAAGGCAGTAAATTGATTTGACAGCATTCTGTATTGGAAGGGTGTGGAGGTAGATAAAGGGGTTTTGTTTTTGTCTTCTGAGCAGCAACTGAGCTGAGGTCTCCAGCTAAGTATCGTGCTTGTGTGGACTGTATCTCCTCTCTGGGTTTTTGATTGTTTTTGTTCCCTCTCATAATTCCCCCCTTCCCCCATCCCTGCTTTCCTCCTTTGGCTCCTGTTCGCTTGGCCTGTCATCATTCCTCCTGCAGCTCCTGGTCACCGATGAGATTGGTGAGGGCCCTGGAGCCCATTAACTAATTGCTTGCTGTCAGCTGATGCTCTCATCCTGCCCAGCTATTGCTGACCACTTAACCTTCCACCCCATCGATCATCCCTCAGGGAAGGCGTCAGCTCAGGGACAAGCGAGAGGCACAAGGAAAATATGAGCTTGCCAAGGACGTTGGAGAGAGGATATCATGGGGGTCAACAGCCCCTGGGGCTATTTTGGGATGTGGGGTACTGCCTGTGCATGTGTCTTTCAGCCCTGAGTGGGGATGGTGAGCTGCTTTGCAATAGGAGTCAGCTATTGAACCTGCCTATGGCTGAGGCACCTTCATCCATGGTAGAATGAAGGGCAGCTTCAGTTTTGCACCCACTTTCCTCACTTTTATTTTGTCTAATAGGCTGAGCCAGAAACCAGGCAGGGTGTAGGCCGTGGCCAGAACAAGGAGCACATTCTGATGTGGAGAGAGACCTTTGGGTGCTGAGCAGCAGCCCTGGAGTGGTGCATTTCTGCGGCTGGCTGTGTTTGAAGCTGTAGCTTCTAGTGCTCTGTCCCTGCAGCAGTCAGAGCCATGTTCTTCATCACCTCCCTGGTTTGGGTCTGAGAGACAAGGGGAGCAGATGTGCCAGTCCAAAGCAGAGTCCCAAGCATGTGCTTGTGTTGTGGGTTCCATCCTCAGGGACATTCCACAGCACCTCTTGGCAGCTCCTGGGTGCAAAATCGCTCTCTGTGTGTTGGGAGTGTTTGGCCATTGCAGTGCTGGATGGGCAAGCAGGTGATGCACCACTGAATCCAGTGGTGGTCATGCTCCCTCCTGCTTGCCTGCTCCTCTCCAGAGAGGAGAGACAAGCCTGCAGCACACAGAAGGACTTACCGGGTGACTCTTTCCCGTTTGCCTCCAGCAGCAGAACACTACAGCATCTCAAGGACATCTCTATTGTGTTCCCCATCCCATTCTGAATGCCAGAGGGGTATTTATTAGCTACAATTCAAAATGCTAATTAATAAAAGTCCTTGACTCTCTCCTCTGGAGAGATTGGTGGGGAGCCCATTCCCCAGCCCGAGTGCTGGCACGTCGCCAGGTTACCAATAACGAGATGGGAGCCGTGATAGACGGCTGGGCTGGATCAGACGTGATGGCGTGTCTGGGGTTTGGCCGGATGTCATCATTCATCCAGCAGATAAATACTTTTCTCCGGGAATTTGAAAGGGAGCCAGGCCATGAACAGAGTGAAAGAAAAAGAAGAAAAAAAACCACCCAAAAACAAACCAAAAAAAAAAAAAGGAGAAGACAGATTTTTATGCTGGGTGGTTGAAAGGCGGGAATGAGGGAGGGAAAAAGGACTGGTCAGCATGCTTGGTGCTAAGCCAAGCAACTACTCTCAGGGCTCTGTGGTTGGGAGCCTTCCTGTTCCCTGTCCCTTCCCTTGGCTTCCCCACTGACACCTCTGGTCCCAGCATGCCCAAAAGAGTGGCAGCTCAGGGGATGTGCCTCTGAGTGCTGTTGTATCCATCTTGTTTTGCCTGGGGTGCAGGTGAGAGTCCACCTAACTCGCACCACCCCAGGATGTCAAACCCCTTTCAGGGCCCACAGTTGGCTGCAGTCCGTGGAGCTCGGATTTAACTGCGAGGGGTGAATTTAGTCCTTGGTTCTGGCAGTGTTTGGGAATGGAAAAGGCGGTTGTACAGCCCATGAATTTATCTCCAGGCCCCTGTGGTGTCTGCTTTCCCCAGCACTGGAGCTCAGACTGAGCCAAGCCAGGGCTCTCCTTTCTTGCAGTGCAGCTCCCTTCAGTGTCCCTGTGCTGGTGCTGGGAGCACCAATATGAACAGGTTGTTGCTGGATGCTATCCCTCCAAGCTGGGTTCTTCAGCCCTTCTTAACCTCTCACCTGCTTTACAAGGCCTAGCCTGTCCTGTGGAGAGGGAAAGGGTCAAATGCTGACTTTGTGCCTCCTTCTTCCACCATCGCTTCCAGTTTGGTGGGATGTCACAGTCAAAAGTGCAGTTGAGACAGAAGTCTTCAGCAGTTCGTGGGTGGAAGATGGAGGTGAAGCCCTTCGTCTGTCCCCTCTTTCGTCATCCCCAACTTTCCTGTGTACTCCTGCCTGGGGAGACCACTTCAAACAGGAGAGCAGAGGGAGGTTGCAGTTTTTCCACTGGCAGTGAAAACTGGTGGTTTTTGTGATGTGGATCCCTGTCCAGCAGGCTCTGGACTGGGATAACTCAGCTTTTTTGCCCAGTGATGGGTCAGAGTGAGGCCAAATTTGGAGGAATTTGGGAAGAGGTGACTCCACAGAGCAGGGGAGGAAGGAGAACAGAAATGGCTATGGAAAAAGAAACCTCCAGAAAGTTAGCAATCTGAGGGGATGTGGGATTTTTTTCCTCAGTGTTGGATTGAAGCCCTATAGTTTCAAAGAAGAGAAGTCATCAAATTCCTGCTCCCCACACATCTCAGCAGGTCTGACCAGCAGCAGGATGTTCAGCTGTTGAGGTGGGAAGTTGCTGTGTATGCCCCCCTTACCTCCCATCCACCCTTTTTCAATTTAAAGCCGTTTTTAACCACAGCAGAGAGTTTCTGGAATAAGGCTGGGGAAGTCTGAACAGCTGGGCATGAAGCCACTGCTGAGTCAAGGCATTCGGCTGCTCACTCTGCTCGCCAGCTGAATGTCGGCTGTGCGACATGAGGGAGCCCCGGTTAACTCTGCAGGGAAGAAAGGCAGTAGTAGTTATTAATAAGTTATTAATATAACTGAGTAGCCGTTTAATCACTGCCCACAGTTACAAGTGGGATGTGCTGGGGAAGGGGCCGTCTTGGTGCTGCTTCCCAGAGGCTGGAGACAGGACGTACCCCTGGCTATGAGAAACCTCTTCAATTAAAAGCACCTTTCATTGTTTGCTTTTTGGCACTTGAGCACCCATCAGGTATAAGATGCTTAATATTGCTAGTTTGAACCTTTTGGCTTATGAACCCTGGGTTTTTAATTTTCCAGGGAGGGCACAGGCACAGCTTTTAAAAACTCTTTTCTTCCTTCCTTTCTATATGCCTGGGTACCCTCTGAGCTCATATCCCCAGCTTGCCTTCCTGCTCCTTCTGCCAAACAGCCCTTGGCTGAAATGAGAAGATTTTGGGGCGTTTCAAGGGCAGTTCAGCTCTGCTGCTGTGGATGTTTTCTTTGCTGGGGTGGAGATCCAAGTGCAGAGGGAGTAACCCTGCTCCTCCCTGCCAGGGAAAGCATCACTGGAGGGAGCAGGGGATGGGCAGGACACAAGGCTCAGCTGAATCGCAGCTGCTGCTGAATCAGCAGAGGGCTCTTAGTGCTGGGGACTGCCTATGCCATCAGGGCTGGAAGGTGCTTGGAAATGAGGTGGGAGCTGACCAGATGAGCTAAGTGTGTGCTGCTAATGAGGTTATTCCTGCAGCAGCCTCACTCTTTCAGTAACCCTTCGAAGCCCTGGCCCTGTGCAGTGACATGGGGGTGGCACTGGCAGTCACAGTAATGGATTAATTCCTGCATGGAGACTGACAGGGAATCCAGGCAGGCACCAGCCCCAGTAAATCAGGAAAGGGAGGACTGGACTAAAATGTGACTCAGGCCTGATGTGATCTGACTGGGCCAGCTTGTCTCTCATAGGGGAAGGACATCAACATGTTGGAGTGAGTCCAAGATGTTCAAAGAGATGGAGCACCTCTCCTATGAGGAAAGGCTGAGAGAATCGGGACTGTTGAGCCTGGAAAAGAGAAGCTTTGGGGTGACCTAATTGTGGCCTCCCAGTGCTTGAAGGGAGCCTAGAGGAAAGATGGAGAGAGACTGCTTACAAGGGCCTGGAGTGACAAGATGGAGAGGAATGGCTTCACGTTGACAGAGAGTAGGTTTAGATTGGATATTAGGAAGAAATCCTTCCCTGTGAGGGTGCTGACACCCTGGCACAGTTTGCTCAGAGAAGATGTGGCTGCCCCATCCCTAGAAGTGTTGAAGGCCAGGTTGGATGGGGCTTGGAGCAACCCGATCTAGTGCAAGGTGTCCCTGATCATGTCAGGGGGTGGAACTAAATGATAGTTATGGTCCCTTCCAAACCAAACCTTTCTGTGATTCTATGAGAGACCCTGCTTAGGGCCATGTTTCTGGTAGCTGTTGTGGGTAAAAGATTTGTGTTTGGTCCCAAGTGCCAGAAGAGGATGATTGACAGAAGCATGTTGCCATCATTAAAACAGGGAGAAAATCTGCTCGTTTCCCTTGTTTCCATGAATTGGAAGAGCAGACTGGTAGCCTAGTATCATCCAGAAGCAAGTCTCTTCTCTTCCTGTTTCCCTGTAGCTTTTTGTGTGCTTACCTTTCATCACAGTTGAGCTGTGCCAGGAGCAAAAGTTTTCTTTGTCACATTTGTGTGTGTATGAGGAGTAATAGAGGCATGAGCTAGAAAAAGGGGAGGGCTGAGGTCCCTGCTCCAGGATGGAGTGGCTGCCCCATGTAGGAAGCCATTCCAGGAACTTTTTCTGGTCAGCTAGAGACAGATATTGGTTTGGATATGGATACTTGCTGGCTTGTGGCTTTTGGGTCGTGTCCTGCTGTCCAGACAAATTGCAGCTTGTGTACTAAACTGTTTGTTTCACAGTTCTCCTGATGCCTACGTGCAGATTCACCAGGATCTCAGCTCCAAAATAGCCATCTCCTTCCCTTTCTGCTGAGAACTATCTTTCCTAGATGACAGCAGGCAGAAATACCAGAGAAGTTGAATCCAGTCTGCAAAAATATGCTTTGTGCCAGTTGCATGGACAGAGCACTTGGTTTTCTGTGCTAACAGGGCAGGTTTCTGAGCCTGAGGGCTCAGCTTGGCTGACTCTCCAGTGGTTAAACACAGGGGCAGCCATGGCACTGGAGTGTGGGGACAGGGACTCCATTCAGAGCTTACTGGAGCATTTGCTAAACATCAGGTCTCCCAAACAAGAGCTCTGTTATACCCCCATTTCTCAGTCTCTCTTGCCTGCATAAATTTTGCATAAAGCTTGCTGAATACTTAGAAGATGAACTACCTCCTGATAGCTATTTTGGTGACGTTACTGTATTACAGAAGGAATTTTTTTTTTAATAAGAGTGGGGGTTTTTATGCATGAGATGCTTTCTGGGAATGCTGACCTCAGATCCATCTCATCTCAGTGTGGCTCCTGTGTGGTTTTGCAGCAGCTGGAGTTGTTTTCCTTCTGTTGGTGCTCCATTCTCCTTCACCTATTCCATGAGCTGGCTGTGGCCAGGGCTGTGGGGCAACAGGGACAGTGCTGAAGTCCCTGAGCCACATGTTGGGGCACCTTCCTCCATGAGTCCCACTGCAAGGTAGGCTTTTCTACTTGGCAACCTCAGGGCCACCTCCCTGCAGCTCAGGGCTCTGCCTGGCCCAGCAGCAACCAAACGTGCCTTAGGAAAGAGTTCTCCATGTGTAAAAGTTTCCTTTCAGGATTGCTCCGGGGGATTAGCACGTTCTTGAAGGACACTAAACTGAGCCCACTAAGACTGTCCTGTTGGCTCAGAGCTTTAAGTGAGGCTCAAGTCACACAGGAACCTTTGCCATCAGTGGGAAGGTTCTGGGAAGCAGCCGAAGATCCAGTCCTGAGTTTTTAGCACCTGGGAAGCTCTGTGGGGCTGGTTGGTGGCACACAGCCATAGCTGTGTATTGGTGCCTTGTAATTGTGCCATGGCTGCTGGTTCATCTGCACAGCCTGGCTGCTGTGGGGTTTGGAGCTAAATGAGTTTCACAGTGAAAGGCAGAGTGGCCTTCTTCTGGAGCCTCCAGTTTCCAGGAAGCTGTGCCTGTGAGCTCTGGTACATGCCTTTCTCAGGTCCACAGGGATCAGAGGAGGAGGAGATACTGCCGGGAGTTTATTGCTGTTTCCTGTCTTGTCTGAGCTCTTGTCCCCTCTGAGGTGGTGTGCTGGGGCTGCTGGTCTTCAAACCTGCAGCTCTTTGTATCCCTGCCAGGAACAACCCAGCAGCAAAGTGAAATTGCAGCTCCTTCCTTGCCCCCTCACTCAGACAGAGCAGCCGGTGAAAGGAAACAGGGGGATGAGTTACAGTAATAGGTTTAGCAGAAGGCGGGGAAAAACAACAGTTATTTCCATCAGCACCCTCCTGTCAGAATGAGGATGCCATGTCCACCTGCTGATCGCCAGCAGGCTCATCTGGCCTTGCTTTCCTTCCCTTCCCTGCCATACTATTGAGCTGGGACAAATTTATTGGGGCTTATTAATAAACTTTAATTTAGTTCTGCAACGTCATCTCTGTTTGGAAATATCTTTGGGATGCGCTATCCAGTAGGCTCCTCTGCATCAGGGACATGGTATTCAGGTCTTCGCACAGTCTGTGGTCTCTGAACTCAACAGTCTCCAGTTTCTAGGTAACAATGTCCCCTTTGTTCCTGGTCCATCTTCGTTGCCTTTCATTTAATTTTATTGATACCTCCGTGGATGAGTACCAGAGGTTTAAGGTGCAGAGAGGGATTGGGAAGAGAAGGCATTGCCAGCAGAACACATTCCCAGGATGGGTGGGCAGGCTTTGAAGGCAGCTGAGTCCCCACATCACCCCATCACTCTAGGGGAATAAAATGACTACAGTAATTACAGTCTGAAAATGCAGATAAGCTTGAGAGAGAGCAGAGCATAGCCCAGCTCTGGCTTTCTCACTGAGCATGGAGGGATTTCTCTGGGTGGCTGAAAACAGGGAGGGAGGGGGAGTTCTGTCAGTGGACTTGATAAGCAGATGAAGGGGCTGCTGGGGTCCATCTGGGCTGGTCCAGCCACTTTTCCAAGCAGCAGTCAGGCAGCTCAAAGCCTGAGGAGAGTACTCTTACTACCAGGTGAATGTTTTCCTCCTTGGAAATTCCAGTGCCTGCTTTGTGCTTGTTACTCTTCCTGGAAGTAACCAGATTCAGTCAATCTCCTGGTACCAGAATATTTCATCTCAGTCAGATGGTCTTGACCAGTCACATGTGTAAGTCTGAGGAGTGGGGAAAGCAGTGTCCTCTGTAAGTGAAGAGGGAGCTGCTTACCATCAGCCCACGCTACCATAGCATTTCAAGGCCAGAGTGGTGAATTATGTGAAAGTGCTGAGAGCCCTTTTGTAGCAGCATGGACTGCTGTGGCTGGGCTGGGAACAGGTCTGGTGCATTTGTTTGGATTTCAGGCTGGTGGGGTGTCTTGGTTTGTTACCCAGAGGTTTTTCTAGGTTTTTCTAAGCCTGTATTTTCCTTGGTTTGGATTTCATTGTGCCTCCAGAGAGCTGTGCTTGTGCTCTGGGTTTGAGGCTGTTCAGCAACCATATTCCTTGGCAACATTCAGATCAGAGAAGGGACCCAGGACCAGTGGTTTCTAACCCATCTCATCAGTGGTGTGGTCAGCAGACCAGCCAAAGTGAGAGGACTTGGGCTGAAGCTCCCTCATTGCCTCCTCACAGCCACCAATAGCTCCTGCTTGCTGTGTCCTGAAGGCTGCACAGCCCTGGTGTTCATCCTTTAGACAACACTTTAATGAATTGTCCTGTTTTGGGGTATAATTGATTGCCCCTTCCCCTCCACTGCCCAAACCTTGTTCCTGAGAGAGGTGTGGAACATGGAGGAACTTCAGGATTTCCCTCTTTGTCTGTTTTCAAACTGGTGCTCACTTCTGTGGGATCTGTGGTTTGTGACAGGAGCAGTTTTGGGAGTTTTTTGCTTCCCGAGCTCATCACTCTGCTGCCTGATCATCCCAATCCACCCACCTTCACCAAGTGACATGGTGAGAGTTGTAGCTGTCAGACCAAGCCACCAACAAGTCCAAGCCAGCAACCTGGGCTCACCTGGGGAAAGACAAAACTTTAAGTTATTAAATGAAAGGAGGGGAGAGATGGGCTGTTTGCAGGGTGGGTGATGCTCTTTGTCACCTGTGGAAATGTTAGCTGGTTGAGAGAGGTCAGTAGCCCCACCAGGGCCAAACACTGCTGTGCTTTCCTGGGTGGGTTTGTCACTCAACCAACAATTCAATTGCCCCATCCCTCTGCTAATGCTCTTCCTTCTCTTTTTCAGGGAGCCCATTGGAAAGAAGAGGTCTGGTAAGGATTCCTTTCCTCTCTGCTGGTTACACCAACTCCTCCTTTCATGCACAGCTGTGGTCTCCTGGAGCAGGGCAAGGGCCCAGCCCCATGGCAAGACAAACCCCTGCTCTGCTCCCCTGTGGGGCTCCCCAGCACATTGTGCCCCCTCCATCCCCCCAGGGTTTCACTGCAGCCTCCCAGTCCTGATCCCATGTCCCCTGTGCCTCCTGTGGCGCTCCCAAAGGTGGGTCAGATGCCCACAACTCTACGCTGTGCTGGCCTCCCCCTTCAGTCACTGACTGAGCTGTTGCCACCATTGCCGCTGTCCCTAAGTCCATTTCTCTCCCTCCTCATGCCTTGTCTCCCATTGATTTTGTTCCTCCATCAGGGTTTATCCAGAGAACGGCCTCTTTCCTGCAGAGAGGTACTAACAGCTGCTCACTACCCGGCCCTTGCTCTTGCTTTGCCTTTCTCCAGGGGGACACCTGCTCAATCTGGGCGGGCAAGACCCTTGCTAGAAGCTGTCACATCCCCTGTAGCTTTCTGTGGTGGCTGGTGGACATGGGGCAGTAGCAGAACCGAGGTACAGTGGGCTGGGGCTTGGCTGTTGGTGCAGCTCCATGTGCAGGGGATGTGCCACAGGTTCTGGGTGAAGGTCTGCAGGAATGGGGGTGTAACATTTCAAAAGCCCAGAGGAATGTCTGAGCTGCCTGGTCATCAGTGTGGGGTTGAAAGTTTCCTGATGCAGTAGTAGGTTCTGCTTCATGATGGCACCAGCTGGGAGCCTGTGGGAAGACAGTTGGGATTGGGATACTCTACCCCTGCTCCTCATGGAGGGAAGCATCCCCTAGTTGGTGTGTTTAATGATTATCTGAGCTTCCCAGTGAGAGGAGGAGAGAGGAGTGGAAGAGCCTTTGATCCATGGATCAGGGAGACATCTTTCATATACTGGAGCCACAGGTTTAAAAATAGTGTCAAGTTCTTTGGGAAAGCAGTTCTGAGCCTTGGCAAGATGGAGATTCTGCTGAAATAGTTGGTGGAAAGTATTTGGGCCAGAGGGTTGGCACTCCTGTGTAAGCAGATTCACTTGTAGATGAGTGGATTCCTCTTGGAGGAGAGAGAAGAGATACAGGGGAGACTCAAAGGCTTGTTTCCACCTTTTTCCACTGGAGCTGCAGGTCATCCATCCTTCAAGAGCTGATGGTGTCCCAGTGTCTTAACTGAGGTTAGCTGTAGGATGCACATGAAAAGCTCTGATGTTGTTGGCTTGAACAGTGGCTTCTGGTTTTGATCTGTTCTCACAGGCAGGTCATGGCTTGGTGCTCTCCTGATGGACTAACAGGGTTTTACCAGTATGGTTAAAACCTTTGGACAACATTTTCTCCTCAGACTCTGACTGCTCTATGTCAAAACAGGACATTGGGATGGTCATTTTAAAACTCTCATGGGCCATTTGCAAGCACAGACTGCTGTACTGGCTTTCTTGTTCTGAAGTGGGTCTTCACCTAGCTTTGGAGGCAGAGAAGTGTCTGGCTGTGGGTGGGGACAAAAACAAGCTGCAAATATTTTCTTTCTCCTCTATTTTGATAAAACAGATGTGAAATAAAGTTACAATCTCCCTCATCTTGAAACCTCTTATGTGCTGCCTCAGCAGGAATAGTTGGTGAGTAAGGGAAGAGTGTTGTGTTTACCTATGATGTCAGTATGTGCTTAGATCACTTTGACTCCTCTTCACTTGCATGAGGCAAGAGAAGAGAAGGTCTCTCTAGGACTGAGAAGGAAAGGAGGCAAATTTCTGCTGCATGACTCAGTTCTTTGAGGGCAGAATTCAATTTAAGGATACTGGCTGTTAGAAAAGCAGGAGCTTTTCTCCTGCTTGTGTGAACAGCTTCATCCCGCCTTCCCACTGCATTCGTAGACAGCTTCACTCTGCCATCCATTGGCACAGTGGGTTTGTAAGGGACACAGGGATGTTGCTGAGGTCAAAGAGAAAATGTTGTTTGGGATGCTGTTTGCTTGACACCATTGAGAGGGAGGGAATGGGAAGAGTTTGGGTAACAACCAAGCCAGAGCCTGCTCTGGCAGAGCAGGATGTGATGTTCTACCCATGGCAGCTGGCATGTGTTCAGGAGCCATCAGGGAAAGGTGTTTGCTTGCAGTAATGTTACAAAGGGTTGGTGCCTCATGCCAGACATGTTCAGAGACTCCTCGCACTGTCTTGCATTTTCTGGCAGCAGAAATAGAGTTTGGTTCTGCTGCTGTCACCCCAGCTCCTCATATACCTTGAGGAGGTTCACTCAGTTCTCAAGGCAGGCGTGCTTTGAGGTAATGAATACGCAGCAAGGCACAAAAAACACTCATTCAGTCCAAGATCTCTTGAGGAGGGGGTCATCCACTAACTGCTAACAAACAAAAATCACGAGAATTTTCCAACAAGCAGTTTCCCAATTGCTTATTTGTCCCAGCATTGCCAGAAAGAGGGCGAACTGCTCTTGAGGAGAGTGTTGGAAAGAGCTCCGAGCTCTTGGCAGCAGCAAGCCCTGTTTGGAAATGGGATTTAAGCAAACACTAGGATGTGAAGTGGGTTAAGGTGCTGCCTGCCTTCAGCCACCTGTAGTGACCAAGAGACTCAGGTGGCATTTGCTGTTTAGAGAAGGGCACGGTGTATGTGAACACTGGAAATAAGATCTGCTTTCTTTGCTGAGGTTTTTTACCAGTATTTGTAATCCCACATGTCTGTGAGCCTCAGGCATGGGCCCAAGCTCCGTTCAGCCTGCAGCTTGAGAGGGGTGGATTATCCCCCAGGCTCTGGGACTCTGAAGGCTGACTTGGCCACTGATTTAGGTACATCTAAAAGTAGTCATCTTATCAATTCCCAAGGTTGTTCTGAGCGTTTCTATTCTCTCCTCATCTCACAGTTCATCAGAAAGCACAGATGGGTTTGTTGCAGCACTGACATAGTGCAGGGGAACCTGAAACTGTCTCCAGAGTTTATATTTGGGTGGAGCTGCCCAAAGAGGCTGGCAGAGACCTTAAATATCCTGCTACCAGTTTTGTTTTAGATGTTTTCTTATGTGGCCACGTCCTTTTTGTTGTGTATGTAATGTGCCTGCAATGACGGAGGAACCCCAAGCCACAGAATTCAGTCTGATGAGAGACCCTCAAACTCTACAGCAGCCATAGGGGACCTTTCTGAAAATCCACTGGTGAATGTTATTATTTTCCAGTTCTGGAAAAATCCCTGGAGAGATGAGAAGTTTTGAAAAGAGTACAATGCAGCATCCAGTGCCCATTTCACATGAGAGCAGTGAGAAAATCACTTGTGGTACTGATCTTCACAAACTCCTCAGGTCCGGGAGAGAGCTCTGAGTATGATCAGCACAGGAAGAGGAACAGGAAGAAGAAACTTTATCCAAAGTATGGCATTTTTGGAAGATGAATTAGGCAAGGGCTGGAATGTACAGCAAGGGCAGGTTTCAAAATCAAATATCTGTGCCCCCTGATTTCAGTCCTGAGCTTCTGTTTCCCTTGGGAGGCACCAGTGTCCAAGCTCTTTTAGAAAGTCCTCACTTTTTGCACTTGCAAAGCCAGAAAGCAGAAAAGCTGCAAATGGCACAAGCATATCTGTGAAATTTCCTGCTGGTTTTGTACATCTCAACACTTGGGTGAATGGCGAAGTGTCTGGTCAAACAAAACCTGCAATGATTTTCTGTCTGGCCCATCTGCAACCTGCTTTAAGAGCAAAGTTGCTGCACTGAGCAGCCCTTGGGTTGGTTCTGGGATGTGCTGAGCACCTCCCCAGTGGCTGTTCTGCATCCACAGCGAGTATCAGTTCTACAAGTCCAATCCAGGGGCTTCAGTGGTCTCTTGATGCATGTCCCTTCTCTAGGCCATGTTTGTGTCAGTCACATGTGGGGAGTGTTGAGGATACACAGTCTGTGCTCCTTCCTGAGCTGTCTGCAAAACTCACTCTCCTGTGGGACTAATTCTCCCCAGGTGCAGAACTTCAGTGCTGTCTCCCATCTTAGGTGGGAAGCTTTACACTGCTGCTATTTTTGAGAAACCCAAGTCTGTCTGTATACAGGATGTTGTTGTTAACTTCAGTGTGTATTTTTGTGGTTGAGGCCGATTATGCCAGGTGAAGATGCTTCTGAAATTACCACCTACTTCTTCCTCCAAGCTCAGTTTTTGACTTCTGTTGCTGGTTTAATAGCTACATTGGCGGATCCAGAATTGGCTGCTGAAACTACAAATAGCCTCAGAGCAACGGGTGTAATTACAGCAAGGGAGGCAGAAAGGAGAGTACTTATCTCTTCCTGTAGCTGTTATTCTTCTCTCAGGGGCTGGGTAGATCCTCAGATCACTTTAAATACAACCCTTTAATTGAGCTAGTAGAACAGATAGTCTTAGCATCCACCATTCCCTTTAGAGAGCTATTTTTACTTCTGTCTGGTGCCCCACCTCTGGGTTTTGGATGAAGGAAACTTTCATTAGCAGTAGCAGATCCTCTGCACGTGGCCAGCTCACCTGGAGCTCTGCAGAGTGCTGTTTATAGCAGATTAACACAGACAATTTGCCTTCTCTGCCTTTAAATATGAGGATGTCCTGAAGACACATTATTCATTTAAATCTTGGCTGTGGTCTGTCTTTCTCAGAACCAGTTGGAGAGGTTGTGACCTTGTGCACAGGAAAACTCTGTGAGGCAGCAGAGAATCCTAGGAGTCTTGAAGACCTTTTAGATCTTGTCCATCTCTACTGGTACCTTTTTGGAATGAATATGGCCCCAGAAATTTCCTACAGAGGAACCTATGCCCTGCAATAGGTGCCCCCCATAAGAAAGGTCTTTCATCAGGCTGAGACCTCTTGTGTGATGGGGGAGAATATGGTGCCAGTGCACTTGCCCACAGAAGCTTGTTCCTGAGAACATGGTCTAAATTATTTTCTGCATATCACCTAACTGTCCCGAGGAACCATCTCTCTCTAGGGATTGTCACACCTTTCGGAGACAGGGAGGTGATTGCCCTGTGTATCTGTCAGTTGTATCAGCTAGAGCCTAGGGCAGATGTGATTTCTTCCTTAGCCCAAAACTTGAGGCTCAGAGTAACACACAGGCCCTTTAAATTCAACTTAACACCTGCAAACAGGTGTGTGATTCTTTGGTATCACTTGTGCTGTAATAATTAACACTCCTCTTTTTCCAGAGCATTTGGCAAGTATTAATTAAATCTTACAACAACACAGGAGAACATGATAATATAATAGTGTCCTCCTCTGACAGGTTGTGAAGCTGCAAGCCAGAGTAGCATCTGGAAGCCAGGGCTTGGAATGGAAGGGAATCATGAGCAAGAGTTTCTGACACGTTTTTGCTTCTTGGAGCTTTGGGAGGTAGATTGGCAATTTCTCTGGTGCTCTGGGTGCCTTGTGCTTGGTTCAGTGGGAGGCTGTGCCCGAGGGAGTGTCTGTGTGTGATCCTGGGTGCTCCATGGGCTCCCAGCACACAGCCAGCCCTGGGCACACATGGCAAAGGGGGAGCTCTGCTGGGTTTGTGGGGCAAACTTGGGGCCGTGTCTCTGAAGCAGTGACAGGTGCCGCAGTAGGCAGGGTGGCATCCATATCCAGATCTCTGTCTTAATGGAAAACGTGCTTGCAAAGCACAAACCAGCCTGGTCCTGCTGTCCTCCCGTGGCAGGGGGGGACTGGCAGTGCTCCCGCTGTCCCGCATATGCAGCCGTGCTCCGTGTGTCCCGCCGTATCCCGCGGTGCTCCCGCTATCCCGATCCTGTCCCGCAGTGCCACTTGCCGCCGGCGATCCGCTCTCCCCCGGCTCTCCTCCGCTGTCTGCCTCTCTCTGAACACACCAGGGGCTTTGTTCCCGGCGTGTCCTGCCCGTTTGCTCCTTCTTGGGGTATTTTTTTTCCTTTTCTGAGACGAAATTTGGATCCGCAGCAGGAGCCAGGCAGAGAGCAGAGCAAACCAGGGTGATGAGGACAGGGGATGCTGCTCTATCCCTACAGACACCCTCTGCCTGGATGTCCAGGCTCTTTAGCCCAGCAGAACCCACTGTAGGATCGTGTTTTGAGCTGGGGTCAGAGATGGTCAGTGATTGGGGCAGCTGATGCCAGTGCACAGGAACTCCCTTGGTCTCCAACAGCAGGTCCACACTGCTGTAAGCATCTGTGGTGGTGGTGAGGTTGCTTGGATGGCTCTGTCGGTGAGCAGGGAGGTGGGCAGCAAGCAAAAGGTTTCACCTGGCTGCTGGTTTGATCTCTCTCCTCCTCACTGTCCCCAAGTGTGTGGCTCACATCTCTCACGCTGGGGTCCCCAGGGTGTCCTGGAGCTGCTTGCAGGCCAGCAGGTGCTCAGGAGTGGTGGCCTGTGCTGACCCTGGCACACGGGTCGGTTCTTGTCCCCCCTGTGCAGGAGCTGACTCTGCATCGGTCGACCCCTTGGTGCTGGAGCAGTATGTCGTGGTGGCGGACTACCAGAAGCAGGAGAGCTCCGAGATCAGCTTGTGCGTGGGCCAGTTGGTGGATATCATTGAGAAGAACGAATCAGGTACAGAGAGTTTGGCTTGGCAGAGGGCTTTGGGTCTGCTCTGTGTCGCAGAGCAGGGGCAGGAATAGCAATCCTGAATTCTCAGTGTTTTCCTAAGAAGGACCTTAAACAAAACAGCCTCCAGGCACCTCACAGGGATGTTCTTGGATGTCAGCTGAGGTGGGACATGAAGGAAGAAGCTTTGGTCTGTATGAGCGTGGACACAACTTCAGAGCTGTCTCTAAGGGGAGGGTGTGATTATCCATGTGCTGAGTGCCAGGCGCCGTCCATCTTCTTCAGTCTCTACTTTAAGCGTCTTCAGGCTGAAAAACTTGGCTGATGGGTCCTGAGGACAAAAGCCATTCCTGGATTTGGCAGGCTTGTTTTATTGACAGAGGGGGACCCTGTCATGGTGCCCATGAAAGCCCCCATTGTGCATTCACAATTCCTGCCTCTGAACACAGTGGGGCAGGCAGCTGAGCTATTCGCTTGCTTCAAAATTTAAACTTGCTCTTAACCTCTGCAAAGGGATCGGGTCTTGTTATGGGCGCAAATTCTGAAGTTTGTTGAAAAGGGGAATTCATTCTCTGAAGTTTACAGAAGTTGCTTGGGCAGTGGGGAGTTAAAGATAAATCATGAAAATAGATTTAAAAATTCTGCAAAGCTGGTCCCCAGAGGATCAGTTGCACCAGCAGCTGTGTTTGAGAATGATAAAAATAAAAGCAACCCTGAAGCAAATGAAACCTATTAGCACAGCTGGTTCAAAAGCTATGGAAAATAATTTATTTATCAAAGGTCAGCCCTGGTTTTCCCTCCCATGCAGGTAGCTAATTCCCTCCCTGACAATCTAGTTGTCTTTCTAAATGACTCACCAGTGAGGTTCTGAGGATAATACTCAGTCTTTATTTTTTTCCCCTAAAGACACAAATAGCTTGTGCTTTCAATAACTGAGGAGCACATGTTTATTTTGATGGGACACACAGGGTGGCCCAGAATTGCTTGTGGCTGCTATGGAGCTGGCTGGGTTTCCGCTGGGAGAGCTCATGTTTTAATCCTGGCTTTTCAATTTTGCTGTTTCCACAAATGTAAAGAAGGCGAGCACAGCAGGAGTCAGCTATCGATTTGCAGACAGGGTATTCATCTCTGCTAATTAGCCTGGGCTTACTGACCCACACTGAGAGAAAATGAACCATGAAGGGGGGAAAAAAAAGTAAAGCAAATGCAGTGGCTGGAGCCATTCAACTCTGAGAGCCTCTCCTGTTTTTCCTGGGGAGGGAATTGTACATTTCGATGTCATTCAGCTGCTATTCTCCCATGCTGCACTCTGTCCTCCTTTTCAGATAGTGCTTGGCTCTGTTGCTTTGGGATCACCTCACCATGTAGGCAGCAAGGAGGGGTCACAGCCCCCCAAGCTCATGGTTTGGAGGAAGGAGGGAGTTTTTGGCTGGTGTGAGGCCTTGGCTGAGCCACCTGCTGTTTTCTTCTCAGGCTGGTGGTTTGTGAGCACGTTGGAGGAGCAAGGCTGGGTGCCAGCGACCTGCCTGGAGGCCCAGGATGGAGGCCAGGATGAGTTCTCAATGCAGCCCGATGAAGGTAAGAAGCTACTGAAGGCATCTACCTCACCTTCTTGCAGCTGAACTGCTCAGACCTCCTGGCAGCACTGCATCACCCTCCGTGAACTGGGCATGGAAAGGACAAACCCACGTGTGCTGCCCAGAATGGTCCTGCCTGCCCAGCATTCTGCTCCCGTGCTGCAGCAGGAGTGGGCAGCTGGATACTGGCAGTGTGACTGCTGCCTCTCTGCTCCCCCACAGAAGGGGGAGCTGCCACCTCCAGAGATCACTCACTCCTGCCACCCCAGTGACTCCTTTAGGCTCCAGGTAGCTGTTTCACCTGCCCTGGAGAAGGAGCAAAGCTCAGGTGCTTGGACAAATCACGTGTCTTCAACACAAGCAGGACAAAGAGCACGCCTGACCTTGCATTATGGGAATAGCAAGGTTGTTGCCTTTGCTTAAAGCAAATCTGAAATGCCCCTGGAGAGCACATCCTTCCTGGTGACCACTGTGTGCTCAAAGCAGTGCAGGAGCTGGCTCAGCCTCCTCTGGATAAGTGGAGGTGGGAGGGGGGCTCAGACTGGGGAGGGGCCCCAGAGGGCTCAGGAGAGAACAGTCTCTGTAACACTCTCTGGTGTCAGCCCTGTCTCTTCTTGGACCTGAAGTGCTGCCTCCTTACATCCTCTCTTATCCTTCTCCTGCTTCCCCAACATGCTCTTCCCAGTCCCATGGAGATACTGGTCTCTGCCCAGGCACGTTGGCCGGCGTCGGACTCTTGGGGACTTGTACACCAGTGGATGGGGTCAAGGTGGACTTCACAGAGACTTTCTTGGCTGCCCACATTTTGTGCTTGGAGCCTTGTTGTGTGCACGTTTGTTTGCTTTGCATGTGACGAGCCCTGCCTGTGTCAGTCCTCAGTGTGTGCCATACCTGCTTCTCAGCCTTCCATGAGGCCTGCTTATGTCCACATCCCTTTCCTCTATCAGTTTCTCCTTCTCACAATTTGAGGCTTGTTTTGGATTCAGAGGCTGGAGTTTCTGTTTTCCCCCAGCACACATATGCAGACTTCTTCCAACTGCTGCAAGAGTAACTTTGAGCCCTGGCCTGGGATTGGTGCAAATCCAGGAAACCTGCATGGTGGGGATATATGAATGTCCAGAGGTTTGGATTTTGGAGACAGATTTTTCCCCAAATGGCCTTCACCCTATTGTGGCATTGCTTGAGCACGGGCAGTTATTTTCCTGTGTTTCTTCCAGAGAGGACAGGACAAGGTGAGGGAGAGGGGTGGTTGGATCGACCTGTTTGTCTGACATGTTGTCTGCATGGTTGTTAGGATGTTTCCCCTTCCTGCTGAAGGGAATAACATCCATATACCTGCTTAACATCCTTTGGTCTGGTGAACAGAACATCAGACTCTTCTTCAGGCTCCACACATGGCTGTGACCAATATCTTGGGGTGCAGCTATTGAACAGGAAAGTTCCTGTAGACCTGCTGCTGTAGAGTGGTTGGAGAGCTGTATGTGAGGTGTTGCTCTCTGATGCCCATGGGGTTTCTCTCCCCTTATAGAGGACAGTTCTTCTTTAAAGGCTTTGAGAAAGAAACTTAAATTGAAATGGATGCATGGAAGAGCTTCTGTGATGAGCTGTAAAAAGACTATTTTTAGTCCTAAGAGAGAGAATGAACTGTTTTAGACAACATCTTGGGCCAGAGTAGCTCTCCAAAGTTTACATTTCCAAATGCAGCTTGCATTTGTTTCGAAATACATTTCACTGTCATTTCACTTCTGAATGGTTGTGTATCTGCATATTTGCACCTAAGTTACAACAAGAATTATCATTTATATAAAGCGCTTTATAACCATTTTTCAACTGAGTCCGGTTTTCCACAAAACAGTATCTCTGTGAAACTGTGCTTTCTTTCCAACAGAGGAAAAGTACACCGTTATTTACCCCTACACTGCAAGAGACCAGGATGAAATGAACCTGGACAAGGGAGCTGTGGTGGTGGTGATCCAGAAGAACCTGGAGGGCTGGTGGAAAATCAGGTACTGTCCCTACCTCTTGCTCTTCCCTGGCACTGCAGCTGGGGCTGTGCAAAGCAGAGACCCAGTGTGTGTGGGTTGTACACAGGGACAAGTCCGGAATGCTGAGGAGAGCAGAGTACCAGAACCCATTTCTCTCCATCTGTACAAAGACCAGTTGATATTCAAGCACAGCTTTGGTTGAGAATCTTTAAAATCCCTTGATTTCCTGTGCTGGGAGGTGGACTGTGCCACAGCATCACATGCCCCATCAGTGCAAAGGGAACTGGTGTGAGAGTGTTACATCACATCCTGCTGATGGGAAAACCAGCGAGTCTCCCAGAGGCAGGCTGGATCCTCTGGCTCTGTTAGGAGGCTGCTACAGAGAAGGGCCATTGTCTGAGCCAGGTCTGCTGTGTGCAGGGTGAGCTGAGGCCAAAGGCTCCAGACCATCCTGAGCTGACAGTTGTTTTCTGCTGGAAGCTCATTTTCTCATCCTTGGTCCAACAAATGGCTGGACTTGATCGGGCTGGGAGCACATGCTGCAATTTTCTTAACCTTACACTGAACCTGTGGTCTTGGCAGCACCAAAGCCCCAGAAACACATCCATTGACTTTTTAAGCAGAGGAGAGCTGCCACAAGAGCTCTAAAGGCAATTACAAGCTCAGTAGTTGGTGCCATCTGAACGTAGTGGCTGCAGCCCAGCCAGCAGGGAGAGTCTCAGGCATGGCAGGGAGACTCTGCGGATGTGGTTTTCCGATCAGGTCACGGGGCTGGTCTCTCTCCTAAACAGATTTAGAGCAGAGAAGGGATCCAGGTTGCTGGTGCTTTCTCCAAAGACCAGGTACATCAATCCTGCAGCAGCCCTCTGGTTTTTCCCTCTGCTTCCCCTGCCAGCATGCTTCATTCCTGAACTGGTGCCATTGCTGAGGTGAAAAGAAGATGGGGTTTCTCACCATTCCCAGCCCTTGGCCTGCTGGCTGTGGCCAGTGTGTGTGGGAGTGTTAGTCATGACTGGAGCTCTCCAGGCGCCCACATGCCACTGAGCACCCAGTGAGCTCATATTGCCCAGGACAGGCAGTACATTCAGTGAACTGTGTCCTGAGCTCTGACTCTGGGGATGTGCAGTGGCCCCACATCACTTTGATGGAGCACAGAGTGTTACTCCTCCGGGAAGGGCTCACAGCCCTGGTGCAGCACAGGGACTCTGTGCAGTGATGTTGCCATTCTTGCCCCCACAGGTACCAGGGCCAGGAAGGCTGGGCCCCTGCCTCCTACCTCAAAAAGGGGAATGGAGACATGTTCTCACAGAAGCTGGGGCCAGGCTCCTCTGCTCATTCATGTGCCTTGGATCTGGATGGCATCTCCCGGCAGCAGGTCGTGGCGAGTCGAGAGAAGGATGGGCTTGCTGGGCAAAGGGATGGGAGATTTGACAGCCGCCCCCTGCCCAACGCTGACATCCGACGCAGTAAGTGGCTGGTCAGGGGCTGGTGGGTGGTGGCTGGGCTGGGAGCACAGCTTACCCTGCAGGTTTTGCGGGAGGTAATGGGGTGTGAGACAGACAGAGGCTTGCAGGGGCTGTGAGTTCTGCAGCAAGGTCTGGGGGTGTCATTGCACACACAGGTGGGGCACAGTCACATGGACCTGCTGAGGGTCAGCAAATAGAAGGGGGATCACCTCCCAGGATGCAGATTCAGGTGGAGATGCCTTCTCTCAGAAGCTAAGGCATCTGAAGGGAGCCTGCAAGAAAGATGGAGAGGGACTTCTTGCAGGAGCATGTTGTGGCAAGGACAAGGGTGAATGGCTTCAAACTGACAGGGTTTAGTAGGTTTAAATTAGAGATTAGGAAGAAATTCTTCCCTATGAGGGTGGTGAGGAATTGGCACAGGTTGCTGAGAAAAGTTGTACATGCCCCATCCATGGAAGTGTTCAAGGCCAGGTTGGTCAGGGCTTGGAGTAACCTGCTCTAGTGGAAGGTGTCCCTGCCCCATGACAGGGGGTAGAACGAGATGATCTTTAAGGTCCCTTCCAAGCCAGGTGGTTCTGCGAGTCTGTGGTTGTATGATCTTAATCCCTCTGCAGGCTTAGTCTTCTGGGTCAGTCCTGCCATGCAAAAGCAGTTTTATATGGTCAACTCAGATGCATTTCCCAGCAACACTTGAAAGCTGGTTTCCCTTCCCTTCTCTTCCCTTGAAACCCAGGTGACCTGTGCTACTTAGGGTACCAGGCAGACAGATTCTTCCTTTGTGTTCCTTTTCCTGAGGCAGGTTTGGTCCCTGCTTTCTGTTTTGTCTGTCACTTGTCTTTTGTGAATACATGTGTGACCAGAAACCAGGAACTCAACAACCTCTGGATTTCTTCCTCCACAGAGTCACCAAAGATGAGGCAGAGACCACCTCCTCGCCGAGACCTCACCATAGTAAGTGCCAGCTGGTGTAGGAGAACAGCAATGGCAAAGGAAGTGGGAGAAGAGCACTGAAAGGAGCTCTGCTCACTGGTTATTCTTTGCCTGAGATCTTGCCCCTGTCCCTGGCCATGCTGGTGTGAGTCTGTGCAGGCTGGTGGGCTGTGGGAATGTTGTGTCACACCTGCTGTAGAAACATACTGATGGGTTTTCTTTTTTCTTGTCACAGCCGCGTGGTTTGAACCTGCCTAAACCTCCTGTCCCTCCTCAAGTGGAAGAGGAATATTACACTATTGCTGATTTCCAGACCACCATTCCTGATGGCATCAGCTTCCAGGCAGGAATGAAAGTAGAGGTGACTGTCATCTTCCCTTCACACATCTTCACACCAGTGCAGTGCTGCTGACTCTCAGTGCCCTGGGACCTGTTTCAGGCAGGAGCTCCTCTTCCAGGCAGGGAAGATCTGCTCACTGTAGTGTTCTGGATGAAAACTGGGCATGTTGGTACTTATGCCTCTGTGTAATGTTGATATCCCAGGGCTCTCTTAGAGTGGTAGAGAAATCCCTAAAAGCTCAAGAGACTTTGGAGCCCAGAATGCTCTTCATGGCCTCCTTTCCCTAAGGTGTGGATGCTGTGTTTGAGCTAATGAAATAAAAAACCAAACCACAAATGGGGTTAGAGATGGTAGTTCTTTTCTTTCTTAGGCCAGGTGTAAAGTTAAAACCACTTCCAGAACTGCTTCCCTGGCACACCCTGTTTGCTGGCAGAATCCCTCCAGCAGATGAGATTTTGCTTTCTCCATGTGCTGATGTGATTTGTGTCTCTCTAAGAGGATTTTTCCCTTAGGGCTGCCCCAGTCAGCCCCTTCCAGGCTGGACCGTGTCCGATCCGTGCAGCATCGCTGCCGGTTGATCGCTCCAACAGTGCCGCACAGTGGCCACCGCCAGCACCCGGCATCCTGCTCCAGGTGGCGGCTCCAAAACAGCTCCTTGCCATGGCTATTCCTTTCCTCAGGCCCAGGGCATGCAGGTCTCCTTTCCTGGCAGAGGTCATGACCAGGTTCCCCTTTCACCAGATGCCAATCTAATGTGATTCCATAGTTTTTGGCTGGAGAGGTGCCAGGGCCACACTGCCATCATCTCAGAGACACCCTGCAGGGATCCCGCACGGATGTCTGAGATTTCCTTTCCCCTTGCCAGGTTATTGAGAAGAACCTGAGCGGCTGGTGGTACATTCAGATCGAGGAGAAGGAAGGCTGGGCCCCTGCCACCTTCATTGATAAGTACAAGAAAACCAGCAATGCATCCCGGCCGAATTTCCTGGCTCCGCTCCCCAACGAGATGGCCCAGCTCCGGCTCGGTGACACCGCGGCCGACGGCAACGCCAGCGAGGAGGTGACGGGACCATGCCGTCCTCTGCCAGAGGCTCCTCCTAATGGTATGGACTGCGGGGGGAGGTGGGCCAAGGACTGGAAGGGGAGGGAGGCTCCCGAGAGCGGGGACCTTTCCTTTGCCGGGGGCTATGAGGAGATCTCGGACCGTGACACAGAGGAGAAGCCCAGCCTGCCGCCCAGGAAGGAGTCCATCATTAAATCAGAAGGCGAGTTACTAGAGAGGCAGAGACCTCCTCCCAAGCCCCCAGGCATGATTTTGCCCATGATCCCACCCAAACAGTCGGCAGCCCCAAAGGACAACAAGAAGCCGGAGCTCAAGCCAGAAAAGGGCAAACTCTTCCAGCTGAAAAACGAAATGGGACTGGAATGTGGACATAAGGTGTCAGCCAAGGAGGTGAAGAAGCCAAACCTCCGGCCCATTGTCAAGCCAACCAAGCCAAAAGCTGAGCCTGTGGAAGACAAACCTGAGCCCATGACCCAGAATCCGTTCTTGAAGTCTAGACCTCAGATCAGGCCAAAGCCCACTGCATCCCCCCGGACAGAACCACCTCCAACTGATGATAAACTGGATATTTGCAGCCTGCGGAGCAAGCTTAGACCTGCAAAGTGCCCAGAGAAACCCTCGGAGCAGGACACAGCCACCGGCGAAATCTCCTTCAGTAATGCCATGGTCTCTTCAGAGGCTTCTGGGAGGTTTCCAGAGCGACCGAGCATGGAGAGCAAACCCCTGCCCAAGCTGGACAGCTATGCCACAAAAGATGCACTGCCCAAATCTCCACTGGGCCCAGCAAACACCCCCTGTGCCAGGGACCCCTTACTGCAGCGCCCCATTGTGCCACCTCGCAGACCACCACCCCCCAAGAAAATAGGGGGTCCTGCCCCTGGCCCCGTGGTGGAGCTGAGGGCCCCAGCACGGGAAGCGCCTGAAATCAGGTCATCTGCAGTCCCGGGGAGGCCCATGCTGGTTCCTCCAAAAGCCAAGCCCTTCCTCTCTGCCGCCATCCAAGATGAAGCCAAAGCAAAAAGCAGCATAAGCCCAAAGGTCATTTCCAAACCAGTGGAGAGAGGGGAAGCCAGGGAGAGGACCTCAGCCCCTGTCTCCAGCCTGGACATCACCAGGGAAGCTCTCTATGTGGCAGTGGCAGATTTTGAAGGTGACGAGGAGACCAACAGCTTTAAAGAAGGGACTTTGTTTGAAGTTTGTGAGAAGAACAGCAGTGGCTGGTGGTTTTGCAAGGTCCTGACTGGGGGGCCGTGCTGGGAGGGCTGGATCCCTTCCAATTACCTACGGAAGAAGCCGTAGCCACTCCTCTGCTTGCACAGCTGGAGGTTCCCTGGTCTCTCACCTGAGTATTTAATTAGCAGATTTAATTTATAGTTTTCTGTGAGGCTGGCTTTAAAAGGAAAGATAATAATTGAGATCCCACGCATCCCAGCTGGTGCCTGTTGGCTGCAGCGTGGAGGAAGCAGCTTGGCCTCCCCTCCCCACCCGTGTGCTCCCACCCCACCCTCCTCCCTACATTCTCCCAAGAACTTGGCTCCCATGCTGTGCTGGCAGCCCAGACATGCAGCTGGAGCTGTTCTGGCCAGGGTTCGTGGCTATGATGGCTCCCATGCTTCTCTGTGCTCAGGAGATGGACCTTGATAGACATTTTGCCACCTGTACAGTGAACTAAAGAGAAATACAGCAGTAGCCAGGTGGAATGGTACCCACAAAGGAAATCTGGCTGCACAAAAGGATTTGCCTTTCCCTGAAGCTCAGGGTCACGGTCAAATGTTGTAGGTCACCTTGCTTAGCCCAGGTGTGTGGCAGAGCCATATGGAATGT
Source organism: Scytalopus superciliaris (assembly GCA_013400415.1). NCBI lineage: Eukaryota > Metazoa > Chordata > Aves > Passeriformes > Rhinocryptidae > Scytalopus > Scytalopus superciliaris. The sequence goes on from VXBX01005749.1 coordinate 535,465, forward strand.
GGCAAAAAGGAGGAACAATTGCTGAGAACAGGGTCCCTGTAGCTCTGTCTGCACATGCAGGCACAGGTGTTGTGCTCCAGGTAAGGGCTGTGCCTTGTTCCACCTGCACATGCCATGGGACCTTCCCTGCTCTGCGATGACAAGTGTTAACTTCAACATTCTCCTGATGGCAGAAAATAGAAATACACTCAAACAAACACACACACACACACTCATCTAACAGGTCCTCTCTGTGTTGGGACCAGCACACCATGCAGGCTTCTCCCTTGCAGTACCGCAACCAAACGTCAGAGGGGTTTTGCTTCCATAGCTGAAGAATACTATGCAAGGCACAGAGGACCAAAATGACCCCAAAAGCCCTGGAAAAGAGATGCTTTGCTTTCCTTCCCACACAGACTGCCCTGCTTGTTGGACTAATAGGCGACCACCCTATTAACCTTCCCATGACCCACTGAGCTTCCCTGGGCTGGCGGGCAGCAGCCAGGAGGTGGGTTCTTCCATAGGTGCTGATATTATCAAGTGCAATCCACAATGTGGGAGTTCAGCTCCTCATCACAACCAGTTGTGAGGTGTGTCTGGTGCTCAGGGGCTGCCTACCTTGTTTGTCACCCCACCTGCCTGTCTTCCAGGTCCTTTCATTTCACCCTGTGTGGCATGCTGTCTGGGGGGCTTCAAATCAAGCAGAGCCTGGGGTTTTTCCAGGCTGACATCCCTGTCTGCCAGGCCTAATCTTGCCCACAGTGTTGCTTATCCAGCAGGAGGATTAGCATGGATGACATGTCATTCCCCAGTGCCAATTTCTTCCCTTCTGTCCTTGGCTACTTGCAGATTCAGGGCCACATTTCTCTCCAGAAGAGCTTTAAACTTGATTCTTGGTGGGTTTCACAGAATTACAGAATAGATGGGGTTGGAAGGGACCTCTGGAGGTCATCCAGTCCCACCCCCCAGCCAAGGCCAGGTCAGGTTTCGTGTTCACCAAGCCCTGTTGCCCTCTCTGGTCTAATTGCAAGTGTGAGCACTGCAGCCACATTGTTTTGCTGCTGAAAATAATTACAGTTTTCCCTCTAATTTGAGTCTGGCAGAATTGAAGCAGTATTCTCCACTCCCCCAAATGCTTGCTTCCTTCTCTGTCCCGTATTTTCTACCCTGGAAATGCAGAGTTGAAGATCCCTCTGTCTGCATACAGAATGAAAATGGTGATGCCTCTGGCCAGGATCCTTCTGGGACGGTGATGGGACAGTTTGTCCCAGTGCTGATTTGATCTGATAGAGAAGTCCTGACCGTCCCAGTCTGGCCTCATATCCAGAAGCCCCAAGATTCATTTCTAGCCATGGGAATTCATGCACCCCATTCTTCACTGATTCCTCTCCCTCCCACCTGCAGCTTTCTCTGGTGGCACATCAGCCTCTGATCAGGGTGACTCACCTGAGCTGGCAATAAGTGATCCATTTGCAACCCATTCCAATAACAAAACTCCTGCACATTGTGAGGTGTTGATGTGCTCCCAGGGGAGTTGCAGGGTGTGTTGGGGGAGCAACGCTGCCTTCACTCTGCACATCACTTCCTCCAACAAAGCCCTTTTGCTCTGGAAGGGAGTGGGGACAGAATGAGTTATGCTGGAGCTGCTCATCAGCCAAATCCAGCCCCCACGATATCTGGGGAGGTGGGTTGGACCTGTACCCCCTGTCTGCTCTGGTAGTTTCATGCAGAGATGAAGGGGCTGTGTGTCCTTTTCTTGGGCATTGTGTCCTTGCTCTGTCATTGCTGAATGGCCTTCTCAGAACTGCCTCTTCTCGCTATCTCTCAGAGACCTCGCTGCCCTGGCTTTCCTCAGAGAGGACAGTGCTATGTGTATGACCTCGGCACTGAACGAGGGCTATTCCCACTTCCCTCCCAGACTGAACCTCACAACTGGTAGTGCTTCATTTTGCTCATACAAGTACTGTATTTGGCTCATTGAGCACGTGACAGGATCTCTCCCTTGTTCCCAAAATGCTTCCAAGAGGGGAGGGTGAGTGTCCAAGTGGGGGATCACACTCAGTATGCACCGACACCTGCAGCCTTACCCCTTGCTACCCCTCTTCTGTCTGCGAAGGGACCGCAGGCTGGACAACTCCTGTCAGGAAGATGCCAAGAGCCATAGGGCTGGCAGAGCTTTGGCCCCATCCGATACGTGCCCTAAGCCAGGCTGTGCCTCCTCTCTGTACCTCACACATCACGTGCAGCCGAGCTCCCCGACTACCTCGTGAGGAGGAAAAGGGCAACCACAAGTACCCCGAGCTTGGCCACAGGGTGCATCACCCCATCAGCCAAAGCCCAACCTCCCAGCGCAGTGCCAAGCTCGGGGTTTGTGACAAGGGGGGGACATCACCATGGCTTGGGGTCCAAGAGCTGAGTGTTGGGGACACGCCATGGTTTGGCATATCCCTGGTGGGCTGTCAGCCCTGCTGTGCCCTGCTCCTCACAGGCTCCCAAAACCCATTTGTTTGTGTGTCTCGCTATATTATGTAAGTGCATATAAATCTACATTACTGTGGGTGGGTGGGGGGCAGCAGAAGGTAGATGTAGCTGTGTACATGCCGTATCTATACTTTCACCTTTACGGGGTGGATTTTATTTTTTTTTTTTAATTTTTATTTTGGGCGTTTAGGAATTTGGGAGGTGGGGGGGAAAGCGGGAATTGTTTTGTTTTCTTTTTTTAAGAAATAAAAAGAAACTGCTTGACTGGTTTCAAGCACCTTAGTGAATCCACGTGTGGCTGTTATTATTCTGGGGTGCAACATGATATGCTGCCCTCCTTGTCCTGAGCCATGGCAACTCTGCCCAGGCAGCTGGTTTGGAGTTTGGCACGTGCCATCTGTCCATCTGTCCTGGCCGCTGTGTGTAAGTCCTGGAACAGTTAGACCTCTTTCACCCCACTCCTTCCAACTTGGGAACTGATTCCCCTAGCAATATCATCAAAGGATGGGAAAGGAAGGAATTTAATCTTCAAATAATGTTACCAATCATGTAGCATCAGGGCCCACCTTGCTTCATCCCACAGCCACGTTCACTCACCTGCCTGCAGCACATGCCCCCTTGACAGGTGTCTGCCCACCCACACTCCATAAAGCAACACCTGCCCTGATGCTGAAGGAGGAGAGGAGAAATCCAGGGCTTGTGACATAACCTGGAGTCCTGCACTAGTGTGGCCATGTGGGGCCCAGCTCATCTTGGGCAGCTCCTCGCAGGTGCCCGGCCACATCTCATGGGCACACTGCTCCTGGCTCTGAGCAGTGCCAGCTGCTGCCCAAGTCTGCAATGCTGGCACAGAGCTGAGCCACGGGAGGCTGAGTTTTGGCTGGCACCTGTGTCACAGCACCCAGGTGGAGGTGATGGGAGCAGGCAGTGGTTCTCCATGCTGTCCCTGGGGTTTGGGGCAGCAGAGGCTGAAATGGGTCATTACATCAATGCTAAGTGTGGTGCAGAGCTGCTCCATGGCCTGAGACTGACAGCACTAGCCCATTGGCATCTCAGAAGGACCAGCTCTGTGGACAATGTGGGGCAGCAGAGCATATAAAAAGGCATTTCAGTATAAACAGCCATTGTTGGGCTCCTTCATCACCTGTGGCAAGTGAAGGGTTTTGTGTGAACACTTAACTCTGGCCATGTGCTTGCCAGGGCAGAGTTATGAATGAATTTTTCCACTCCACATTAAAGCACATCTGAGGCTGCTTGACTGGTGTCTGGCTTCAGCAGGCCACATTTCAGGATATAAACAGTTTATAGAGCAGTCTTCTGTTGGTCTCTGCTTGTGAAATAAAGAGACAGGCATTGCTAAAAAAAGAGATAAAAGAAAGGAAGAAGCAGAAGCAGCCCTCCTGCCATGTCTGCATCACCCCACGCTGGCGAGCCAGAGTCCCAGGGCAGCCACAGCCCCAGCACAGGCACAGGAGCAGGGCCAGGCTGTCAATGGCCTTGCTTGAGATGGAGTAAGAAATTTGGGGCACTTGGTAAGTGCATCTGCCACAGAACCCCTTCAACTCTGACACCCTAAAATACATCTTGTCCGCCAAACTTGCAAGGGTTTGCAAAGTTAAATGAGCCAGAAAACCCTCTTATACTTCCCCTCTCGTTGAGGGACTGAGCAGCCACTGGACAGTGACTCCCAGGAGCAAAGCAAAGCTCATGCCTAACTTTTTTGGTTTCTAAGCAGATGAACAGAACTGCCCTGACCCTTCCCCTCTGTACCAGTATTGCCATACTTTGCAAATCAAGAATGAGTTCATACCCCCCCTCCAGCTCAAGCGCTTTTAAAGATTCCAGAGCACTCTGTACAAGCCAAAGTTTTATTTGTTTCATAAACAAGTAAAATTATATTAATGTAAAACAGGTAAATGGACAAAAGTAAAACACACAGCACTGAACACAACGCTATAGAGCACTGACATGTAGAAGTGCAGTTCCCTCCCTCGTGCGATGCCCTCCCTCCCCCGGTCCCCCAAAATGATTTGCTTGAAAAGCCTAATACAGAGGTCCAAAATCTGATTCAGCTTAAACAAGATGTACAGGTCACAGTATTGAATCATAAAGGTAACGACAAGAGAGTAACCGTCTCAGAAACGGGGAAGGCAGAAGAGTTCCCCCATCTCTTCTTTTTCTTCCTTCTTTCCTTTCTTCCTTTTTTAAAATTTTTAAACAAAGAGGTTAAGGAGGAGAGGGGGGGAAAATCCATGGAAATAAACACTTTTTCACTCCAGTATATATATATACATATATATATATAAAAAGCAGGATTCTCAGTGAACACAAAATTCTATAAAACTACCATTGATCTGTGTTGTTTTCTCCCCCCCTCTTTTTTTTTTCTTTTTAAAAGTTGCTTTAAAAAGGATAAAAAGTGCACAGACACCCTTATAAGGCACAAACAGATCTTCTGTACAAATCATATATCATTGGACTGTTTAAAAAAAATAGCAATACGAATACTAACAATTAAATCTGTAAGAGGCTACCTTTTCCTGGACATCTTTTTTTTTTTTTTTTNCTTCCTTTTTTAAAATTTTTAAACAAAGAGGTTAAGGAGGAGAGGGGGGGAAAATCCATGGAAATAAACACTTTTTCACTCCAGTATATATATATACATATATATATATAAAAAGCAGGATTCTCAGTGAACACAAAATTCTATAAAACTACCATTGATCTGTGTTGTTTTCTCCCCCCCTCTTTTTTTTTTCTTTTTAAAAGTTGCTTTAAAAAGGATAAAAAGTGCACAGACACCCTTATAAGGCACAAACAGATCTTCTGTACAAATCATATATCATTGGACTGTTTAAAAAAAATAGCAATACGAATACTAACAATTAAATCTGTAAGAG
>VXBX01005749.1:540848-632144 GCA_013400415.1 Scytalopus superciliaris
GGCTTCCTTTTCCTGGGAATTTTTTTTTTTTTTTTTTTTTTTGAGGCCTATTTTGGAAAATTCCTGTTGCTCTCAGATAGGCAGGGTGACACAGCCACTGCTCTCACGTCCCATTTGCTGCTCAGATGCATTCTGGACCCTGTCTGGGCTGGTTCCCTTGCTGACACCGCTGGATGCCCTTCTGAAAACTGGTCTTGGCTCCTACAGCAAAAAATCAGCCTTTGCAATGTGTCCTCAGCTCAGGCACAGCCTGGGGTGGATTCGGTATTTCTCCTTGCTGGCTTAAAAATACAAAAGAGAGCTACACCAAAATAAACCCCACCCCAGGCCTGCACCAATCCTGCTCATTGAGGACTGGAGGTGCCAGCCAAGCAAGCAGGCTCTGCTCTGCTGGTGTAGCTGTGTGCAGTGACCAAAGGGACTGGGCACCCCTGGAACCAGGACAGACCCAGGGATGGCCACGGGCGGTCACAAGCCCAGATGTGATCCAGGCTGGCATCACTCACTGTGCATTCTGACAGCTTTCCCTGAATTCCTCACCATGCAAAGGCTTCCCACTGCAGCCTGTCCCCAGGCAGGCATTGACCTGCCTGGCCCTTCATCCCATGCTGACATACCCTGCCATCACTGTGCCCTTGCTGTTCCCACCAACTGCAGCTGGACCCTGATCTGCAAATGTGGCACCTGGGAGGTCTCTGGGAGGGCAGTGCCTGAGTTCCCTGGACAGAGGGCAGCCAGGAGGTCCAGGCAAGGCTCCAGATGCAGGGAAGCTGCCCTTGCTACCTCCTTTAGCACAGGTGTGAGTGAACTCATGCCACAGTCATGGTGCCAGAGGGCTGAGCAGGCTTGGCAGTAGCACAGCCAGTGCCAATGCCCAGGTTTCCAAAAAGGGCTCTGCAAAGCCGGTGGGCTCTCGTGCCAATGCAGGAGGGCAATGGCTGAGAGATTTCACTCTACAGCAGCCTCTCACTTACACACTTAATTAAAATGTTAATCAGCTCTTCAAGGAAAAAACAAAAGGTTCCCCTGTGCCCTGTGGATTGGCAGGCACAAGCCACTGCAAGAGGAGGATGAGCTGCTCCCCTGGGTGTGCTCTGCCCGATGGCAGCACAGGACTGGGACAGGGCTGGATGCCGGTCAGTAACCAAACAGCTCTCCTGGCCCAGCCAAACCACCACCCAGGCAGTGGCACCGCAAGAGGGGCTGCGCACCTACAGCTACCAGCACCTTGGAGGAGAGGGAGAATGGCCAGGGTGAGATGGCAGGCACTGACAACCTCAGGCTGCCCCTCTGTGCCCAGAAGCCCTGAAATGTACAGGAGTTGCTATTCTATTTTTTCCTTTTTCAGACTAAAATTGCACCTCTCTGAAAAAGCCGTTCTTAAGCACTTGGTAGCACATGGTCACCGAGCTACTGTATCAGCCCCTCTCTCATCCTCCCACTTCCATCCTCTCAGGCTGAAGGACTGGATAGGGGCTGTGCAAGTGGACGGAGAATGGAGGGCAGCTCCTCCTGCTGGAGCAGCAGGGAGGAGGACACTGAGCTCCTCACACCGATCCCAGTGCTGCACACTCAGATGCTGCCCAGCTCATCCAGCTGCTGCCTGTAGCTGTAACATCACTTTTAAGTCCCAATATCTAATAATAGCCCCAGAGGCTATTTTTCTTTCCTACTCCTAAGTAAAGCCAAGTGAGATAGATCCCTGTTTTTCTCAACAAGTTCTCATCTACTGTTGAGACCCAGCTGTGCTGGGAAACCTGGAAAGGCAGGAGAAAGAGCAGGTAAGATCAGCACATACACAGTCCCCAGAAAAAAGAGGAGCCTGCTGGGACTGGGTCAGAAATTAATGTCTCACCACAGGCTCTGAAAAGTCCCCGTGGTAGGGCAAGGAGGAAGGCTGAGCCCTGCCATGGCACTGGCTGCAGGGGAAGGTCTAGGACCGGCAAGCCACGCAGGATGGGGTGACATGGCAGCTGTGCCACCTGCCAAGAGGGCAGAGCAAAATGCAGGTGTGTGTGCCTGGAGGTGACAAATACCATCACAGCCAGGACTGCAGTGTTCCCATCCAAACACTCCTCATCCACAGGCTGCAAATTATGGCTTCAGCAGGCCTGAGTTGCCCCTCGTAGCTGCCCACTGCTGGGGCTGGCTGGGCTCTCAGAGGGCTTCTGCTCCTCACTGCTACTCCAGGGGAGCTCCCCAGGTCTCAGCCTCTCTGGCCAAAAGTCCCTGCTCTGCCACAAAAAGCAAAAGTTGCTTTATCTAAGTCCAGACCAGCTTCTCCATGTACCCCAGAAACCTGTTCATGGGGACAGAATCCAAACAAGTGAGAATCTGGCTGTGTTACTATTTGGCCTTAGCTAGTTCTCCTTACGCAGATGAACATGACATTTCCAGATCACTTTTGTCCACTTTGAACCCTCCCACTGGGCCTTACCCTAATTTTGTTCCACCACAGCACAAGCATCTGGCAGCAGCCCAGAGCTGTTGGGGCTTTGGGGTCGGGAAGCCCAGTGGCATCTGTCACTGACCAAGTGGCAACCTCCCCTTCCCAACCCACACCACAGCGAGCCTCCTCCAGAGTGGGAGGAGGGGAAAAAAGAACCTTTGCACGGGAAATTTCTCATTAGCAGCTGGGTCGGGTGCAAACCACGATTCCCTGGATTCGCCTGTGGGCACACAGCCTGGCCGGCACGGCAGCCGTGCCTTTGGGCCCTACATGATCCTCAGCTCAATTTTATCCCTGAATTGTGCCCTACCAGTCAAATAAGGAAACACAGATAACGAGCCACTTGATAACGACTGACCAGCACGATAACCCATAAGCAGGGACGGAAAGGCGTGGTTACTGCTAGCGGCGTTCCCCCTTCCTACAGCCCGGGGCGGGCGCTAAGGGCGGTATATTTTAATAACATCTTTGATGACCCGTCGGCAGATTGGGCAGCAGGCGTTGAGCTGCTTCTTCAGCTTAAGACCACAGGTGTTGCAGAGGCACATGTGTCCGCAGGTGTAGATCACCGTGTCCACCTCGCTGTCAAAGCAAACGGTGCATTCCCCGTTCTTGCTGCTGGATGGCTCCGGAGGGGGAAAGACAGGAGAGATGGGGGGGCTCAAGGGGGAGCTTGGAGCAGTCACTGCAAAACAGAAGGAAGGAATGAGATCATTTAGTCACCAGAATGGTGCAAACCTGACACTGTACAACACACACGTTCAAGTCAGTTTTTAAGGCTCTACTTTCCTTAGTCATTGCCTGGCTCGTTTGGCCAAACAACCCCCAGTGTATTCCAACCAGTAGCACATTTACAGTTCCAGGCAGAGTCTGTTACCCTTTCTCTACAGATGGGGCAAGCCACATTCACACATTTTTTGAACAGTTCTAGGGATGGTGATTCCACCACTTCCCTGGGCAGCCTGTTCAATGCCTGACCACCCTTTCAGTTAAGAAACTTTTCCTCATATCCAATCTAAAACACCCCTGGTGCAATTTGAGGCCATTTCCTCCCATCCTGTCACTTGTTACTTACAAGACAGACTGATCCCCACCTGGCTCCCCCCATCTATTAGGGAGTTGTAGAGAGCAAGAAAGTCCCCCATGAGCCTTCTTTTCTCCAGGCTGAGCCCTCCCAGCTCCTTCAGCTGCTCTTTGTGCTCCAGCCTCTTTCCCAGCTTCATTCCCTTCTCTGGACATACTCCAGCACCCCAATGACTTCTTGTTCTGAGGGTCCCAGAACTGAACCCAGGATTTGAGGTGTGACCTCACCAGTGCCCATTAAAGGGGGATGGTCACTGCCCTGCTCCTGCTGGCCATGCTATTGCTGATACAAGCAACGTGCAGCCTTTCTTTAGGCCACAAAAATCTTTCCACCACTTTGTGTTTTCCTACAGTTCCTTCTGTCAGCCTGGCAGGAAATGTAACATCTCCCCCTAACCTTGCCGTGCTGTCTGCCCCAGCCTCATCTCTCAGCCCGAATTCCTGTCTCAGTGGGTGCCAAGGGCCAGGCTGTCCTTACCCAGCGATGACTCCGAAGCTGATGACGACCTGTTCACGCTGAAGGCCATGTCCGAGTCACTGTCATACTGGGAGCCACCGGGGGATCCTGAGGGCGAGACGGTCACCGGGCTGGACTGCACCGTGCCTGAGAACAGGAGAGAGCTGAGCTGAGCATGCTGTGGGCAAGGAACAACCTAACCTCCTCTAAACACCCTCAGTCTGAGGAGCTGCTCCCACCCCACACGCACAGGGTGCTTCAGGGTAAAGCCCAACTGCTGAGCTAAGCGCTGCCTCTTAGTGCATGATAGATATATGATGTGGTGACTTTAGAGATGCATGATTTTTGGATGTGACCTCCAGGGCTTGGACCTCATTATACCATGGTACAGTGCTTGTTCAGTGCTTCAGTGAAGTAAGAATCAGGTTATCCAATGTTTGGGGCATAAAGTCACTTCCATGTGACTCTCTCCAGCAGCAGTGGCCTCAAGCTGTCACTGTCTCACTGTCAGCTGGGAAAGGGCATTGCTTTGGGTGAGGAAAATCTGCTTTACAAAGTCATCAACATGTGCTTTTCTGATAGAATCCTTGGCAGGAGGAAAGGAGAAGGACTGTAACTGGTCACCAGTAATGGATCAAAAGTTCCAATTGATACCCGAGCTGTGGCAGTGCTTGAGGAGTGATGACTGTCCAATATATTTGCTTAAACCAGACCTATGTTCACAAAAATCATCATCCTTACCAAGGCAGGAGTTTAATACCTGTTGGCTGGAATAGGGGATTTATAAAGAATCCCTTTTTTAAAAAAGCCCCTGAAAAACAGCTGCCTCCCCCCACAGCCATCCCTCCCTCCCTGCCTGCTGCCCGTTTTATCTCTCCAGTCTCATCCGTTTCTGGGGGGCTAACATAGGCTGCACACATCTCTCATGCCACCATGTCTCACTCACTCTTGTTTGTAAACACCAGGTGAGATGAGGAGATGTTTCCTCACATCAGTGAACACCATGAGTGGAAACCCATAGCTCTGGTTCTGGACCAGGAAACTTCACAAGCCAGGTGCTCCCTGACATCCTCTCTTTTGGCTGCACTTACCCAGTATTTTGAGCTGGTTGATTACACCATGGATTGTAAAAAACACCCAGAGAGACTGCGAGGTGTCCACACACATCAGCATCCCTCGGCTGGCTCCATTCACCCCGTGGTGCACCTCTCCATTTGGCAAGACCATGAAACTGAGAATGTCGCCGCTGTTGAGGACCGGGAACGCTCGGTAAACCACCCAGTACTCCTTGCGGTCCAAGAGAAAGTCTGGATCTGCCGGGAGTTCATTTGTCCGTAAAGTACTCGGATCACAAGAAGTGATGCCAAACGAAAGGGCCCCGTAGTATGGCAACCCAAGGTGTCCTACTTCCACAAAGAGGCTTTCACCGATGTGCAAAGGCCGGTCAGAAAACACCAAAGTCCTATTGCTTTCTTGCCAGTTGGTGCACGCAACCATCCGGTCCTGAGAAAAGGTGATGTCAGGGCCGCGGGTGGGGTGGAACCGCAGGTCTGTGTCCAGGAAGGCCGGGACCCCCTGCACGTGATGCCGCCGGTTTGGGCAACAGGGAATGATGTGGTTGTCTGTCGCAAGTCCTGGTACCCGGCTTAGGTTTAGGTTCGCAATTTTGGCCACCACTTGGTTGTTCTCTAGTTCGTTGTTGTTGAAGTTGGCTGAATCGTGGTTGCTCTGAGGAAGGCAAGTGCTGAGCCGGGCAGTGCTGAGCCGGGCAGTGGTCATGGTCTCTGCAAACATGCTATCTGTGAGACAAACCCAGTGACACAGGCATTAGAGTCAAGATACAATTGCCTACTTTTATGGTTGTAATTATTATTTCAGCCTACAGATTCAGTTCTTCGGAATTGAAAATCAATGGAAAACACCAGCCAGAGGTCAAACACTAACTGGTGGAGAGTCATGTGTGGAGCAGGCAGAGAAATAGCTGCATCTTGACACAAGCCAAGGGAAAACAAGTGTCTCAAAGTACCCATGTAATCTGAGAGTTCCCTACACTGGTGAGCTGAGAAAAGTTGTAAACCCGTGTGGTCCTACAGCTTTCTCAGTAGAAGAGTCTAAGAGCTTTGAGGTTACTCTGTAGAAGAAGGAAACATTTCAATATCTTGTCCAAAAGTCTTGTGCTTGTCAATACCACAACACAGTGATGGATAAAGAACACAAGCATGAATAGATATTCTTTTCACACTCCTTGTCGTTTCCTTATACCTGTGCCCAGGCACAGGTGTGTCCAAGAGTGGTCATTTTAAGGAAGATTTCAAGCCTCATATCTCAGGGGTGTTCTCAGCCCTGCAGAGATTTTGAATGGAGAGCTTGTCACAAAAGCTGCTTCCTGCAGATGTTAGAAAAATTTTCCCTTTTCACAGCAAAGGGAAAGTCGGGATGTTGATTCTTAATTCATTTATCAGATTTTTCACTTCAGCCATGCCAGACTGGGGAATGATGTAAAGGTGTGGAGAAGTTTGGCAGTGTCCTTCCTTCTTCCTCCATCCCTGCCCAAGGCAATCTGGGCACCTGACTCCTCAACCCACTGAGGAAAGTCAAAGCATGTGGAAATTAAGAGTCTGTGTGAACAAAGCAGACTCCTGGTCTTCCCAGAGAGAGAGGTGAAGAAGCCCAGTACCAACACTGCCTGCTCCTTGGAGGAGAAAATCACCAGGCTTTTACCAAAGAAAGAAAAACACTCAAATCCATCCAGCATTCAGCTCACTCAGCAGCCCATTCAGGAGACGCCACTGGGGTAGGCTGATGGCTGGACCAGCTCCTTCTAGCAAGGACAGGGTGTCTGGCAAGAAATGCTCCCACAGAGGAGGAAGACATCCAAGCTTCATGATGGATATGGCCCATCCCTGGAAGTGTTCAAGGCCACACTGGACAGGGCTTGGAGCAACCTGGTCTAGTGGAAGGTGTCCCTGTCCAAGGCAGAGTGTTGGAACTGGATGATCTTTAAGGTCCTTTCCAATCCAAACCACTCTGTGGCTCTACACTTCATGATGCTGAAAGATGCATTTTGTGCATCAGAACTGGAGCTGTATTTCACAGCTTTCTCAACTTGCAAAATTTTGGGAGGAAGAGATAGAGAGAAACACATCCTCTATGACACCACCACATCTGTGGCAAGGAGTTTGGGTCCCCTGGTTCTCCAGATGGCTGAGCATTGCCTTGATTCCCGAGGCAGTTTTGGGGGTTTGGTATTTTAATCAAAAAAAAAACTCCATCAGAGTACAGGTGCTCCCAGGCTGAGTCTTTCACTCTGCACACTTGGATGCTGCAGGCATGACAGGGGATGTGGGGCAGAAGGAAATCTAATGAGGAAGGAGTGCTCTGGTGAAGCAGCTGCCTGGGCCAATACAGCAAACACTCCTTCTGCTCTGTGATGTGCACCAGAGGCTGGAGTGCGTCGCAATTGCAATTACAGGATAAGCTAGTGGTAAGGTTTAATTACACATTTGAGACATAGCAGACAGGGAGAACTGTTGTTTATGTGTAGCCTTCTCGCCTATAAAATAATTGGCACCATTCAGAAGGAATATGTGATGGAGCTGCCTGCCCACTGGACTAACCATTTCACAGCTTATTGCTGGTGTCTGCTCTGTGCCAGGATGGCAGCACCATCCCCTCGAGCAGGTGCAGCTGAGTTTGGCTGTTAAAACTCCATCAGCTCCTAGGAGCCTCTGGGAAAGGGCAACACTTTTGCATTTTAAAAGGATTCCCTGTGGTGTAGCCCAGTTCAAAACCCTCCATCTAACGCTGAATTCATTTGAAATTTCAGTGCTGTAAAAGTCATGAAAGGAAAGTCATTCCATGGCAATCGGCTTGGTTTCCTAATGGGAACAAATTCACCCCCTCTTGCAGCCCTCCCCAGGGATGATGCCTGTAAATCAGCCAGACACCACCTGAATGCAGCAATCTGTGTGATGCTCACAGCTAAGGTAAGTCATGTCTGCAAACACGGCCCCTTAAACTGCCACCTGGGGTGGGATCAAGGCCAAGAGTGGAGAGAAGGGTGAGGGAAGGACTGCAGAAAACTCCTGGACAATGGATGGTAGTTTTCTAGTGGACTGGCAGGAACTGGTAGCTGGGAAAGAATGAAGTCAGAACTGGTCATCTTTGTCTTCTCAGTCCCTGGGACTTTGCTGTAAGCAGCACCATGTTTTTGCACACCACAGCAGCACAGCCAGCTCAGAGAAGGCTGGGTGAATTTACAGGTAAAGATTTCCATTTATCCCTTCACATGGCTGCTATAATGTGCAGCCTTAGGACTTTCCATCACTGACAGCTCAGAAATATATTGCTTTCTGGATCCCTACTGCCAGGAAAAGAAAAATGGGTAATCTGAGGTACAAAACCAACAGCAAATTAATTTTCTTAAGTGTCCCATAGAAATGATCAACCAGATAGAGCAAGCTGTGGGTCCAAACACACACTTACCTAGTATTTGCACTTCATGGGTAATTCCATAGACGTCTATGAGTGCCCAAAGAGGACCGGACACTTTAATACCACAGTGAAACAATATTGGGTCCTCGTCATTAATACTGTAGAAGACTCTCCCATGACGATCAACCCAGAAGGCCAAGATATTGTCCCTCACGGCAAACCTCTCTGGCAAAGCTTTGGCCCAGTACCCAGGGCGGGTCACCAGGTCTGGGCAGGCATACTTTGGTATCTCGTCGGAGCTCATCTGCGACGGGTCGTGGATGGTGAAGCCGAAGCGCAGGGCCCCGCTCCAGCCATGGTGCACGGCCACCAGCTTCAGCCGCACCTTCTCGTACAGGTGGATGGGCCGGTTGGTGAAGGTGACCCCGTTGCAGAAGCTGTTCCTCCGCGTGGCCTTGCGGGAGTGAACGTCCAGGCGCACGTTCTTGCCTTTGGCTTGGGAGTGGAACCGCGGCGGCTCCGTGATGGCGAGGACCGAGCGTCTCTCATGGCTGCTGTTGGGCAAGCTGTAGTAGGGCCGGCTGGAGACGGAGCGGGTCTGGTGGCTTGTGTCTGCAAAAGGAGAAACCAGTGGCTCCGTCAGAAGTGCTTGACCCAAGCCATGTGTTGGCTCAGCCCAGCCTTGCCGGGTGTGATTTGCACTCCTCGCTGGGACCTGCGCCATTTAACCTTAAAACATCATGCTTAGCCACAAACTGCTCTTTGTTGTCCCAGTCTGGCCCTCAGCTTTATGCAAATACAAGGCAAACACAGCTCTCAAGGGCAAAGGTTAGGCAGCTTCCCTTCTACGCCCTGTGAAGCTGGATGGAAAGGAACATCCTTTGTTCCCATCAGATGCATCCTATTGCACTCGGAAAGGCTTAACACCTGCAACTGGGGCTCCGAGTTTCCTATTGGCAATGCATGTGTTGTTAACTCACATGGTGGCCAGAGACACACCAGCTCTGAGAATTGTCACTGTTAAGGTCAGAGATGCTCGAGATGAACAGGGATGCAGGAGACTGATTTTTGTGGGACATGCAGCCACTGGGTCCTCTGTGCCCTAATTTTGTAACAACAAACAGGCACTTTTGAGCAATACATATAAACCAAGACATTTAGCAGCTGGGGCACTACCTCTGCATCACCAGGCTTTTCTTACAAAACTTTCAACCCAGCCACTGGTTCAGATATCAGATGCAACTGGCACATTAAGGAACATTTCATCATGCAAAGCCTTGACTTTACATAGAACCTTCCATTTGAGCTCAAAGCACTTTATAAATGATGATTGTTTTCAGCTTCACAGCACCGCAGATGGCACAGAAATCCTGCCATCCTCGTTTTACAGATGGGAGAAGGAGAATTTATGGGTGAGATCTTGCAGCATTTTAAGTCAATAGCAATTCTGAGACCAATTTCAAGAAAAGCAGATTTGGGGCCTAAAGTGAAGTTCACACAAGCATGAAGCAGAAATGAAAAAAGCTCAACTTTTAATCTTAAGCCTTAGCTATGAGCTCCCTGAGGTAGAGACAATCTCTTTTGCATATCCTTGAACACTTGGGTTTTGCTCCAGGACCTGGGCTTCCATCACACCACCACCACCATGGTGCTACAGGCAATTCAGTCTCCCCATTTCCCACCCACTCCACCTCTCCTCCTCTCTGCACCTGGCTTTGTAGATTTTTAAAGCAAAAATGGAACGTATCCTGAGTGCTCAAAGTCATCCTGTTAAATATAAAACTGCATCACATGCTCACATTCATTTTGAACTATTTTGCCACGTTTGAAGCTTTAGAAGCTGCCTGCCTGGCCCTTCCTTCAAGCTGCTTCCTCCCTGTGTGTAACCCTAGGCTCTGCTTCGTGACAAGGGAAGGATTTTCTGATGCTTTCCTCTCTTGGAAAAAACCATCAGAAGATGCCAGGAGCTCAGCTGGGAGAGCTGGCAGGAGGCTGCAGTTGTGACACCTTTTCCTGCAAGCGAAACCGTAGCAGATAGGGCAGCAAGAGGCAGGGACCTGCATTTGTGTCTGAGCTAACAGAGGCACTAAGCAACTGCTGCCTTTGCAAACGAGAGAGAAGAGGGGTGGCAGGAAAGATCTGAACACAGGCATCTGCCACAGGAGTCAAAGAGCTGCAAAGGCAAAAAGCTCGTGGTTGCAGCAAGACAAAAAGGGCAATCCTAAACTGTGACAGGCAAATGCAGTGGCTGAGCAAAACGTGGTTTTCTGCCCCTTTGTTCTGCATGTGACACTCACTGTGTAGTACCAGGTAATGGTTAATCCTGTCGTACACCAATGTAAATAAACATATCCTTGCTCTTACACCAGTGGGAGGGGGTTGCCATTTCCAGGGCCATGAAGGGAGAGTCCTGGGGCAGATGGGGAGAAGAGAAGCCCCTCCAGGTGTTAAACCCCTGGGACACTGTCCCTGCCCTCTGTGCAGCAGTGTGGGCCAGGCATCCTCCCAGACTATTTCAGCACAGGACAGGGTTCCTGAGGTATCTGGGGTCAGCCTTGGCCATGCTTATAGGAGGTGGGGGCATTTCTTTGTGTATTCCCAGGAGAAATCTCATTCCTTGCCTCCTGAAGAGCTAAAATGCAGAAATGGCTGCTCACATCGCAGACCCACCCAGCTCATGTGCATGCTGCTCCACGTGTCTGTGTGTTCTCAACAGATGATGCTGCAAGGGAAGTGTGGGTTGGGGGTTCCTCAGCAGAGAGAGGCAGGATGGCAGGAACCCAGACAGCACACAGTGCTGGCCGAGTGACCCTGAGCAGAGAGGGGTAAATTTTCTCCTAGCTTTCCCATTTTCCACATGGATTCACAGAGCCTCTGTGCCATTCAGCTGGGATCTGGGTTCAGCAAAGCCCCCACTGGGTGCTGCCAAGACAGACTCCAAGGGGGTCCTGCAGGACTGAGTGGGCTCAGTGCAGGTCTTTCACATCACACCCCACCTGGCTGGGCAACAGCCTCCATGGACAGAGAATCTCTCATTTTATAACCCACTGAGCTGCTTTTTCTTCTAAAATGGTTAAAAACAACCCTCCTGTGAAATCAAGAGTCCTGGCCTCAACGTCCCTGTGTTGTCCAGGAGGCAAAAGGAGGGAAGAGAGCTTTTGTTCTCCTCTCCACTATCCCAATACCCTGCTTTCCACTCCCAGTGCAGCACCAGCCTGCCTCCCACACTGACCTGCTGGAGAAAAGACACATGTAAAGACGGAGCATGGCAGGATGTGATGCCTCCGGCACCACTTCCAGGTGGGTTCTCCTCACACCACTTTTGGAACATGCAGAGGACTGAGGTGGCAGTGGCAGTGACGGAAGAGCAATGACATGGGCACCCACTTCAAACACAGCTTTGGGTCCACCCTGCCAGAGAGGAACTTGGGGCCAGGGTCTGGCGCTTTCTCTTTTGTTTTTTTAAAAACAGGAAAGCATATTGTGACTACACAATAGGAAAGTCCCCAGAAGGAAATGAATGGATAATTTATTTATAGCGTTGTCCCCTCCTCGCATGAACACCTGCCGGTTGCCACCGGGAATAAAGCCTGACATAACCCGAGGCAGGGGAGGCAGAGCTTTCCCACTGAAACATGCCTGAAGCTGATCTGGGGCATGTGCTTTACTCATTATGTACTGATGGGGACTAGGCAAGCTCAACAGGATGTTTGTGCCTTTGAATTGCTCTAATTTGCAGCTCAGCTTCCATAGTTTGGACCACATTTCAGTCCCTCTGCTATTTCTCCAGATCCTCTCCTCTCCTGCCTATGCTTTCCTACCCAAAAGCCAGTCGGTGGGATAATGACAGCCAAGCTCATGGCAGAAGTGCCACCCTACCCAAGGGTGCCTGACAGGCAGCAAAGAGCTATGCCAAATCCTTTTTTCAGCTGTGAGATTCCTACAATGCTTTGAGCAAGTAATCTCTTCTCTTTCTGCCTCACTTCCCTGTCTGAAAGAGGGTAACACTATTCCTCCACCCCACAGGAAGCTAAATGGATTAAAAAATGCAAGGTTCTCAAACCCTTCAATCCCTGAGCCCTCTAAGCATGTCGGCAGGCTGGCTACATCATCACACATGAGTCCCCCTGAGTGATGTCTGGAGGTTCCATCCAACATTTTCCTCATTTTCATTCCAAGTCTTCCATTTCTCACCCCCTGTCTCACCAACTGCAAACATGACGCTTACAGCGTGTCCCTCAAACGCACACGTGGGACTTCGGCATGTATAAAGTAAGGCAGGAAAATGGAAGAAAAAGCTGAAGTGAAAGATGAAGAATGGTCTCAGGCTCCTCACTGTAATGTACAGAAGAAACCCTCTTTTGACAAGGCAGCATTTCCATTCACATCCTTATGGCGTCAGACAACACTGAAACAGATTTGGGTTATGGGGCCCCATGCTCTCAACTGCACATCCCAAGCTACACCTGCTTTTCAAAAGGCCAGCACATCCATTCCGGAGGTTATGCTGACCTTTGGAGAGGTATTTTAACAGGCATGCTCTCTGCATTTCAAAAAGGTACATCAGGCAGACCCTGGACAAATTCCACATATTTATCATGGTTCCAAGTTCTAAAAATAAACATTTTTTTTCACCCATTTGTTCACAGTATCAGTTTTGCAGTGGCACTGTAATCCCACTGACAGCAGCAGACAAAATTCAGCACAAGAGCCCTCCCTGAGGCTGCTGCTCTCTGGGGTGTGGAATGGAGGAGGCTGCTCAGCTGGGGAGTGACCTTAAGCCAGATCGATCCTGCCTTCACTTGCCTGGACAAGCCAGGCAGGAATAATACCCCTAAACTGAGGGAGAAGGGAATCACATTCAAGGGGACCAGAGCTACAGCAGTCACAGTGAGGGCAGCCTGACAAGAGGAGGAGGAGAGCACTGCCTCCCTCCCCAGTGCATCACCGAGAAATCCATATGGTTTGCAACAAAAGACATACCCTGGGTCCCACAGCCCTTTCCTGAGGATCCCCTCTAAGTAAATCCATAACAAGAGATGCACAGGATCACAAGGGACAGTTTAGTGCCAAACAGGGATGTGTACTGGGATACAGAGAGGATGTCAAGGGAACAGAAATTACTGGGACCATCACCCAGCTCGCAGCAAATATGGCTCATCAGCAGGCTGAGGGAGTGTGGTCTCCCTGTATTGTTCAGAGAAAGGCTGAGAGGTTCAGAGGAGAGGCTCAAAAGCTCAGAGAGGAGGCTGAGAGGCAGCAACTTGTGGTCTGAAATCTGTCTATCAAGCCTCACCGAACAGGTGAAAGGAAATCCACCAAACACACCCACGTCTTATCTTTATGGCTGCTGCTTTATCTGTAACATGAGAACCTTTTCCTATTACAGTAGATAGTTGGGTCACTGCTGCTGCAACACCCCTGTTGAACATTAAACAAGGTGTCTGGAGAGAGAGGGCAGGTGGCTTTTGCTTTGTGACAGGAAAATCCCAACAGGTGGGGGGACAAGAAGGCCAAGTTCACTGCATGACTGCGAGCTCGTAGGAAGAGCCCTCATGGACTGAAGTCAATCCCAGTGTGGTCCAGTCAAAGCAGAGTCCTCAGCACACTTTTCCCACAGCATCTCGACTGCCAGAGACGATGCAGCCGGACACTGGAAGGCTGGGACAGGCAGACTAGGCTGTTACTGCTGATAACAAACATTAACAGTAACACGAGACAGGATTCTGCTCCAGTGTGATCTTATCTTCTGAGAGCAAGCGATAAAAATCTGTTCACATAAAAATTTAGCATTGCCTAGACATTTATTTATTTTTTTTTAATACAGAAAATGTGTTGGGGAGCTCTGTGGGAAGCACTGATGTCACCTATTCCACAATCACCACTGTGAATTTGTAAAGTTAGGCTACCAAACCCACTATAAGGCTGCTACAAAAAAAAAAACTGGCCTCATTCCTAAATGTCCTGCTGGCTCAAACACTGGAAAACTCAACAATTAATAAATATCCCCCATGTAAATTCCTGTGGTCTGCATGACTAGTCCAGAGCCCTGCTTTGATGGAAGATCTCCCTGCCCGGTCCCCTAACCTGAAACAAACTTCCACGGAGTTAAAAAATGGTTCACTTGCAATAGAGCAATACAGAAATCGAGGTGTCAAGGGACACTGAAGAGCCTGTTATGAATTACAGGAAATGTGACATTTTTGAAGAAACATTTGTGAGGGAGGGGAGGGGGAAAGACAGAAGTTGTTTTTTCATTAAAAGAAGGTGTGTTGTGGGACTAAGGTGACTCTCAATACAAATATCTAATGGATATATATAATTTATCATTGCAGAACAGTTCAGAAAAATCCCTGGCAGGGAACAGGGATTGATTTTAGCGTGCAAAATCAAGTTTTGCCTGTCTCCACAAGAAAGCCCTCTTGCTCTGTGGCTAATGCTTGAAATCAAACATTCTATGGGAGATTTAAAAAAACAAATGCTAAAATCCATTTTGTTTCCCAAGCAGAGGCTAATGACACATTCACTCTGAGCTTCTAGGTGTTCCTTCATGAAAACAGAGGTACTTGCCCAACAGCATTTGGCAAAATCCTTTTGTTCTGATCTTTTTTCTAAACCAGCAAACACAGGCAACTCCAGCAACTCCAGGCTGCTCCATCTTCTTTCTCCCACCATGTCTTCAGGAAATGAGCTCCTGCATTTCTGGAGCTCCTTACAACTCTAGCCCTTTCCTTGCAGTGGGGAGCTCACTCAGTGGGGAGAACGTTTGCCTTGACAGGAAATCCAAGATCTCCTGGTTATCTGAGCATCTCCTCATGACAACAGCCTCAGAGCCAAAAGATGGCAAGTGCAGCTGAAACACCAATGTCTCCCTCCCAGAAGCCACCAGCTGGCTCCAAGCAGAAAATAAAACATGACAGAAGTTCTGCTCCAAGGATGGAAAGTGCTGATGGCAAATCCTCCACAACCTAGAAGTGATCACAGAGCCCCTAAGGCTGAGGCTCTCCCAGATCAGGCAGGAATACTCTCACAGCCCACTTACAGACCTTCTGCTTGACTTTGCTTTTGGTGGCAAAGGAAATCGAACATGACACAAAGAAAGTCAGTACATGACTTCAATGGTGAGGCGTTTTCAGAGCAAAGTGGGGAGCCCTGAGCTAAATCAATATGGTCTGATGGATCAGGGTGTAGAGCAGAGTCTGCTACCAAAAAACCTGCTGCTGGGCCTGCAAGTAAAGGTACATCCACCCACGCTCCCCTCCATCTCCCCTGTTCCCCTGTCTCTCTCCTGTTGTGCCTCTCACTGTCAGCATGCAGGAATTTCGCTGCAAAGTTGGCCCCATCTTTATTACAGGCTTTTAGTTCTCCTGCATATAAATAGCACTAAGTATACACAGAAGCCAGTGATTAAGCATGGAAAAAAATCTCCTCTTCCACGTATTATTAGCGAATCTGGGTCAATGAGTCTGCAACTCTAGTAACAAATTCTTAGAGTTGGTTAATGAGAGACAGAGCGGGAGCGAGCGGGATGGAGAAAAGGCAGGGTTCATGCCATAATCCCTGCTTAAGTCTTTCAGTGCAAGCGATGAAAGCAGCTGCATGATAGATGGGAGCCTTGGAAATGGCACAGCTTATTGTAATCTGTTACATGGGCTCGACACCCAAGTCCACTGGCTCGTGTCGGTCCGAAGGCCACGCTCACGAGCCAAAGAGCTTTGAAAGATGTCATGGGTTTGAAAGTCATACAGTATGGGATGCAAAACTCCACGAATTTTTTGGCTACTGGCTAAAGATAAAAACATCTTGTCAAAAATAATCAGTCAGCCACTTTTTACTACAGCTCTTATTGGGAATTTTTGGACTATGTCCTCACTAATATGCTGCATATGCGTTCATACACCGTGAGAGCAAACCCGTGCCCCTCACTTGATGTATTATGGTTTTGCAAAATTGTTACCTTCTTTACAAAATGAAGTTTAGCTTGGGGAGAGCAGAGGGCTGCTCAGCATAATTTATCTTCTAGTCCTAAGCTCAGACTCCATCACACAGTTTTGGGAGGTGATCAAAAGTAATGAGAAGTGAGCAGCTGATGTCTTTCAAAGCAACTCCACAAATGGTTTCTGAGGATAGCTAGGTTGGAAGACTAACTATTTTCTGAATCTAAATGCTTAGCTTGTCAGTCAGCGATTAAAATATTTATTTTTGTGATTTATTATTTTCATTGTTTTCTAGAAACAGACAATATGCACCATAACACAGAGATGATTAAAAGATGCAACACTTCAGGCTGGAAAAACTGATCTAGAGGAATGAACACAGCTGGAGACCCAAAGATGGGAGGAGAGGAGTAGAGATGTGGACAAAACCCCTCATGTTCTCTGGAGTGACTGCATTTTGCTTAGATTTACTAAATTCATATAGAAACGCTGTCCAAGTTCCACAGATTGATGATAATGCTAAACTACTTTTGATCAACGGCTTTTACTTTGGACAGGTCTCAAGCCCAACACCAACTTCTCATGCATCAGTTTGGTTAAATCAACTGTGCTGTGCGCACTGAAAGTTAAGCCTTAGCTTAGGAGACCAATAGGCAAGGACCCCATTTCAACAGTGGCTTTGCTGTTCTGTCACACACCATTTTCTCTGCACACTCCCTTTTCCCACAGCCTGACCAAGGACAGCCCCACAGCACATGTGTCAGGATGCCTTTTTCTCTAACAACAGCACTACAGCCATTAGAGAAGGATTGTGCCTTCAAAGGCTTCAGTGCTGTACAGAATGGCTCAAATATGGATTTTAATGGCAACAAGACAGACACAAAGATATTTTAATTTTATAGGATATTGTGCCAGTGGGGTCTGTCTCCTCCCTGCTCCAGGCCATCAGCATTCACTACAGCAGAAGGGGTTGCAGACACACGCTAAGAACAACCCAAGAGACCCCAAAAACCTGCTGTGTAAGTAACTGCTGGTCCCTCGAGGCCACCACGTGGCTCTTGCTTTGAGGTGGGGACGGACCCTGTTGTTGGATCTGCAGGAGATCCATCACATGTTCCTGATTAATCCCTCTGCACAGCAAAGATCTTTGAGTATTCTTCCCATAAAAAAAAAAAAAAAGAAAATTAAAAAAAAATAGGTTGGTCTCCTTGCCCCCAATTCCTCTCCATTCATTTTTCACTTCCAAGACAACTTTTCCCCCACAGACAGTATAAACAGCTGAGGACTGGTTATGTTTCAAAAGCATTGCTCTGAACCAGTGTTTTCATTTTCCAATCACGACTGGGATTTGTTGAAGAGTTACAAGAACTTCTGCATGGCATAATCACTGACATTGAAATGGTCCATGCCCTCACTCTCTCCTCTTGCTGCCAGAGCAGCACGTAACAACCATTAATGCAAATAGACTCCCTGTTTCCATTGAGCCTTTTCTTCAGACCAGCTGTATCAAGTCATCTGCACTGGGGATTTATAAATAGTGACCATGTCATTCCAATGTTAACGGCTTTTAATGAAATTGAAGAATGACATGCATTCTCATTTAATATCCTCAGAGCTGCAATTTTATTCCATCCCATGGTTTCAATACAGCGCTCATGGAAAGAGTGCTGGAGCTTGGCACATCCTTCCCACAGCCCAACAATGTGTTGCTTCCAGCACAGACAGGAACAAAAAGAGGGAAATAATTTTGTTGTCTCCCTGATGCAGGAAACCCACCCATCCCCTACAGACAGGCAGCGTCATGGCACGAGGGACATACCACGAGGGCAGCATGTGACACAGGGAGGAAAAGAGATTTGAAGAGTAATAGTGGTAATTTAGCTTCACTTTTGATGCATTGTTCCCTGAAAATCCCCCAAAAGCCGGTGTTTACCCTGTCTTCATCCCTCGGGATGCAGGCTGTAAACAATTTACACGTATACCCTTCCCACCTCCAAAAAGCATGTTTGGAGAAAGGCCAGTACATCAGATGTGCTGTCAGAGCCCTCCCGGGTCTGTGCATGTACTGTGGGTGACTCAGGTGGGGTGTGTGATGCTCAAGCCGAGGGCGTTACAAGCAGAGCATGAATTCCACACTCACTAAAAACACATAACAACTTTTCTCTAAGCACAGGAATTGTCCAGCTCCAGGGCTACAGAGGAAGAGAAGATGCAGATGATGATGGGGCTCTGAGCAACCTGATCTAGGGGAAGGTGTCCCCGCACATGACAGCGGTGTGGAGTAAGAGAACCTTTCAGGTCCCTTCCAACCCAAACCAGTCTGTGGTTCTATGAAGGGCAAGATCAGCACTCAAGAGCAATGCTGCAAGTGCAGAAAGTAGAGCCTGGCCATTCATTAGTGCCTTCAACTTTTTCCAGGAAAACCTTATGATAAAAGGAACGGATCTGCTATTTTTCTTTGCTTCATAATTTTTACAGAAGCCTCTTGTCTATATCTCCTTTCTTCATAGTGATTCTAAGGGTG
Organism: Scytalopus superciliaris; assembly: GCA_013400415.1. Lineage (NCBI taxonomy): Eukaryota > Metazoa > Chordata > Aves > Passeriformes > Rhinocryptidae > Scytalopus > Scytalopus superciliaris. The sequence continues at coordinate 559,733 of VXBX01005749.1, forward strand.
TCTTTTTTTCTACTCCTAATTACAACTTCTCTATCCTTCAAGGACAGGAAAGAATTCCGTTTAAAAGGAAAAAACAGTGGAGCTATTTCAGTCCAAACAGGGAGAGATAACCAGAGACCCATTAGACTTAACAGTGCCACTCATAGAGGGCTTTTATCTGTCCTAAGGGAGCCACAAAACCATGGCAAAAGGGGGAAAAGGCCTCTAGGAAGATGTTCTTCCCAGTAAGCCCTGCTTCCAACATGGTGCAGCATTTTTAAACTGTGTCCACAGTTCCTTTTATATTTACACACAGTTTAAACAGTGATCTGGCAGCAAGAGGGGAAAATGCTTTGGGAGGAACGCATGGCTGAGGAAGCTAAATAAAGAAGTGGCCAGGTCTTCAATCATCCTATATTTTATATATACAAAGGCTGCGATTCCACTAAGCTTTTCCAAAACAATATGTAAAGAATTCAAAACAGGACAAAGGGATGGTAATAACTGGTCATAATTAAATCAGGGGGAAAGCACAGCTCTTCCAGGCTCGTTTCCCTGGAGGCACTGCCAAACACGAAGGGACTGGTGGTGGGAACCAGTGGGACTGGTGGGACTGGGAACTCTAATGGGTTACAGGTAACTGCAAAGGGCTGAGCCCAGCCTGTGCTGGTGGGCTGGTGCCTCAGGCCAACACTGTCCCAGCAGGGAGATTTCAAAGAAATTTAATACTGGCCAAATTCTCTTCCCAAGTCATCTGAAAAGCTGATGACTTCACTCAACTCTTGTACATTCCAACCTGTACAATAGTATCACATTTTTTGTTGGCTGTTTAGCTAATGTTCAGACAAACAAGCTGTATTTCTAAATACAGGACATCTTCAGAAACAAATCCAAAAATTTTTAAAAGAAAAGAAACAAGAAGTAGAGATTTGGTCCAGAGACATAGGAAAACATTCAACTAAAAAAAGATGCATCCTTTTTCCCTTAGTTGAAATTTTTTTAAATGCATAGTTTTCTCCTAAGCTATGAAGCCAATACGAGAGGCAGGTGGTTGTGCAACACTTGGCTGCTGGATGGCTGAGCTATGAGATCCTTTTCTATGATATTTGCTGGAATTAATAAGAGGAAACAAGACCCACTTCAAGACATTAAACTGTCCAAACTGAAGAAAATACAGTCATACCATTACTGGACACACCATGACCTCAACCTCTTCCTTTATCTCAAATGTCTTCAATTATTTCAATATAAAAAAAGATTGGAGCAAGAGAGGTTTATTTTTAAGCCTCCATTTCAATCTTAATTCCAGTGGGATTTGATCCCAACACACCCAAGTCAACATCAACATTTTTCTCCTTTTACTCTCCCTTTGTGGTACCCCAGCCAAGAGATAATAGAGGCAGGTGAACCAAAGAAATCCGGAGATGAGAGACAATTCCTTGCCTTGTTAAAGATGAATGCCCACTTTTTTTGGCCAGAAAATGGCCAAAGTCTTTTTACACTTTCTCCTTCAGAGGAAAGAATAACTCCCAAAAGATGGAGTAAAGGTATGAACTATAGAGAAAACAGCACTGCAGCTCTCCAGGTATCAAGTACTAGTTTACACCCTGTTTTCTCACCTTTTAAGGTGGAGCTCAGACCACTGTCCAGCAGCACACACTTTGGTCAGTATTTTCACAACAGTTCACTGCAGAGCTGCAAGTTGTTATCATTATAGCTGTATTTTTTTAGGGGGGAGTGTATTCTTCATAGGTCATTTACACCTCAAACAGCACACTCCTTAGTAACTATGGAATTGGAAATTTTAGACATTCCACATGAAACAACATAAACAGCTGTCTAAACCCTCCCATTTCTACCCAGATGGCTCTCATTTCAATTAACGGAATCAAACTAATTCAGTGTCACCCACTGGCCTTGTTTGGATTTACTTGGAAAAACACACCTATAAATAACATCTGAAAAACTGTGGGGAGAAAGAATTTGTTTTTCTTTGGGTGGTTCTTTTTATTTTTTTTTTTTGGTAGAACAAAATTTTACTACCAAACAAAAAATACACAATCATGTGTTGACAGCTTAGAGCTTCTGTGGTTTTGGCCACAATAAAACACTGGCAGAAGCACAACTACATGTTGTCCCTCCGCTTCTCCGAAATAGGTGGCACCCAGTGTCTCCCACTTGCATCATCTCCCTGGGAATTCTGAGCTGGAAACATGCTGGAAAAGGGATGCCAAATGTACAGAAAGCCTGAAGTCATAAAAATGGACCCACACAGAGGCTTTCCCTGCTCCCAAATCCATCAGACATTGGGTGCTAAGGGTGTCACTGCTCATGGAGCATCTTCTTGAAATACAAAATCCAAACAGACACTTGCAGAGCTGCAGAAAAACCCTCTCCCAAGCTCACTGCAGTGATCTGATGTGCTGGCAGAAGCTGGGACACTCAGCTTCGCCCAAACCCACCCAGCCCCTTGTTTGCCAGCACATCAAGGAATTGGCTTCAGCTGAAGGGAGTTGCACTCAAGAGGTCTAAAAATAATGCTGGAAATCATCTGAATGGCAGCAGCCAATGTCCATCCTGGCACAGCTCCGTCCTTCGGCTCAGGTCCACGGAGGACGTGCTGTGTGTGCCACAGCAAGGTGTGCCTGTGCTCTGGTACGTGTCTGATCACAGAATCACAGGGTCACCTAGGTTAAAAAAGACCTCCGGGATCATCAAGTCCAGCCTGTGATCCATCCACACCTTGTCAACCAGACCAGAGCACTGAGTGCCATGTCCAGTTGTTCCTTGAGCACCTCCAAGGATGGGGACTTCACCACCTCCCTGGGCAGCCCCTTCCAATGCCTGACAACCCTTCCAGTGAAGAAATTCTTCCTGATGACTAACCTAAACCTCCCCTGGCAGAGTTTGAGGCCATTTCCTCTCATCCTGTCACGCACTACCTAGGAGGAGAGGTCGATGCCAACCCCCCCATCACCAACCAAGCCCTGCCCAAACAATGGTGACTTCCCTGGAAATAGAGCATTTCAGGTCCCAAATCCCACAGCCCTCAAAGGCAACAGAATGTTGAGCTACAAGGCAGCATCACTCCATTGAGCTAGTCTTTCATTGCTACAGAGTGAGACAAGTCACAACCAGCGCTCCCAAAACCGCTTTTAGCCCCAGGGGAAAAGATTATGAAAAAGACAGGGAGACCTTTGGAGGAGCATTCATTGGGGAGGGCAGGGATTTGAGGTGGTGAGTCTACAGTGATGAATGACAGCTGGAGATGCACAGCAGCAACCACTCCAAAGTGATGCCCTGGCTCAGTGCAGGAATAGGCACAGAAAGGGGAAATATAGCAACATAAGCACAGAACATCCTCAGCGCTTATCTGTGCAACATTTCTGCCCATCCCCTTTATCCAGTGGAATAGAGGAAAACAAGGAGTGCTCAGTGCAAAGCTGTGTTCAGGATACAAGGAGCAAATCAGGGAGGGGGAAAATATGGTCAGGATCCAGAGGCACACAGGGAAGGCTTCTCCCTCCTTCTGGGACTGTCTAATGAGGTCATACCATTAATCTCATCTCAAAGGAAAATCTGAGCAACCAGCTAAGGGCTGCATGACATGGTCTGGAGATTGATTCTACCAGTGTGCCAATAGATTTTGGTATTTACAGGAGTCCAGTCAATTCACACGGGTGTATAAACATTTACTAAATAGGAATGCATACAAAAAAGATGGTTTGAAAATAGTTTGGTTTAATGACCTCTCTGGGAGGAACGTACTTCTGCCCTCCACTTGGAAATGGTCAACTGAGTGTTCAAAGAGGGTGGGAGAAACAAGGAACACGTCCAGGGAGCTGGGAAGCAAATTTTTATTTTTGTTTTGCTTCTAAAACTAGCTTTTAATATTTCTAAGACCAAGAAGCATTTTTAAAGAAACCTGATCCCTCGAAACGCAATTTTCAAAAGGGGCTAATTTTGAATCAAAAATAAATCTTAAAGAAGAAAAATGCTAACACTCTTATAAAGTGATAAACTCCGGCTGTTCCACTCAGGGCTGGAATTTCAGGGAGAAAGGGCTTCACAGAGAATTTTATTAACTGATCATCAGTGTCCTTGTGAGGCAGATGAACCATCAGCAGAGCCAGGAACTCTGAGCTGTGGGGGACTCCCACCCTGGCACCCATAGAAGGGAAATGATCTGCACTGCTATTAGGAAGGGCTGGAAACCATCTTATTGAGGGAGGAAAGGACTGTTTTAACCGATTCATTAATTATGAATATTAAACAAATCAAGCTTTGAAGTTTTGTTCGCAATGAGTAAAACTTCCACTATTGTTCTGCTCGGTAAAATCAGACTCTCCAGACAGCATCTGTCAATCTGATTATTATGTAGTTAAATGAGGGAGAAAAAAATTTGTTCTCTCTCACCTGCAAAAAGCTATCTGTGCCTTGTAATTATTTGCCTTGATAAATTTAATTTACTTGAGTTTTCCCTTCTAGATTTGACTGGTCAAGTTAAACTATAAAGATTATTCATGGAAAAGCAACCACGGTTGGTTACTAGGATACAAAAAAATCACTTAGTACATTCCTCCAATGAATAATCCCAGCAGAACACACACAAATTCAATAAATTATGAATTTCTCTTTCTCTCTTACATAAACACTGGGGTTGCAGAGGCATTTCTTGGAACTCTTTAGTATAAATTCATCTCTTAATTACTATGCAATATCAAAACAAACAGAGGGGATAGCTGAGCCTTGCAGGTGAGCTGCATCCTTTGTCTAGACATGAAAGTTCTTCTGGAAGCAGGCAGGGTGCAAGCGGACAGCAGATTCATTATTGCCAGTATCTCTGTGCAGACACTGGTATTTGGCATGCTCACATGCCTTTTCAAAGCCGATGACGTTAGCAGCAGGCTAAGCTAATTTGGAAGAAGGCATTCTTATTTCAGAAAAAAAATCTCCCTTCCTGCACAATTCCATGGATAAGTAAGGTCTTACATAAAGCACTTGTCAGATTTCTGAATCCGCAAGACAGAATCACAGAATCATTTAGGCTGGAAAAGACCTCTGAGATCACTGAGTCCAACCTTTGAGATCATCGAGTCCAACCTCTGATGAAGAGCTGTTGTATGGCCAGTCCATACAAGGCCAGCACCCTCAGCCCAGCACAACCCATGCTGTTGATGGGCAAAGCAATCTGCAATCAGACAAAATCTGCCCCGAGCCACTCCGACATTTTTTGAAACAACACCTAGACTCAGGAGATTGATTTTTGATACTTAACAGCATTTGGTCTTCGTGTGTCTGTGGCTGTATATTGCACTGTCTCTTCCTATCCCTCATAATATCCCTGGATAACAACAATCTCCAGACATGACCCACTCTGCTGTTCAAAGCTGGGGTATTTAAAGACACACAAAGTCTGCTGGCTGAGATCAGTTTTTATAAACTTTAACTGAGATGGATTTCCTTGAAATTCTGCCTTGTGAAGCATCTATCCTTCTCACCCTTTCCCTTTGATCACATCAGCAGCACAAGTGGTGGTGTTCTGCTGCTGCCAAATCACCCAGTAATTGCTGTGTGAGACTCAAATCAGATGCCAGTGTGAAGATCTGCCTTGAACTCTGCAGAGGACATCTCCTTTCCAGGAGAGATCAGCCGAAATGCCTGGCATTCTGAAATATCTGTGAGCCTTCCATGTGCATGGAACATGCTCTTTATCACTACAAGTGGAGCAACAGCCAGTTATTAAATTATTTCAGTTTTCATACTTGGCAATCCTTTCACTTTCCAAGAGAAAGTAATCAAGAGGTTTTGATGGTGTCCTGAGCAAAGGACTGCCATGAAAGAGCCCTTAAAAAGGTTAGGACACACCTTTTTGCCAGGAGCCTACAGGGATTATCTAGCCCACCTTTACCCATAATGTACCAGCTCTACTAATTCCATTCCTAGTTGACAAATAACAAACTTGTTCTTTAAGACCTCCAGTGACAGAAACATTCCAATTTACTGCACACCACCAAGGCTTTGCATCAGTGATAACCTGCCCGGCTGCATTCTGTGCTCAGAGGTCCTAGTCCTACCTTCTCCCCAAAAACTGTAATTCACTGCAGCCTCTTTACTTCACTGCTCTTCTTTACAGGAATTTTGACCACCATCAGGACACTAGACCAGACAGATCTGAAGTAGCAAGTGTTTTCTGTTGCCAGAAAAAAAGCTCCATCCAACCGTGTCAAGTTTAGGACCCCAAGCAACAGCAACTTTCCCTCATTAGGAATTATGCTTTCAACCTTAGCATCACACCGAGGAGATAACTTTTGAACTGCACTCCATAAATTACAGAACACATTAAGCTGAGAAGCCAGTGTCCCGATGAGACCAAACCAGATAACAGCCTGAGAAAAGCTGTTGCCACAGTGCCAATTACTGCTGAGCAAAGAAAGATAAACTTGAATGAAATTATTACATTTGGGCTGCCAAATGGGATAGTCTATCTTTTATCTTTGGCTTCTTAAGGCAGGACTTGGGAGGATTTCATGTTTGAGTTATGGAGGAGGGCAAAAATCAAACAACTTTTTTCCCTATCATTTGCAAATCTGATGGAAAACTTTTGCTCAAGGAAATTCTTTCTTGACTGTCTTCCGTGTTGCCACACGAGCAATGAAAATCAGAGCACTGCTTTTATGTGGTCTTTTCTCCCACATAGCCATTAGACATTATGCCATCAGGAGTGCAATCAGAGGAAAACGGTTAAAACAGGAGAATTCCTAAAGGACAAAAGTCTCATTATTATGTAAATATCCACAGCAAAACAAGAAAACTTCAAAAATGAAACCTGTTAAGTGCAACTATCTAGCCAACAACTCTATAAACACAAGTCCATCCATTTTTCTCTCTTGAAAGCATCAACAGCTCTTAAAATATCCTAAATGTGATTTCACTGCTGCACTGGGAAGCTTTGAAGTGCAGTTAAATGTTTTTTTTCCTTGAAGAATTTTCCTGTGTAATTCCAAGCAAGAAGCCATTTCTTATGTTCTGATTTGGTTTCTTCACACCAGTCCTGTTGGGGCAGAAGGGAAGAAAAGACATGGTTTTGCTGGAGCAGGGGAGAGACTGGGGTCTGATCCTCTCAACAGGAATCTCTGAGCTGCTCCACTGCCAGAGGTCTGAAAGAACTGAGTGGAAAAGCTCCTGGGTGGAAAGCAAGCCCTGCTTACACAAAACAGAGAAAGATATCTCCCTGGACACAGAGGGGAAAACAAATTAACAAGCAAGAAATCACCTTCCCCTCTCTTACTCCTCCCCAAAGCTCCACTTCAACTGTTCAGACACCAGGAATTTAATGTTCCAGCACTCAGTAATTGAGACAACAGGGCATCCAGGTCTGAAGGGAAAAGCTGGCACAGGTATACAGAAATAAAGCTTTCAACCAGACGTCTCAGTGCCAATGATTCATGCTTTTTAACATATAGAGGGAAAACAAATACAGCCGTCATCAAGATACGGAACCACTCAGAGTAAACAGCATCTCCTTCTCACCAAAAAGTCCTCCCATGGGCATATATCTTATCTAAGGGACCCTTGGGAAGGGACTGCTCCTGCTGATGCCTCTGGACAGTCCTGCTGTATTTGCAGCACACAAAGAGGTGGGGATGGGGACTTCTTCAGAGAAGTGGTAGGACCTTGCAAGCTACGGGCACTGGGGCCACCAGACAGACACACGGACCATTGGCACAGGGTCTGTCCCCTCCAGGCCACAGCAGATCAGTGACGCCGAGGGCCAGGGTCAGAAACTGACTAAACAAGAAGACAGAACAAAGTATGGAAATCCTCCTACAGCAAAACTTCCTCCAGCTGTCCCAAGGAAAGCTTCCCCAGCATGTGACATGGACCCAGGTCCTTTCCAACATTCCTTCAGGCTCCCACCTCTTTCTGCACTTGCTGGTATGTGAGCACACCTCTGCCCTCTGGATAAGTCTGAAGAATGGTGTATTTGGATGCCAGGAAGCCTCAGATGTGTGGCTGAGGAGCCCATGAGGAACAGGGAAGGTGCAGGTCATGAGCCAGCCCCGTGGTTTGGCTGCCACAGCAAGAACCAGCAGCAGGCGCAGGACACCAAACTGCTCTGGGCAGGGGAAGGGAGACCAACACAGGAGATACGACACATGGAAACACAGAGAGAAGAGAGATGGAGGAGATTTCACACACCTTCTCCATATGGAAATTCAGATGGGATCTGACACGTGTTTCAGGGAATCACACCTGGCCTCATCCCATCTTGCAGCACATGAAGCCACCCCAGCAACAGAGCCCCTGCTCTGGGGTTCTCACTTGCTCCACCCTGGCCTGGTTCAGCAAATTTGCTTCCCTGCTTCTCTCCTGAACCCACCACATCCATCACGGTGACGTGCACACTCCACCTTAGGAAAGCCTGCTCTTAATTTAGCTCCCAAGGAGCACAGATAGGCTCTGTAAACAGTGGGATGCTGGTGAGAAAGAAAATGTTTCCTTTCAAGGCAAACTGTGCAGCAGGACACTGACTGCCCGAAAGTGCAACTCCAAAACTCAATGAGCTTGAATGCTTAATCCACTGGAGCTAACGAGGGCTGAGGTACTTATTTGCATTCCTAATTGAAAAGCCATTGAACGTGACATGCAAAGAGGATCCTTACTAGAACAGGAAGAGAAGCAGAGCATAAGCTTCAAGGTGACTCATCCCTTTCATGTCAAGCAAACATTAATGCCCGTACATTCAAACTTCACTGCCTAAAGTTAAACACCTTAAACATACTTAAGCACTTCCATAGGTTGTCAAATTATAATGTGCTGGGAAGCAGCTATTTCCTTCGCCTGCAGTGAGGGCTCTCTAAGGGTTTTGCCTACACACACAGACTCAGGGGTGTGATTTTCAGCATCTGCAGGAGGGTGAGATGGTGACACACAGGTCCTCCTGACCTGCAGCAATTATCTCAAGAAATACAAAGGGGGAAAGTGCCGTTTGCCAGATATCCTACCTCTGAGTAAAGCAATTCCCCTCTGCTGCATAAACAATCAAAGAGAGGGCACCTGCCCAGCACCATCCAGTGTGACAGTGAAGAGAACAAAAAGCTGTTGCTTTAATGACACACTTGGCAATGTTCTCTGTGTCTGACAGCCCATCGGCCATGGGGCATGACACACAACTCCATTTAACACCAGCCTGATAGGTGGTGCCTTCCTGGACTGGAGTACAGTTGTGTCTCCAATCTCAGCAGCCAAGATACCAATGGCAATGCTGAAATAATCGTGCCAGTTGGCTGCAGCACAGTTTTGGGTATGTACTGTGCAAGGCTGGTTTAAAGATAGTCCTCAGTACACGATCAGCCTGTTTCAGCTCTACATCACAGTGAAGGCTGAGCAGCTTCACAGGTTTCCTTTTCAAGAGTGGAAAAGCAGAAAGCTACTAAGGAAGCAGCAAATTAATCTATTTTTTTGCACTTCTGTGACCTTCTTCCTGGAGATGCTTCATAATTAATTAACTCTCATATACCCATGTAAGCCAAACAGTGTTTTCTACCACCTTACAGTCAAAGCAAGACTGTGATAAAGTCACTTGCTCAAAGGTCACACAGGCAGTCATCAAAATCAACGCAAGACTCTAGAAACATCAACTCCCAGCCTAAAAGATGCAGAAAAACAGGCAAAATAGGGCTGGATTAACACCTGCAGTCAGTGTTAATAAGAGTTGAACCAAACCCAAACCAAAAACTGGTCTGAACAGGTATCTTTTGCACTCAAACCAGAACAACCTGAAGTGTTATTTTGTAGTTTTCTTGAAGTCAGACTGGAGCCAAATCAAACAATTTACTGAACTCCTCACAATACCAAGAACTCCTCCCACTGTGCATCACTCGCAGCGAAAGGGGGAGGAGGGACCAGAAAACAAATCTAAACAGAAGTGCTCCTTGAAGCTGAGATTTTAGCCCCTGGAAAAGGCAGAGATATCTTTTCCTGCTACGTGGTCTTTGCTCCTCATTTTTTTACAAGAGAAGTGAATCAGTTTTTTGAAAAGGGATACACAGAAACATCATCTCTTACTCACAAGCTGCAAATTCCTGTTGCTCTGCTGTAACCAGGACCCTGCAACCATCACTGTTTTGCAAAACCTGGCAGATGGGAGCATCAGTCTGGTGAAGGTCTAAAATTGGGATTTCTGACTTGCTGAGAAACAGTTAGTTATTAAAAGCCTTTTTCTTAAGAATACAAAATAATTTCTTGAAACTAAGTCACTTCTGCCAGAACAAGCCCCATTCTCCCTTGTGTTTACCAGACACAAATGCCACTCATACTTGGTATTCCTCGCAGTTGTGAGGAAGGCTGTGGGAGAAGCACTGCAATCAGATCCCAGCCAGATTCTAAAAAGGGAATTTGGCTCCTTTGTTAAATACCAATGACCCTATTTGGGTCAGGATCAACAACTGGATCCCAAATGGAAAGTCCTTCACTTGTGCCTTGGTCAGTGAGTTCCTCCTGCCTGCCCTGCCCACCCTGCCTGCCCCAGCAGCTGTCCACCTCTCACGANACCACCACCACCACCACACGGCCTCCCAGCCCACTCTGCAGGCCAGCACAGGCTCTGCCCACTGGCTGCAAGGCTGCACACCTGCTTTATCACCTGTAGGAGACAGGAAAACGCCGTGCCTCAATAAGAAAGAGCCCGCTCTTGCCTAACCACCTGCCCGCAAATCATCTCGAACAATGGGGAGTGAGCGGGGAGGGGAGGGAGGCAAGAAAATAATGACATCCAAGTGTAAATTCCCACACTGTGCTGGAGATGCAGTGGAAGATGCTTTCACTGGAGATGCGGGAGGGTCGGCGATGGGCTGGCGCCGGGATCCCTGGAGGAGCCCAAAGGTTGTGCTCACCCCTCCAGGTCAGGCCAGCTGCCGGAGCAATGTGTCCTGTATCATTTAGCTGTCATCCAGATAAGAGCAATTTCCACCACCACCTCAGGCCCGTTGTTAAGTGTATCTGACACATCTCAGCTCTTTTCCATTCAAATGCCTCCTCAACCCGTTCAAATATAGAAGCTGCCTTTCATTAGCCACAGCCTATTACTCATTTCAATACCACTCTGGTTAGAACCTCGCTGTTAATTTGACAATGCCTTCACCCATTGTGTGTTAACCATCAGATACTTGGCAAACACAAGTTTCCCAAGCTCCCAACACAAATTTCTCCGGCACCGACAGCGTGTGCTCTTGCATCATTACATGAAAACGTGGAGAGAGAGAGGATGAAGCTGTGCAAAGATTTAAAGATGCAACAAGCACGGAAAGCATTTGAACAAATTTGGGGATAAAAATGAGTTGAGCTGCATTCAATGGGATTTAAAATTGAATTACACTATTTGAAAAAAGTATTAGCATTTCTATGTAACACCCGAATTGTTGACTGTTTGGCTTTTCCAGGAGCCAGGTCCCTCCATATTCCCGCTACATTTGACCACACTGAAAAGCCTTTTTCCACCTTAAGCTATTTATCGTGAACAAAATGACAAAAATGATTCAACAGTGAATCAATTTAACACAAGTAAGCAAATGTTAGTTTGGGGATGTTCTGTTTGGCTGGTTGGTTTTTATTAATTAGTCACTTCAGCCCGTGGGTCAGGGGAGAACAATTCATCTGTTAATCAAAATGAGAGTGAAAGTGCTCTGTTTAGTCTGCCAGGGTGAAGAGAGAGGTACATTTTGGACAAAGAAGAGGAAAGACGTAATTCTGACTGATTATCTTTGAGCAGTTTTAAACAGCTCTATCGTTTATAAATAGGATTTCATCCAACAATTCAGTCTTCTGGAAAAACTTTACAATAATTTTCAAACAGTCTGTTCCAAGAACAATTCTAAACCTACTTTCCTCTGTAACGCCACTTGGATAATGAAAGACAAACAATTCATCTGAGCACATCAATATGAAAAATTGTCGAACTGGTCCAACTCGACAAAATATGTTTATAAATTTCCAAATTGCAAACATCCCAAAGCTCTTCTGCAGCCGCAGGTTAACAGCTGCTTTTGCCTGTCATTACTCTGTAAGAAGTGAACGCGGCTGAATTTGGGGGAAAGACACGTCTTCAGCATCGCCCAGCACGTTAACAAACGGCGCTCAAGTGTCCTGCATAGCTTTGCCTTGCGCAATTTGACAAATGCCTGCAAATGGACTATCCCCAGCGAAGCAATCCTTACAGACAGCCTCCACCTGGCAAGACAGGACGGAGATTTTCTAGGCCACGAGAACAAACGTTTGAGAGCTGGGAGGTCCACATAAATCAAGCTTTCGTTTTCCTCCGTCAAACTTTCCCTCTTTCTTAGCAACTTCTTTTGAAAGCACCGCGAGGAACTCCTGAATCACAGAGCTGCGGTGCAGCTGATGTCATCCCTTTTTTTAAATTCACGTGTGTAAGGCTGAGCATGTGAAGGCTGCTCAGGAGAGACTGTTCTAGCACTAGGCAGAATGGCTGATACAACTCTCAGCCTTCTGGAACAGAGCTCACAGCCAGATCCCACGTCCCAGCAGGTACAGATATTTTTTTCTTTCAGAAGTTCTAGCCTTACCAAGGTAACCTCTCCTGACCCAAGGATATTTCCCTGGCTTTTTTTCTCCCCAGNAGCAGCTGTCCACCTCTCACGACAAGCTGCCATGCACCACAGGGACATTTGCTGTCTGCCTCAGCCTCCCAGACATTGCTCCTCACAGCTGCACATAAGAGCTTTGCAGGGTCAGGGGAATTTTCCCCTCTCCCAACCTGCCATTCCTGAAGCCTCATCTTCATGCCCCCACCGGCTATTAACCATTTTCTGAACCCTGTTCAAAGTGTCTGCCAAGAAAAGCAATTAGCACAGAACAATTAGCCCCATTCAGAATGCTGGGGTGTGCTGCTTGCTGCCTCTCTCACCTGTGAGTTAACTCAGAGCAACCCTCTGCAGAGCACTGCAGGTAACCAGCCACAGAGCCATAAAGCCCATGCCCATNAGGTTGTGCTCACCCCTCCAGGTCAGGCCAGCTGCCGGAGCAATGTGTCCTGTATCATTTAGCTGTCATCCAGATAAGAGCAATTTCCACCACCACCTCAGGCCCGTTGTTAAGTGTATCTGACACATCTCAGCTCTTTTCCATTCAAATGCCTCCTCAACCCGTTCAAATATAGAAGCTGCCTTTCATTAGCCACAGCCTATTACTCATTTCAATACCACTCTGGTTAGAACCTCGCTGTTAATTTGACAATGCCTTCACCCATTGTGTGTTAACCATCAGATACTTGGCAAACACAAGTTTCCCAAGCTCCCAACACAAATTTCTCCGGCACCGACAGCGTGTGCTCTTGCATCATTACATGAAAACGTGGAGAGAGAGAGGATGAAGCTGTGCAAAGATTTAAAGATGCAACAAGCACGGAAAGCATTTGAACAAATTTGGGGATAAAAATGAGTTGAGCTGCATTCAATGGGATTTAAAATTGAATTACACTATTTGAAAAAAGTATTAGCATTTCTATGTAACACCCGAATTGTTGACTGTTTGGCTTTTCCAGGAGCCAGGTCCCTCCATATTCCCGCTACATTTGACCACACTGAAAAGCCTTTTTCCACCTTAAGCTATTTATCGTGAACAAAATGACAAAAATGATTCAACAGTGAATCAATTTAACACAAGTAAGCAAATGTTAGTTTGGGGATGTTCTGTTTGGCTGGTTGGTTTTTATTAATTAGTCACTTCAGCCCGTGGGTCAGGGGAGAACAATTCATCTGTTAATCAAAATGAGAGTGAAAGTGCTCTGTTTAGTCTGCCAGGGTGAAGAGAGAGGTACATTTTGGACAAAGAAGAGGAAAGACGTAATTCTGACTGATTATCTTTGAGCAGTTTTAAACAGCTCTATCGTTTATAAATAGGATTTCATCCAACAATTCAGTCTTCTGGAAAAACTTTACAATAATTTTCAAACAGTCTGTTCCAAGAACAATTCTAAACCTACTTTCCTCTGTAACGCCACTTGGATAATGAAAGACAAACAATTCATCTGAGCACATCAATATGAAAAATTGTCGAACTGGTCCAACTCGACAAAATATGTTTATAAATTTCCAAATTGCAAACATCCCAAAGCTCTTCTGCAGCCGCAGGTTAACAGCTGCTTTTGCCTGTCATTACTCTGTAAGAAGTGAACGCGGCTGAATTTGGGGGAAAGACACGTCTTCAGCATCGCCCAGCACGTTAACAAACGGCGCTCAAGTGTCCTGCATAGCTTTGCCTTGCGCAATTTGACAAATGCCTGCAAATGGACTATCCCCAGCGAAGCAATCCTTACAGACAGCCTCCACCTGGCAAGACAGGACGGAGATTTTCTAGGCCACGAGAACAAACGTTTGAGAGCTGGGAGGTCCACATAAATCAAGCTTTCGTTTTCCTCCGTCAAACTTTCCCTCTTTCTTAGCAACTTCTTTTGAAAGCACCGCGAGGAACTCCTGAATCACAGAGCTGCGGTGCAGCTGATGTCATCCCTTTTTTTAAATTCACGTGTGTAAGGCTGAGCATGTGAAGGCTGCTCAGGAGAGACTGTTCTAGCACTAGGCAGAATGGCTGATACAACTCTCAGCCTTCTGGAACAGAGCTCACAGCCAGATCCCACGTCCCAGCAGGTACAGATATTTTTTTCTTTCAGAAGTTCTAGCCTTACCAAGGTAACCTCTCCTGACCCAAGGATATTTCCCTGGCTTTTTTTCTCCCCAGTTTTTTTGCATGTGCCCTTTGCTGTTGCCTCTAGCTGAAAAGCCAACCCACAAAATGAATTTTCTCCAAGGTCATGCACTCCTTACAATGCCTTTATTTGCCAGTTGGTGAAGTATTTAAAAAAATGAAAACTTCCTTATTGTGAAAGGAGCTAATGTCCCATTTAAATGTATTAGAGAACGAGAGGAGATGCAACTAGAAATCTAATCACTGGTTCGTAGCTAAACCACAAGCTTAGCAGCTTTCTTTTGTGCCCTGAAGGTCCCAGGCACCCTCTCTTTGCAAAGACAATATATGGCACATCCAAATGCAAATCTATTCCTCTCTTTATTTCTATATTCAGCTCCCTGGCTGATTGCATGGAGGCATGTGTATGTGTTCAATAGGTCCTCCTGCTTCTTTAAATAAGTTTAATAATACCCTTTTTATTTATGGGAGCCCAAAGTACAAAGGATGCAATGCAGGAGCTCTGCAAGAGCAGAAAAGAGAAGGAAAGCAAACTAGCTGAAGATACAGCCTGGCAAGGGCTCAGTAATTCAACACTGTTGATTCTATAGAGACCAACTGCTTTTATTATGCACAGATTCTCTAAGGGGGGGGGGGGGAAGCCCCACAGTTATGAACTTCCAAATAGGAAAAGAACGTGTCCATCTCTTGTGTAAGAGCAGAATTTGTTAAAAGGCAGTTTAAAAACCGGGGCAGCCCAACAAACATTTCAGACCTCATTTCAAACAGTTTTCTCCTGGTGACTCTGAACAACTAAGGTCTCTCCACATCAAAAAGTTGTGTTTAAAAAAGATAAATCAAGACGGGAAAATGAAACAGAAAGCCCCTGTGAGGATGCGGCCAAGGAGCTGGGGACCGCCGCTTCAGCTGCAGGATCAGCCCCACTCCACCCGTGTCCGCGGCTCCCCCGTGGGCGCCCCGCGCTCAGCATCACCCCCGCTGCCCGCCGCCGAGCATGAGAAACAACCATTTTTAACAAAAACCCTTGGCATTCCCGACTTCTCCCGGGCCGCTCCGCCGGGTCGCGGAGGGGGGCTCGGACACGGGGGGTCTGCACAGCCCGCCNCCCCGCTGCCCCCGCAGCGATGCCCGGGGATGGCTGCGGGAGCCCGCCCTGCTCCGGGCGGTGGCGGGGGGTGCGGAGCGCTGGCATCTTTTTGGGAGGCTGCCAGCCCGGGTTTGTTCCCACTCTTTGGCCCGGCTGTTCGCACTGACCCCCCGACAGACCTTTTGCTTTATGCCTCTTAGGAAAAAATTAAATCTTCTTTCTCCCGTGGTTTGGAGACCGTCCAGCGGTACCTTTAGGGTCATCAGGTGTCCATCAGCAACACCTTCCCGAGCGGTACCAGCTGCGCTGGGAAACACTGGGAGTCGATCAGCCCGAGCTCTTTGCCTCTCCGTGCCATTTCCTTACGGGTGACCTTGGCTAAGCCACTTTGCATCTCAGTGACACGACTTCCCCACCTGGGAATTGAGGGAATTAGCAGGAGTGTTGTGTTGGCAAATGCATGATTAATTTGAAGCGCGGCAATGCTACGGTGACAAAGGACACCTCAGTCTGGAGCCTCCAGTGCAGTACCGACAATATTGGCTTTACCATTTCTCTCCCTTCTGATCTCAGACAGCAAAACATGTTTATAGCCACATCAGAGAAGAGCAAGGGTTTCCTTCCGCCTCCTGGCCTACACTTCTGCTGAGGGGTGATGCTGCCGAGGGGTGATGATGCTGAGGAGTGATGCTGCCAAACCTTTCTTCTCTGAGGCAGCTTCCATAATTTTAAGACTGGAGAACTGGGAGCCTCAGAGATCCAAAACAATCTGTAATCAACACATTGGGCTTATGCCACAGTATTTGGGAAAAGCCACTGTGTCACTTAGCAGAAGTCACACCTGTGGAATATCACATGTCCTGGGACACACACACACACACACACACACACACACACACAAAAAATAGCTGGAAAGAAGAGTCAAGGAATAGCAGCTGCATAGCCTGACAGAGATCAGACTCTGATGTATTGTAGAGAAGCTGAAATAACGAGCCTTTAATCCCTAGATCATGTTGAACAGGTCAAGTGTGGCTCAGAAGATGAGAGAGGACAGAAAAACCTAACTTCCAGTATTTTTTGCTATCATATGGATTTGTTAAAAATGGGATTATTGAATGAGACACCAGCAGCTGTTCTTAAAAGCGCTTGCACCCATCTGCTGTCTCCTTGGGTTAGCACATGTCTCCCACTGCCTTTGGTGCCCTGAGCTGTAAACCACGGACATGAACTGTCAGAGAGCAGCAGGAGAGCGCTGGAGCACAGACCTCCCCTTCAGGGAGAAGGGAAGGGCAGTCCTGTCACCCTATTTGCATAGAGGGTAAAGTCCTTGTTTCACTAGACAGCGGGGAATGGGAGGCTTCAGCTAATCCCGGCTGGTTTCCCTCAGCAGGGAGTGGTAGTTGTTATTTTAGGGCTTAAATGAGCCTTCAAAAGCCGGAGGCAGCAGCAGGGGTTCTCCACAGCTGGATCCCTGCAGCTGCCCGGGGGCTGCCAGGGCAGCTCATGTGTGTGCCATGTGTGGGCTGGGTGCCACCTCCCCAGGATGTGCCCGTGTCCCTCCTTCCACACCCTGGCCACATCAGCCCACAGACAGTCCCTGTCTGTCCCAAGGGTGTTCCAGCCCTTCCTCCTGCCCAAAATGATGTAAAAATAGAAGACAGTAAAATGGAAATGCACATCCTTAGGACATGGAGACAGCCTCCAGGAATGCAACCAATGCTCCTACTTCTTGGCATTGTAAAAATTTAGAGTTTGTTAAAATAACCTGCTCCACACAATACAAAATGATATACATGAGAAATAGTTCAGTGAAGATGATTTCACCATCCCTAGAAACCACACTGAGAAAGTACAACAGAGCCAGAACTGGACACCAAGCCGGGTCTGAAAGGCAGTGCAAAGTCAGCCCAGAGGAATGCAGAAAGGAAACCAACTGGCCCAACCGAGACTCCACAAACGAAAATTCATTAGCATTTTAAAATTCTTTCCGCTCCAGCAAGTTTTGATAACTCTTGATAACACACTTCAGTAATTTCTTCTGTAAGCCTGGCAGATGGCTGCTCCTTAAAAAATTCCCTTCCCTCTCTCCCCTTCCTTTTGACCGAGAGACAGGATGACCTGCACACCGGTGGCATTTGCTTTGGTATCTGCCTTCTCATAGATATAAAATAGTAATATCACCTAAGCACCTTCCTAGTATTTTTTATTACCCCTTTGCAGACAAGGTGAGTGACATTATTCTTATTTCATAAGTGATGAAACTGAGCCAGAAGGAACCCAGGAGACATGCACAAGGTCATCTGTCGGCCATCGTCCCAGGAGCCACAAAACACTGACTGAGTCAAATCCAGCTCACAGAACTGGACACTTTTAGTCACTGTACTGCAGCTTCTCCCTCTGCATTTCATAGTGCCCCCCATAACAAATTTGTCACAGTGAGATCAGTGGAATATGATCAGGCTAATACCATGCAAGGGAAAAAGTCTCTGGGAGACATTGTGTACTACACTGTTGTCAGACATCTGCTTCCCAGCTCACTATTATCACCTCTAAATCTTACTGTGCATGGATGTGCACCCAGGCCTTTAACATATGGAGCCAAAAAAAAAGAAGAGAAAGGGAGATAAATTTCTTTCTGAACCAAAAATGTACGAATTCCACCTGAGGTTTGTGGTTTGTCACAGACAGAGATCTGATACAAACTCTCCTATAAGCACCCGCACAGGCCAGACCTCTCACGAGAGGGTTTGGGCTGTGCTGCCTATTAGCAGTCATATAAACACATTTGTATAAATGTAATGTTCCCAGAGATGCAAATAGCTTACAAGGAACAGCTAAATTTCCACTGATTGATACCAGCCCGAGGAGTAACTCTTCTTATGGCATCAAATCGGTTGCATTGTCTTTGTCAATCCCTTGGGAGCTCGAGTTTTGGGGGATGAAAGACGTTATGAGATGTAAGGTATCACTGTTAGCAGCTGCCATTCTTGTCTCTCTAACAGATGGCAGTAAATAATGACAGACTCTGCTCTTTCAGCAACAGTGAGATAAAACACTGAAGAATCTCTGTCTTTCCTGTCAGGCCAGGGAGCCCTCCTGGGCTTAAGCAGAGCTGTCCCCTCTGATCCCCGAGCCCAGCTTAGGGTGGGATGCAGCTTCCCTGGCCTGCAGAATCACCCCTGCTCCTGACTGCCTCCCAGCAAGCACCAGTTTTACTCCTCTGCTCTCGAACTGGCCAGTTCCACCTTTCTCACAGCCGAGCTCCACTGAAAACCTGTGGACCTCCCAGATTTATCTGTCTTTTACCAAAGACCAGATTGCTGCTTGCAGACATTTCCCTCCCGAGCTGTGTCTAACCCTGCTCTGCAGCCTGGGGGTTGTCAGCTCTCGCTCCCATTTCACACCCCTGCACCTTCAGGTCTGGTTTTTTCCTTTCTCTGTAACTCTAAATCTGAGTAGATGATTAAAGCATCCGTTTCTTTTTCAGCTCCATCTGTCTGGAGCTCTGAGATTTTCCAAACCTCATTCCCTTCCATCACATCTCACCTCGAAACCTCCCTTTCCCTCCCCTACTTAGCAGGATCTTCCTGGGAATTCTCAGAGACTGCAGTCAGAAAATACCCAGGGAAAAAGGCTCCTCCAGCATGCAAATACCATGTCCAACAGAGTGCAGTTACTCTGACATGAACATCAGTGACACGGAACACATTTTCTTCAACAGGTACTTATCCAACATGGATGCATCAAGCAGCATCACAGAAATAATTCCTTCCTACTGACACAGGTTCATTTCTGTAGCTGTGCTGAACGACATTATGTGCTTCCCCTGTAACAGTCATGCTCCTGACAACTCCTTGTGCTTCCTTTCCTCATGTTTCTGGCTGAAGTGACTGTCCAGGAGAGAGCAGATTTGACTGATAAAAGCAAATGCTACTTGTCTCACAACTTTCCAGCCTCCGCACCTTGCCTGTGGAAGGAGAGTACTAATAAGCGTCTCTCCTACTTGGAGTAAAAAGAAGGAAAAAAAAAATGGGAAAAAAAGCGCTGTTCCCTGAATTCCCATAACACACATTTAAAGAGGTATTTGTTTAGGAGAGATGCGTGTACGGAGTGTCCTCCAGCACCGCGCAAAGCCATCCTGCCACCCACGCCTCCCAACTGCTGAAAGCAATTACTTCCCTCCCCTGCTCTCAGCACTAGCACAGGATGCACAGGGTCTCCACAGGTCACGCTCAGAAACTGGTTCTTACTTTTTTTTGTCTCTAAGAAATGAAGGGAAGTGGGAGCTTCCAGCACAACATTAGGAAAATCTTCCAAGGAGCTTCTTGAACTGGCCTTGACTACACAGCAATTGAAGCTGTTTCCTGATCCAAGTCCTTATTGCCTGCTGGGGGTTTGGCTGCTGTGAGGCTTGTTTACCCAAAGCTGGGGAGATTGAACCACATCTTCTGGAATACAGGGCAGGATGGTGTTGGGCTAGAGTGACCCATGGGATCTGAGGCAGACAGGGAAAGGAAGTCTGCAGAGATGGACAGGTCCCATGGTCAGACAAACCCTTTGTGGCTTCAAAAGAAGCAGTGACCATCTGCCCTGACAGATTTCTCTCTTCAGAGTGCAGCAAGTGGCTATGACATGTGCCAGCCATGCAGGGTATGGCAAAGCAATGTCTGACAAGATGCCAGAACAACTTTCAGCTGAAGAACATGTGGGCATTCCTGGCAAAAAGGATTTTGCAACGGATTCCTCAGCCACATGAATTAAAGCCCAGGCAGAAAGAGGAAAAGGAAATGGTGAAACCACAGTGCAGCAACACACAGCTCAATGTCATTTGCACAAGCCACATCCCAAGTGGCTTTGGGAAGTATAATAATATAGTCCTCAAACAGCAGCAGAGGCCATCACGAGGGGCAGAAGCCAAGGTGGCAGTGAGGAGGATGATGATGCAGGGAGGAGCAAGGAGAGAGGAGCCAACAGAGAAAAGAAAGGCATCAACAGGGAGAGGCGGTGAAAGCACCTTTTCCTGAGAAGAGTGTAGTTGGGCTGCTTGTTCTGCCATGTTATTACTGGCTTTAGATAAGCAGTGCTTTCACTCCAGCCTTTCCATAGGCAAGGGGAGAACAGGGACTTCTGGCAGTAACCAAACACAGGGCCAGCCCTGCAGCCCAGAGGCACCAGCTCTGCTGGGAGATGCTCCATCTGCCAGTCCCAGACGAATGCCCTTTCCTTCCACGGGGGTGGAGGGTGGGTTGGGCTCATGTAAGGAAGAATTTCCAATTTAGAAACAAACAGAGGCAGTTCCTATTATTGTTAGTGGAATGTCAGCATCTCTGGTCCCAAGCACCACTGTCAACAAACAGGCTCACAAATGCGCCTTCAGCATCAGCCAAAATAAAATCCATGAAAGCATCTATAACTCAGCATTCACTACACACACAACAAGCTCTCCTTTTTCTTTTTAAATCCAGTCTTGTCCACGTAATTTTAACATAAAGGAACTGGTTGTGGGCTGTGTTACCAAATGAGTCATCATTTTATGTGACAGTGTAATATGATTTAGAGAATTCTTGGCACACCGGTATGGATTATGCATTATAATCTCTTAATTTGGACTGTTAGTGCCATGCAGCAGTGCCTGAAGCAGGAGGGAAAGAGCAATTCTGTGAATTACAGTCCGAGTTCTGCTCCAGCTTTGCTGTATGACCTTCTGCCTTCCTTCCTTCATTTGCAGAGCAGAAACACGTCTGTGTCTTACAGCAGGGTCAGCTAATGTTCACCCAGGAGATCTGAAGAACATTACATAAGTGCAAATTATTGCTTTAATAAGGAAAGCAGGACTTTCTTTCCAATGCAACAGGCTGATCTTGGGAAGTACTGTCAGAACTACCAGGATACCTTCTCTGGGTACTGGATACCAATCACAGGCTAATTTGGGATAATGATTTTCAGAAACATGATGGATAGGAGATGCCACAGGAAACTTAGAGATTTGCAAACTGGGGCTCTCTGGAAAATGAGCATATTTTCTGATAAACATTGATGTGCACAAGATAAACAAGAACCCTTGGAAAAACTCCTCTACTCTTCCTCTTCTTCTTGGGAAAGCTCCCAGTATGCACATAGTGATGAGCAACCACCATGGAGGAAGTGGAAGTGTGTGTGAATCAGGAGCTGTGGAGACTTGTCCACTTCAGCCTGGACTAAAATACCGGAATCAGTTTAGCCAGTTCCACTCATCAGAGCGGAAAAGTTTGGGATCAGAGTGTGCTCGGGAGATCCAAACAAACAAACCCAGAGTCTGACATCTGCAGCAGTTACTCCTGACCCTCCAAGCTTTCCATTCCCTCTGCCTCTGGTAAATACAAACTGGCCCATATTTAGCAGAGGGTCACTGGGCAGGGAGGAGAGCTGGTACCCCTTTCCAAATCAATCCCACTCCCTTCAGCTAGCTGAGTCTGACTTTGTCAGCACCATTCCCACAGCCCTTGGTCTGGGATTAGCAGGGAGCAGTATTTCTATAGGCAAGGAGGACACATTTTATGAAACACAAATACCACATGATGAATTTTGTGTGACTGAGAAATCTTCTCCAGAAAGAAAAAGAAACTTCTCCAGAATAACAGAAAAAAAAAGTGCTACCTACATTTGCTGGCAGGAGGGTTTCTTCTGAGCTCTTTGAAAAGCAGCATGCTGCTGTCAAGGCGAATCTGTCAGATTTGGGACACATCTGGGGTGGATAACCAGCCTTTCCTAGGGCTGACTAAAGACCAACCTTTTCCGAGTAAAGGAAGAGAGGTCTCTGTAACACATGAAGCAGGCAGACAGAACTGGTTGACCTCTGGGAGCTCTTCGGGGAACACATGACAAGTGAGAAACACAAACAGAGGAGGACATCTGCCCGTGCTTCAAGCTCTCTCACCTGTTACTGATTTCCCCAGACAGGACAATGACTGAAAGGCCACTTTTAAATGCAGTAGTTGATAATATTTTACATCTTAGGAGCTCATGGGAAAACTAAACCAAACCAAGACAAATCCCATGCATACTGCCTCTGTCACCTTCTAAAAACGGGACCAACTTCTGAAGTCTCTACTTAGGAGTTACTTGTCTTGAAATGAAGCAGGAAAAGTGTGCACAGGGATGCTGGATAAAAAACTATTAAGGAAAAAAAAATCTTTCACTTCTTGCTTGACCTTCTAATCTTTTCACGCATAATATAGCAAAAGGGAGTTGACCCTTGATGGCTTGTAGTTACTTTGTAAGCAAGCAGCTCTATGCCCAGGGGATGCCCGTGCTGCCGTGCCAACTATCCAGGCACAAAGGTATTGCCTCATGGGCTGTGGGAGAGCAGTTCATGGGCCAGGGGCAGAGCAGAGCCCAGCAAAACCCTGCACCTCCGCTCGGCTGGACCTGCCATGCCAGGGCCACACAGGGGACTGTATTCAGCCATCCCCAGTGCGTCATCTCGGAGGAGAACACACGGAGGGGTCAGCGAGGAGGACGGAGTATCCACGTAGAAACAAGCAAAGCCTTTTGTTCTGCACACCTCCTGCATTCCATTCAGTGCACCCAGCGAGAGCCAGGCGAGGGATGAGTCAAAGCTCTCACGACAGATGTGCCTCTCCAAAGGTGCTCCTGGTTACGGTGACATCAGTGCCCACCTCGCCACCGCAGATCCGCGCTGGTGCCACCCACTCGCCCCTGCTGCCCACACACTGTGCTCAGCAAAGGAGCCACATCCCACCCTGCTTTACCCAGGGAGACAGAGTCACTGTGACGTTTGTCCATAGACAGAACTGCCCATAGGGATTTATGCAGAGAACCCAAACTGGCACGAGAGCGTGCTCAGGATGTCCAACAGCCACAGAGCTGCTCTTGGCCTGAGCACTGCAGGGGCTGCTGTGTGGTCTAACAGCTCTTCTCTAGGGGCTTTCCTAGAAGATATGCCCCCCCAGGCACAGCCTCAGCTGGCAGAAAACACGTCTTTGGCTGAGGGATTCAGGTTTGCCCCTGCTGTGGGTTTCCCCCTCCAACTTGCCCCAAGGAGGGACCCCCGCAGAGCATAATTTCTACTGGTACCCCAGTGCTCCATGTAGGTCACTGGCTTGGGTAGCAGGAGGGCTCTTTGGGGGACAAATGTGGTGGTTCCTCAGGGCAAGTGGCTACTGAACCATCCCCTTCCTGCTCACAGCATCTCCCAGAGGACCCCTGGTCACAGCATGGGTGCTTGCAGGGCCCTTCTGCAGCACCTCTCTCAGCTCTAAGGTTGGTGCCAACTCCCACCATCAGCACCCCACCTCCAAAACTCACCAGTGGGGCAAAGCCTGATCAAAAATCCAGCCAAATCAGCATAAACACAGCAGAGCATCCCTGAGCAGAAGGGCAGGAAGAGGCAGCAATGGGCATGGTAGTGCCAGGACTGGGATGAACAGCAACAAGTTACAGCAGCAGTGCCACCAGACACCCAGGGTTTCAAACAGAAACCTGTGCGTTGCTTGGGGGAAAAAACCATGGAAATAGAAGAGAAGCCAAATGAGAGACACTCACCAAACTTTCCCTTAACTGTGAACCCATCAGAGCAGCATGAATGTTGTTATTCCCTTTGTGAGCTCTAGCTCTCACAATAAATGTTATCTCCTCCTTTCCATAGACTGTCCTTCCGGAGCTGTGGCATCGAATCCTGACCCCATGTGTGAAACACTGTTGCCTTTATCCCTAGCCCTGAGAACATGAAACCAAGTGACAAAGAATCCAATCTCAGCTCTCCTCTTTGGAGCAGAACAAGACATGACTTATAGATTTATATACACACATGCCCATCTATTCATCCTCTTAGCAAACAGTTCATGAAGTGTGCCTTAAGCCTTTCTGAATCGAGCAATTCTCTGCTTAGACAATCAATTCCTAACTGAGACTCTGCAACATCATGTTGCAGGAATGCTGCAGAAGCTGTTGCATATACTGTTCCCTTTGTTGAGAATAGCATCTTTGCCTTGGATATATTTTTTTCCTCCTTAGCCATTTAATTTCATGAAACGGGGCCCAGTTCCAGAAGGCAAGAAGAACATAACTAGATTTTACTTCTCTTTTCCTGAAAGGCTGAGAAACCAAATTTAAAAAATGTGCTTAGTGGGCGTTTGGTGGGACGAATTCTCTCCCAGAGTTCGGCATTTTAGAGATAGAGCAAGCAAGAGTTATGTTGCATATGGTGCCTGGTTTTTCTTCTGTAGCAGGTAGCCCAGACAGTTGCTGCTTCCCCTGCCATGAAAAAAAATCATAGTATCTGGTTTAATTCAAAAAAATCCTGCAGGAAGCTTCAGGTTAGACCTTTTGTCAAAAGAGCTCAGTGCAGAAATTTGTAGAAGTGCTCATGTGTAATGAAAAACAAATTATACCTTGACAGCAACTTAAAGGGCAGGCAGCTCTCTGGGGCAAGGCCTGTCTTGTTCTCTAAAGCCCAGCACCAAGCTCAGCAGGGATTCACAGTACATGGCTGGGGCTGTGTGCTCACCTATAACCATAGTAACAATAATTACCCTTCTGAGAAACAACTGATTCATCCCTCAGAAGGACTGCAAAACCAGATGTAGCTCCCTTGGACATAACGTGGATGACAGCAAGATCAAATTTTCTACACACATTTGAGTCCAAGGGCATCATTCTGTCCTTGTAGAGCTGTCAGAGAGGCAGAAATGGGACAAGTTACAATCCTTCCCTGTCCTCTGATGTCACCCATGGCGCCAACAACTCTCCAGCCAAGCCTTTCCTCTCCATCCCCATTATGGGGAAAAAGTGCTGGAGCTTCAATGGAGAGACCATGAAACCCAAGGGTGGTTCCACTGTAACCAGTGACCTTAAAGCACTGAATGTAGGAAGTTACAGAATGACTGGTGTGAAGCCCCGGCTGGTTCACCACAGCACACATTGCACACCTGGTGTGTAGGAACAGACAGGTGGAGATCTCCATGTGCCTTTGGGAGAGGGTTAGGAGACCACATAAGGAAAAAAGCAGAAAGTCCTAATGAATGACACTCTTGTGTCTATGCATTCTTATTAGCAAAATAAAAAGGGGAGAAAGCAATTGCAAGATCAGCTACATCTGCACTATTGTCTCCAAATTAAATGTACATCCATGTTCTATAAATATCAGTAATTCTTCTATAAAGCATCAGTGGTTCTTAATCTCTACTGGTCTTCTTTTTAGCTGCCAATTTTAGAGGCTTCCCAGGAGATACTGCCCTGAACATGCTATCTCAGCTATTAAATAAAGACAGGATATTTTTATTAAAAAAACCAAAGCACTCCCTTGAGACTCAACAATTTGGACTTGAGATAATAACCCTTGAATCATGTAACATGAATTTAAAGAGACTCTGATAAATCATAGCATCTTAGAATGATCTGCGTTGGAAAGGACCTTAAAGACCATTTAATTCCAATCCTGCCACCATGGGCAGGGAAATGGCCGCAGTTACTAAATCTTGCCCCAGTGTTGCAAGTTTCTGATGGCAGAGCATTCATTCGCCTCTGTGTGGGATTGTCCAGAAGGGTCCTGCCTGAAGGTTCAGGATCCTCATGGGTACCATCAGGAGGACAATCCCCTCAGGATGCACCCCCCTCTGAGGGCTCTGTCCAGGTGAGCACCAATTAAGACCCTACACCTGTGTATCACTGGGGGTTTTTCCATATACAAATCCGAGGTCTGAATTTCTATGTCTTTTCCTCTATGACTTGGAGTGGGATAGAGGATTTGTCTCTTCCCTTGAGAGGCATTCTGAGATAGGCAGCTGAAAGACGACTACTACAGCACCACATGGATTTGGGGATGTTTACAAAACCACAGAAATCAGAGCTGTCTAATAGAGGGAGATCGCTGAATTCATTACGCCCCCAGGTTGGGCTTGGCCTCAAAGAAATTTCAGATGATGAGGATGTTACAGAACTTCATAGGGCATTAAAGCCTTTCTTCTGTGGCCCCACAGAACCAGAATTTTGGGTTGACATTCAGCCTTTCCCTTTGAAAAGGCTGAGTCCCAACACAGGCTTTGCATGCTCACAAACAAGGACCATGCTGGCACGTCACAGCACAAGGCAAGAGGTAAGGCAGTGACCTGGCTATTCTGAAGCAGCCAACACATGCCCAAGCTGGCATGAACTCCTGGCAGCTGACTTTCCCAGGAGAAGGGCCCAGCAAGGTCTGAAAACAGCTTTTCAAAGCATCTCCCACAGACTTACGAGGAAAATGAGGCTTCTCTAAGCAAATCTACCAAATATTTGTCAGGTTTTTTACAGGTTTTCCCATTTCAGTGCCCAAGCAGCACATCCAGAGCAGGGAGGTGAGCCACAGCTTTCCAAAGAGGGTGGTGACATTGGCCAGGGAGGGACACGGACTCAGGGCACAGCTTCCTGGGCTGACCTGTGAGATGATGCTGTGTGCACATGTGATGGGATGGATCCAGCAGAGCTGCTGTTGCCCCTGGGTGTGGTAAGGGATGGGGAGGTACATGCAAGTGAACTGTGCAGGGCTGTCTTGGCCAGATCAGAGATGGCAGAGTTTGTGGCAGAAGCTCTGCAATTATCAACTCCAGCAGCTTCTTGAAGGAAAGCTGTGTTGATGGGCATAGTATGGGACAGATGTTCAGTCTGTATCTTCCAGCTAGTTCATCTTTTCCCCTTGAACCAGCTTCATGCTGGCCAACAGTTACATGGCTCCAAGTCCCTTGGTTGTGGCAGACAGCTTTCTTCATCATGCACCTATTCTATCTCATCTCACTGTGGGGATTCCTTGGCCTGGCCTGGGTTTTCCTAGTGTAAGAATTGTGCTGAGTTTTGAGATAAAATCAACCGAAACCCCGTCATTGATTTTCCTAGGGCCATGAGTTCACTCTGGGTATTTTAAAACCCTATCTATCCTTAACTAAAGGACCCATTCTGGCAGTGCACTTTGCTACTGAAGAGCTTTATTAAAAGAAAAGAGGAAGCAGCATCTTTTATAATTTCTGTGCAGTGAAAAGGAGGTGATGTCTCACAATACTTGTGATACTTCTTGGTAGTAAGGACAACAGTTTGCAAGACATCATCTCCATTGCCTGGCAAGGACTGCCTGCTGCTTTCACTATGCTCTTGGCTTACACCAGCCCATCCATCACCTGCCTTTTTAACTGGCAATGATGAGGAAATTATGCATGCGAGCAGCCATGTGCACCACAGGGTGTAATTTCGAACATCCCATAGCAAACATTTTTCCTGGTGCTAGCAGGTGTTTCAATCCTTCATCTGGACTTTTATGAACAGTGCTTCTGGGTATCTCCTTCCAGCTGCTCCCATTATCTTGCTGTCAGATGTGTGCCAGCTGAAAAAAAAAACCAAACAAACTCCAACAGGGAAGGTTTCTGGGTCATCTGGAGTAGTTTGGTGGACATTGCCATCACCCTGGAGCTTGGCCTTAAAGGCTGGTAGAGGAAAAGGCACGAGGGTGGTAACAAGACCAGCTGATGGCTCTTCAAGCTCCCTTAGACTCAGTGGATTGTGTTTGAGCTGCAGGAACCAAAACAGCACGAAACAACTCACCATGGCCAGGCACAGGACACTAAGACATAGGGAGGAATGGAAGAGGACTCGACAAGGGGGTCACTCAGCTGCTGTGCCCCCAAGCTCGTATTGCTCTAACCTCTACTCAAGTAGCAAAGCAGTGCTCCCCCTTCTTCCTGCCTCCAAGCAGAGCTGCCCACAGCAGGTAACGTCACCCACAAGGCTTGTCCCTGCAGCTCAGAAACAGCAGTCACAAGTGCTCAGGCTCTGCCTTCTCAGGAGGGGTGTTCGTGACACATTTTTCCCACACATCTCATTGCTTCAGAAAATACAAGCAGCCTCTGAGCGCTCTGAGGAGGTGGTGGCTGTTGTATTGCATTCTACACGAGAAGCCAAGGCACAGAGGTGTCACAGAGCTGGCTGCAGCCCACTGAAGTCACTGGGAAAGTCTCCTACTGCTTCAGTGGGAAAGTGGGTTGGGGCCTCTAGCTTTCTCCAGTCAGGGAAGCCCCTGGCAGGGATAAGCAGAGTTTGCTGTTGCACAACCAGGGGAATGGCACCTCACTCAGCAGCTCTTCAGGGTATGAGAGGACTCCACCTTAGGAAAGAACAGTGGGGCTGACTGACAGCAGCGCCACTTCACATGGCACATGTTCTGCACAACAGCTGGCCAAGTCCCTTTCCCCACTCACCATCCTCACCCAGCCTGGTAGAAGATCTTTTTTCCTAGAATCAGTGGGGCTTTATCAGCTAACCTAGACTTGCAGCATCTCCCCACCTATTTCTGGGCCACACACAGCCCTCTTCAGCCTGGAGCTGCAGCTCTCTCCTGCTCCGGTCCTGGAAAGGCCTCAAGGTTGGACTCTCTAAAGAAAGGGCTCTGGGCTACCACCAAGCTTCACATCAGGCTCCAAAATAACCCTCATCTCTGAGCTGTGTCAAGCCACTCTCAAAAAAAAAAAAAAATGGTTAGACCCTGTAGTGCCTTCTGCAGCACTGTCATCACAGCAGCCTGTAGTGGATGGTATTTCAGGATCTGCAGCCATTTAAAGTCCCCAGCAATTACAGACAGAATCCTGAGTCTCTCTCTGAAACGAGGCAAATCCCTGATGAACAAGAAATGGAATACGGAATAACAGGACATGGGTTTACTTTCCTTATTTCTTTTGCTGTAAATGTTCCAGATCTGTCCAAGGAAAGTATCCCTCAGGGCTTATCAGAGCAGCCACCACAAAGGAGAACAAAGGAAACACCAATCATTTCCAGTAAATCAAAAAATGACAAGCTTTAACCTTCAGAAGAGAGTAGATTCCTGCAAAGGGTTTGGCTGCTCTGTCTTTGAGTTTCCTTTTCCCCAGTCCCAGTTTCCTAGCAAAAGTTTCCTCAAACAATAGCGATTGGCATCAAAAGAAGAAAGAAAAAAATAAAAGAGCCCTCCTTTTACAAATAGGCTTAAAATGGAAAGACAGGGCTTGTCACATGAGAGCAATTGGTCACTCTCGGCAGTGCTGGGGACTCAGGTCAAGCGCTGCAGCCCTATTGTGCCCTGGGGACAGAAAGATGCTCCTTGGCTTCCTCTCCCTTCCTTTCTATGAGGAGGAGAGGTGTTAGGGAACTGGGAAGAGGCTGCTCATACCTCACAGAGTATGAGGTACTCATAGCTCATAGAGCTGTTGCAGAGAATGACTGCAACACTGCAGCAGCCACAGCAAGGCTGGTGTGCCACCAGGAGGGTCTGGGGAGGGTAAACACAGCCCGGGTGCTCAAAGGAGGGCCCAGCCTTCCTCAGACATGGACTGCAACCAGGCACAAGCTCAGGAGGATGGGGTGGACCACAATTAGGTCTGGGAACTGTGCACAACCTCACCCTGCTCCTCTCTGGCAATAATTCCCTCTGCAGTTTTGCCCAGTTCATGTGCATCAGCATCTTCAGATGTAAAACAGACCTAGAGAGGTCTCCAGAGACAAAAACAACTAAATGTGGATATTCTGGAAATGAGGGATTGGCCCAGACACCACCTTTCACTAAACTTCTGAGCAGCACATGCCTCTTATCCAGCAGAATTCTATGGGAATTCAGTCCAACCTGAGGATGCACTGATTTAAAAGACAGTATCACCTAAATCAAGAGGAATAAAGAAACCACACAGCTGCACACACACCTGTGACTGTCAGAAAAGACAACATGCAACGGTAAGGAACCAAAAGATTCCTTGAAAGCTGCAGATGTTAGGTAAAGCTTATAATTGCTTGGGTTGTTGTAATTCTAAACTCAAGGGCCTCTTTTTCATGGAGGAGGCTTTTCAAAAGCCCACAAGGAACAATGAAATACTTCCTATTCTACCCACACATTTTTATCTCACCTGGGAAGAAACCATGTATCTAAAACCTGTTTTTCTGGGGAACAAGACACCACCAGAGAGTCACAGAATCACAGAGTCATTAGGGTTGGAAAAGACCTCCAAGATTAAGTCCAACCTGTGATCAATCATCACTTTGTCAGCTAGACCAGAGCACTGAGTAACACATCCAGTCACTTCTTGAACACCTCAAGGGGTAGTGACTCCACCATCCATACGGAGTCACATCCAAGGAGGGCACAGGTGTGTGGTGGGTTGGTGCTGTGGGTTGGTGCTGTGGGCTGGCTGCTGCAAGGACTGTCTCTCCTGGTGTGTTCAGCCCTGGCTGAGCACGGAGAGGCTGCAGCACAGCATGTGTCTCCACCTTCCTCTTGTACCAACTCAGACCCTGTTGCTTTGCCATCTTTTAGTCTAACTGGGCAGTTAATGACAGAAGAGGTTTCTTCTGCAGCGTTGCTGGGAAAGATGCCGTAGCAGACCACAGCTGAGGCAGAAGCTGTAACAGGGTAAGTGTTGCTCCCAGGAATGTGCACCAACCTGAACGACTGGGTGTGCAGAACACTCTTCTTAGACCTTTGCTGGAGCCAGAATTTGAGCAGCAGGGACAGCACAGGCAGAGACTTGGCAGCTCATACAAATGACTGTTTTGTGTCTGTGCAAAACCCTGTGTGCCTGAGACAGGGGTCACCTGCTGCAGGTGAACCTGCTTGAGCAAGGGGGTTGGGCCAGCTATTCTCCCAAGGTCCCTTCCAACCCCAGCCATTCCGTGATTATAGCAAAGTGAAACTTTAGAGATTTTCCCAGTTACCACAAATCTTCATTCTGTTTGTTCAGCAGAGGGGAGAACTGGTTTGCTGAAGTGGAAGAAGGTGATAAAAACTACACTGAACAAAACCATCAGGAGAACACCTCACCCACAAATGCTCCTGCTGAACTGAATTGCTACCAGGGTGAATGAAGCAAGGCATCTTTGCTTCTCTGGAGACGGACTGTGTCCCACCAGCAGCCCTGGGTTTCACTGGGAGAATTTGACTGTGGTGACATTTCCTTATAAATAAGCATGCTTTTGCCCTCCTTCAGCAAGCAAGGCCAGCATAATTGCAATATCCTGAGCACTGATGAGCCCTCTTGCAGCCTGTTTCACCAGTTCTGTGTGTGAGAAGTGACTCATGAACACGCTATCAGCTTACTGGATCATGGCCGCTGCAGCCACCGAGCCTGCCAAACACCCTGGGGGAGAAATCCTTCCCTGCTGCTCTGGCATTAGCCCTTCCAGCAGGCAGGGAGATGTTTTCAGAATATTTTTGCTTTAGAGAGGAAAATATTATGGGTTTACATCTGTGCCATGCTCATTGCAGCCATGGGGGGCATTGGGAGAATGAGGACAACACACTAGTCAGGGTCACGCTCCATCAGTTGTGTAGAAGCACCTCCTTCTCCCTCTCATCTCCAGGAAGAGAGGATTCAAGGACAGTGTGCATCTACCCAGCATGATGCTTTGAGGGATGGCTTCCAAAGACTCCTGAACTTCCCTGACCCTAATTGCTGACAGTTGATTGCCAGGGTCAAACCACTGGAAGGTAATTTCTGTGCTGTGGAGCCATTACCAGTGATCCATCCCCACCAGCTTCTCCAGAGATGGAGGCAGTGACCCCTTGATTAATGCCAGTTTTCTAGCAGGCCCAACAGCTCCAGACAAAAGCTGTTCCCAGTGTTTTAGGTACTACAGCAGGTTGAAGGTTACTTGTAGGAGGATAAGAAAAAGCAGGAAAGGAACTTGGACTTCTTTTGGGTGATTGACCTGAGCACAGCACCCTATCTCTGGAGTCTGCTCTGACAACAGCCACCCAGATCCTCACCTCCTGAAACACAGCTGCGTGAAGGAAATGTTATGCCAAAGTTCCCATCCTTTGCTTTGCAGATTTTCCAGTACCAAATTCAAACTGTCCATCCTTCAAGCTCCATCATCCAAAAAAATCTACCTTCCACCCATTATAAGATGCTCAGAGGCTCTGGGTTCTGCTACCCTTAAGGGAGTCCCACTGGAATGACATTACTCACACAAACCAATGCTACTCACTGAGCAGTCTGCAGGGGTGGGCTACCAAATCTGTGCTACAGGGACAATCTGTCCTGATCCTAGTGGAGTTTGTGTCTGGGGTCAGTGTGGAATTAAGCTAACTGAAGTAAAATAAAATCTCAGGAATAAGCCAGGCTTATAGAGAGAATTTGCTAAAGCACTAAAGCAGAGACACTTGCTCACTACACACTTCAGCTTTTCTCAATAATTCTGCTGGAGTTAGTCATGCTCCTTTACCTAGTCCTGCCTCTCTGCTTCAGTGAGTCCTCACTGAGAAAATGCTGACTTTTCCCCTGCCAAAAAATTAATGAAAATGAGGTGAAATCTCTGTCAAAATGTTCAACTACAAGAAAAAAAAATCCATCCTACAAAAGTAACAAAGCTTTTATTCAAAAACTCGGAACCACTGCATATAGGAAAGGCTTTTCTTTAGCATTTCACGTGCTCCAATATGAATTTCACTGTTGTAAAAACACTTTTGCTTTGAAAATGCTCAACTTGTTGATGTTTCATTTGACTCAGAGCAGAGTTCATTACATTAATGAGAACCAGGGTACACCAACAAGCCTTTTCATCAGATCCATGGTGAAAATCTGTGCAGCTTTGAGTTTTTGCACTATGTGCTTGCCCTGCCATTCCATCAGCTGTTTAATTAATCAGGACAACTTAAAAAATAAAACAAACAGAGGGAAGAACATGCACCCCTTTGATTATGGAGCCCCCAGGTATGTGAATCGCTTGGCTGATGCTCTCATGGGTCCTGCTGCGAGTGCTGCCGCTGACCTGAGGTCTCACAGGCTGCAGCTCTCTCAGTTCATAGTCAATAAAACCCAACACTGGAGACATTAATTCATTGTTCTTTTAATCTTATCATTCTTTTCTTCCAGGTTAGTTGTAACCCTGGTCACTTATATAATCAGTTCATGCACTTATACATGTGGGAGGAGCCGGCGTGAGGGCAGGACTGTCAGAGAGATTGCGGCTTCTCATGAAAGTGGTGGCTTTTGCCCCTCAAAGTGCAGGTAAAACCCTGCCCTTAGGTGTTATCTGTACCAGCAAAGGCATCTACCACAACCAGTGTGAGTGAAATGTAGCTGCTTTCATCACACTGCTGCTTCTCTGTGTGGATCACACCCTGCGCCGTTTGGAATGGTGTGAAAATAAACAGTAATTTTAAAAATTAACCTATTTGTTTTTCTCCAAACAAGACCAGTTCCCAGTGAATGTGCTCAGGCAGACACAAAGTGATGCTCCTGAAGTGTCTGGACCACATTTCCTTTATCTCTGGCCAGGTTCATGGCCATGGCTATAGATTGTCTCCAGGGGTCCAGTGACACACCTTGGAGTAGGACACAACCTGCAGCTACCTCAGGCCACCCTGTCTGCACTGGCATTGTCTCTTAACCTTTAAAATGTCTGGTATAGAGAAAGGATTGCTGCTAAGGAAACGCTAATGAAGGTAAAAAAAAAAAGACTCTTAAAATTATAAACAAACAAACAAACAAACAAAAATAGTGCACACAGCTATTGTTTTACATAGATGGAACTCAGAGCTGTGGGAGTGTTTCACATCCCACCCTTAGAACTACTAGTTCTACAACTTGATTTATCCTATCCATATTCACATGCTGATGTTGTTCCCTGTGATTTATGCTAGCCTGATGCTATTTTTCAAACATTTCCTTTTGAAGATGCAAGGCTTTTGGTCATGGCACTGCAGTAAAAAGGGACTGAGCAGTGAGAGCAGAAGCTGTGAGTAGCTCACTACGTGAGGACAGGACACTTGTGTCCTCAATAGAGAGCAGACCCTTTGGGAGCTCCTTTGATGTGCCATGAGCATTTCAGATAGGGCCACGTCCAAAAGGAGAGGGCCAGGGTAGCTGCCAGGTTTATGATTTCTAGGATGAGGACGGTATTCAAGAATAGTCCCCTTGTTTTCCAAAGACCATCAGATGAAGTCATAGGATGGGAGGGGCAAGGGGAGAAACAGAGCAACAGACAGAATATTTATATGTACTCAAAGGGGCAAAGATGTGCTCTGGCCTCTGCTCATGACTCCAGGGAAGGGCAGAAAGTTTGACATCTGGTTATTTGCTTTGTGCCTGTCACGCTCTTCAGACTGAAAACTGCCTGGAATTAATGGGCTGAAAGTCACTGCTCAGAGACATCAAAGATCTCTCCTCATGAGGACAAAGAGAGCTGCAAACCAGCCTGTTCCCCCTGTCCCAGCCAAGGGTTTCTGCCGTTTGCTCACCTTGCCACTGAGAAGGAAAACTAAGGTGGCATTTAACCCAGGCAGCTGCTAATTAGGAACTGCTGTCTTGCATGCTCCTCGTCTCTGATGCCTTTAATTACAAGGTGGGGCCTTTAGCTCCATTTGCCTCCTCCCAGGATAAGGAAAAGTTGGAGAGAGTTAAAACATCTCACCTGGGACAGGTTTCCTTGTGTGACTGAGTACTGTACAGACAACATGCCGAGAACAGATCCACATCTCCGTGCTCTGCTGTGCCTGCACATGTGCTGCCCCTGCATACCAGGCCTGGGTTAACTTTGCTCCAGTTTGCCCCTCTCAGAACAAGGATGTGGCTGGAATACCAGGACTGAAGACACAGCAGCACTGGCATGTGGCATCTCCCAGCCTCTGTGCTCCTGCCAGCTCTCTGCCCTTACCCTAATCCAGGCCCCTGGGCACATGGTACAAAGCACTGAGCAGTGCAAGGTTCAGATACCTGCAACCCTTGGTGTTCATTCTCACCCCTGTGCCCTGCCAAAATGTGCCTATAGTCCCTCTTTCCCACTTGTTTTGATAAAACTGCCCAGAAAGTCCTGCAAATCAAGGAAAGAAACTGGTCCAGCTTGCAGAAAAGAAGTCTCTACTCCAGTTTACAGCCAAGTCTTGGCACAGGGCTAGGAATAGCACGGTGCTTCCAGCAAACAGTTTATGACATAAATGCATTGCTTTAAATCAATCTGCAGGACAGCTCATTGTGGCTGAGCATGGTTTGATTAGAGACTAAATAAAATGGTCCCAGTGCCAACGAGACACTTTGCACAAGCATCACCGGCCTTTGAAATAAAAACCCCTGACCAGAGCACCTGCACTACAGACTGTGGGCAATTCAAGAAAAAGACATTTCCAAACCAAGACCTAAAGATAGAAAGGATGCACTTGGAAAAGGGATCCCTAAACATATCCTTCTGTGGTAGGCAGGATGTGGACATAACCCACAATTGTCAGTCCTTGTTCTTAACCCAAGGCATCCGTGTGACTTAGAACTGGTCCTTGGTGTTAAACTGAAGTCTGCACATACTGTTAGGGTTCAGACAAGACCAACAACCATGACAGATCTTGATTTTATCATATTGAGAACTAAACACATGTAATTATTCTATTCTTAACTAAATACTAAGCTGAGCAGACTGGCTGCTCTCTTTCCAAGCAGTAAGTGTGGATATAACCCTGTCCCACAGACAGATTAATATGGGCAGCAGAAGCTGGTGGGTTTAGAGGGTCAGGTATTTTCCAGAAAATAGCATTACCTTCATCTGCACAAGACTTAAGTTGGATCACAGAGTTAACTTCATATACCTGTGTACATATGTGTAGTCTAAGAATGTGGCATGACTCCCTCAACAAAGGGGTTTTACCCCAAAGCTTCCCATTTTTAGTGGAATTCAGAAGACCATCTTCTCAACCAGTTCAACCCAGTCTGGGATGGCTGACACCCAGCAGGACAATGGTGAATATTGACTGATCCTCAGATGCTCAGCCTGTTTGTTCTGGGAGAGCAAAGGCTGTGCCAGATCAGAGGAAGTTGGTGGGAGAAGGGTCTCAGTGCTTCTCTGCATCCACATCAGCATTTTGCAGAGTTGCTTTTCAGACTTACTAAAGGTACAATGTTAATGTAGTCAAACATTCAAAAGATGGATGGGTGAGCTAAAACATGTGAAAAAGGAAGAGCTGCTCTCATTTCTGAAAACAAGGCACCTTGTATTTGGCAGGAATATGCACCCAGCATCTCAGATGTTTTCCCTATGGCTATGGTTTACAAAAATATCCATGCTGGCTGCAGAGTTTTAATCTTCCCTCTAGAGAAGAGCCACCAACTCACTACAAAAAATCCCATGCCACACAATCTTTGTTTCATGTTGCTTTTCCTGTTCAGAAACAGAGACGTTTCCATCTGCATCTGCTAACAAATCCTAACACACCTTCCCCACACTAAAAGCTAAAACAAGTAACTTTGATCTTACTCTCTCCCTACACTATTCAAGCCTTTGCATTGACCAGCAAACAAAACTGTCTTCTCGATGCGTGGGATCATCTCTGCCCTTTGGGAGACCTATCAGAGCAGAAAACAGCAGCTTGCAAGGGACACATCTGCACAGCTGTGAGAGGGCAAGAGCACAGACATCACTGACTTCAGCTTCATTTACTGGAAGTCATGTGCCTCTGCGTGGAAACGCCACCAAAGTTCCCAACTCTTCGCATAATGGCAAGAAGTGGCTCTGTGATACTGAAATAGTGTATCTATCTGGGTTTTCAACAGGAAATCTATTTTGGGACCTAGAAGGAGGACTCCTTAACCTTCCCTCTTGGAAAGAATTGTTGATGATCTCACTGCATGGCTATCAGTGTCCTGGGCCAAATACTCCTTATGCTCTTGGACTTCTGATCAGCTAACAAAGCAGATGCACGAACTAATTAAAGAAGCAGAGTCTGTGTTTTCTGCTTCTTAGAGCTCTATATTCAGTAGCTGGTACATGACACCTCGTGAGCTGATGCTTGTCTGTCTGTGATCTAAGATGAAAGAAACATTCACCAAATAATCCAGGGGGATGGGAGACTGAACACTCTTTGCTAGGGCTGTTTGAACATATGGAGAAACAAAATCAATTGCAGAATCCCGGATTCATGGGCACTAGTTCTCAGGAATGCTATTAGGAAAATAACCTGATCCCTTCTGAGTGGAAATATTTCATACCTGAGATGACATCACCTGGAATGTGTAATGCAATTTTGCAAGAGGGCAGACTCTGAGACCAAGTTCCATACACCTTTTCAATCTCTATTTATGGCAGCATATTTAATCCTATAACATATTTCATAGGAGGCAAGAGACTAAAACAAAGTTGCCTTGGCTTAACACAGAAAAAAAAGCATAAGTAATTTCAATGCCACTGGCATGTCATCTACTTACACTCTCAAGAAATATTACAAGGCACACACAAGGAACATCATTAAAAATAAAGCAAACTAACCTGTAATTTAGAAAAGAAACCTTCTCTTCCCTGGGTTAATTATTAACTGGTTAAGAATCTGTCAAGGCCTTCTTAACTATTAACAAAGAGTTGGTGAGACTGGGACAGAATCCCAGACCAAACTGCACAATTTAATGACATGACAATCTGAAATTTATTGCTCTCCTTGTGCAAACATTGATCTGCAGTTGCACAAAACCACCTATCCCCCAAAGCTCTAGTTGGAGCTCAGAGCTTGAGGTCTACAAACACTCTGCAGGAGCTATTCCCCAACACACCACAGTAACACAGGAGTAAGGTGACCATAGAAACTTCTGACACAAACACTCAATGAGGATCACATTCCCATACACCCAGTATTGAGAAACATATTTGACTGAGAAAGACCATAGAATCATGGAATGGTTTGGGTTGTAAGGGAGCTTAGAGATCATTTCATTCCAACTCCCCTGCCATGGGCAGGGACATCTTCCACTAGATCAGGTGTTCAGAGCCCCATCCAACCTGGCTTTGAACACTCCCAGGGATGGGGCAGCCA
Source organism: Scytalopus superciliaris (assembly GCA_013400415.1). Classification (NCBI taxonomy): domain Eukaryota; kingdom Metazoa; phylum Chordata; class Aves; order Passeriformes; family Rhinocryptidae; genus Scytalopus; species Scytalopus superciliaris. Next base: position 598,294 of record VXBX01005749.1, read on the forward strand.
CAGCTTCTCTGGGCAACCTTTGCCAGGGCCTCACTATCCTCACAGGGAAGAATTTTTTTCTAATATCTAAGCTAAACCTACTCACTTGTCCATTTTAATATAGAAAACATACAACTTATCTAGCAGGAAGCCAACAGAAATTACATGCATGGTAGAACAAGTGCTGGGAGAAATAATGACCAGGAAAGCAAACCTCTGAGCCTTAAATGGTCACAAATGGTTATAGTTGGGGAAGAAAAATAACAAATGGCAACTGAGAGCAGTGACTCTCCTACACCAGGTGTGCAGCCACCTTCTCCATCTCTGCTTGACTCTCAAAGCTCCTTGAGAGCATCAAGTTTTCAACAACAACTTCAGAGGCTTGAACAAAAGAGTTGCCTGAAGCAGACTTTGAGGGTATAAAATAAAATATAATTGGATAAAGTAAAGTCTAAATAAAATAAATAAAATACTGTTAGTGTTGGATAAAATATAGTCTGTATGAAGGCCAAGCATGTCAGTTTGTATTGCAGCTTCTGGAGAGGTGAGTGCTCCTGCTTGTCCCTGGCACCCTGCAGATGCTTTTGAACCTGGTGTCTCATTTTTCATATTCACTAGACCTCCCTCACATCAGGATATTGGAGTCTTTAGGAGAAGTCCACTTCTGGGTACATGTATCTTGCTGAATTTTCCTTGTAGCTACAATTTGATTCTGATTCTGTGTCTTACTGAGTCCCTCTCTAACAGTCATTGCAACCAGAGTTCAACTCCACTTAGAGGTGAGACTCTGGGTCCATTTAAGAAGTTCTACAGAAGAATCTTTGTAGCCACTTGGTGCTCTTTGTGCAAAGACTTCAGAAATGGTGGGGATTAAACTCCCCTACTAAAGCTTGCTTTTAGTATTTCTAGGGAGATGTCCAGCTGTGCTTTATGGAACATCCCTCTGGGCAGCTTCTACAGAGATGGAAGAATCTGAGAACCTGACAATGCAACCAACTGGCCCAGATTCATGTCATATACAATAATTGCTTGTGTGAGTGGAAAGAAAAACTAAGTGCAATTTGTTCATCACCAGACATACGTCTCTATAAAATAAAAGGATTCCGTTCAATACAAGACTCCTTTGGGCAAGGACGTGGCATTTGAGTTATGTCTGTGGGCACGAAACACATGTCTGATGTACCATAAAAATAAAGATGTTCTCTTACCCATTATCTACAAAATGCAAAAGAATCAGCCTTGCTGGAAAGCTGTGTTTTGACATTTCCTTTCCCCTGCCACTCTCATGGGTATCCTTTGGGCTGGTCCCAAATTAAAGCTGAAAAACATTCTCTGCCTCTTCCTTTTCAACTTCATCTTCAGATTTGGAAGTTTCTGTCCTCCCTGGGGGGCATTTATGATCTTTGACATGCACAGCCTCTTCAAAGCCTGCATGAGGGCAAGGATAACCATTGTGCTGACTGGTAAAAATCTGATTTACTTTGTGTTGTCCTTAGAAATTTCAAGCAATGCTGTATTTTGGTCACTGAGAATGTCTGTGGTAGAAAGCTGAATTTTCATGCAGATCCAGCTGTATCTAAAAACTAATGACAACAATCTGGAAGGAAATCTTGCTGCAAGCCTTACTGGAAGGATCTCAAGCAAACTAGATCTTTCAGCACTGTAAAAACAAGCCAACTCCCAGCTGCAGGTGGAGATCAGATAAGGGAAAAAACATTGTGAGTAGAAAAAGCCTTTACATCATCATGATTTTTTTAGTATAGTTATCTTAGTTTTCACCTCCAAGTGGACATAATAAATTGTGTCTTCTTTCAGGATCCTTCAGCTGAAAAATGCCCAGCTACACTCCTCTCGGAAAATGGGTTTTCCTCCCCACCGTCTGGAACATGCTCTTCTGAACTAGGAACAATTACTCTTTTCCCCATTGATTTTATCCCTTTCCATTTGAAAAATATCATCTTGTGCAACTTCCTCTGTTTTTTAGGGGCCACATGCCAGAACAGCTCTGCCTCGTTCATCTCCCTTTCCAAAATCAGCATCAATACTTCCCATCAACACTAAGGACACCCTGGAAACACAACTTCTTCATCAGTACAGCATGCTCTGCTCTGCTCACAGAGGAGAGTATGAGTTCCACAGGGTCCCACTGACTTGTTTTTGGGCTGCTGTGACGGTCAGGAGGGAGTGCACCAGGTCAAGATGCTCTCCTGTTCTAATCCTATAAACTGCTGAAATGACCCCGCTGTATTTTTCCCCTACCTTGGATTGTCCCCTGGAACAGAGAGTCAGCGACTGAGATGGAGTTGTTGTGGAAGCATAAGGTGATCTGAAACCCAGCTGACAATTTTTGATAGTTTGGTAAACACGTGCAATGCGTCAAACCAGAGGAAAGGAGGGGAGCAACTCAGTAACAGAGCAGCTGCAGTTGTTTTTAGTTATTTTCTTAACAGTACCCACATCTCCCAAATGCAGTTTCCTCCAGGCTCTTTACTACTCTGCTCTAGGTGATTGTCTCTCACACAAATACCCACCTGAGAACACTTTTCCACCTCCTTCTCTCTCCTTTATAAATGCCTTCAGAAAACAAATTTCTTTTTCACTTACATTTTCCTTATGGGTAGTCAACAGAGACATTTGTCTTGTTCTCCTGCCTCTCAGCATCCATACTCATGCCTAGGGACACTGGTGGATTTTGCACTCTGGTTTATCTGGTGTAGAGCCCACCTACCCCTTACCACAGCAAAAAGAGAACTCCTCTTTACATGAAGTAAATTGTCCCATTGACCCCAAGTGCCTACACAGAATGTGCATCTGGCTACACTCTCTGCAGCTGGAAATACAGACGGACATGTAAAAGGTACGTGACTCCAGGGAATATTGAAAATAACCATCAACTTCCATGGCTCTTACCCTTCACTAGATTCATTCGCCTTGTGGCCATACATGTTAAAAATGTCATCTCCCTCTTACAGAAAGTCTCTCAGAGAGGAGAATGCCAACTGAACACACATAGAAAGGCCAAAGTTTCGATTGCCAAAGTCTCAAGATTCCTGAGGACAGAGTCTAAAACCAGCTGGAGCCCACATCCTGCTCCCATTCCACCAGGATTAACCCCAAGAACTGTTCTACTCATTGGAACTACCTTTTGTTCTGTTAAAAGAATGAAAAATTAAAAGCAGGACCAATGTCAGTGAATTTCCACTATTTTCCTGGATGCTGTTAGAGGTTAATTCATGGATGTGGGATTCAAGAACACCATATCAATCCCCAGTGCAATCTGCGGGATGAGATTGGAAAGGAAGGTCTAGTTTACAAAGCTGGCTGCATCTGGGATCTGACCTCCTGTTTGGAGATCTGAGAGCTACGTTGGCGGGCAGCAAACCCAGCCTTTCCTTGGTCTGATAGTACAGCAAGCAAGCATGAAGGCAAAGAAAGCTCACAGCTGTTGTTACAGAGCAGGAAGAATCTGGAAAAGCAAGAAATCTTCCCCCCACGCCCTCATCCAAAAGGACTTTGTGCTCATTAAGTCAGAATTTGCTGACAATTTCCAAAAGCATGGCGTGACCTGGGGGACACCAGGCAGTGATACTGATCACCTTGCTGCCTTAGTCACATCTGACTCTGCTTATGAACCACAGGATTTTACAAGGCAATGAGAACTAGTGCAAGATGATCTCAGACTATTCCTGATGTCTTCACTAAGACAAATCTTTTTGTGATGGTACTGATATCCCTGACTAATCCCCCTGTACAGGATGTTTGAGTGGCTGTGCAGCCCCATGGACTGCTGACTTCACCTTCTATTTCATAAGCCTCAGTCACTCTATTTGCAAGAATTATTTACAAGAATTCCTGGTTCAGTTCACAAATCTGTGCATTTGCGCAAAGTGGTCAGGAAGGTTTTCTTGAAACCATGTGATTACATCAGGCATTCTACAGTATCACCATCCACCCAGGACCTGAAACAATGGTGTTCAGGTTTCAGCCCTACAAACACCTCTACATTCATAGAATCATGGAATGGTTTGTATTGGAAAGTACCTTAAAGATCATCTCATTCCAATCACTCTGCCATGGGCAGGGACACCTTCCACTGAACCAGGTTGCTCCAAGTCCCACCCAACCTGGCCTTGAACACTCCCAGGGCTGGGGCAACCACAGCTGCTCTGGGCAACCTGTGCCAGGGCCCCACCTCCCTCACAGGGAAGAATTTCTTCAACTCTAGTTCATTTGTTCAGGGATATTTTCTGTTATTTGAAAATAGGTCATCTCAGTGATCCTGGTGTTTTCATGTCCCTCTCTGCCTGGTACACCATAAACTTCTGGCCTCACAATGCACCTCACCATGTTGACCTGTAATTGAGACCCCTCCCACACCATTACACTCCATCCAGCTCCAGATTTGACTCTACGCTATAACTTTTAAGGTGTTTAAGCCAGGTTTGAGTTGGAACCCACTAAACAAGAATCTATTGCCAGGAAAACTTCTTCAAAACACCTTAGAGCCCTAATACATGCTAAAGAAACGATTCTGTCTCTAAAGCAAACAAACAGCAATGAAACCATGAATACAATTAATTTGCATTTAACTTGCACATGCATTTGCCAGAATCACCCAGCCATGCAAAGCTGACATACCTTTTAGACCCTCTGTTGAGAGTCTAAAAATCCAGACCTTAATTCAGAGAGCAGATTGAAGACTATTTTCTGTGTTATTTTTACTTGTTTTCTAGTAAGAGAGATCTTCATCCATCAAAAGAATACCCTTTTCTACACATATTTATCCCTAATCCCCTGCCAGGTCTTCAGAAAGCGTTGCTGTGGAGACTGGAGAATGGTCATAAGCTCCAGCGTGGCACAAAGAAAAGGACTGAGGTTGTGCTAGCCCCCATTCCAACTCTAAAAAGCTTTGCCTGTGATGAAGGAGGATCTGGGCTGATAAGTGGAATTTGGGGACCTACCAGCTGCTCTCAGATTGGCTCAGCAGAGGCCCAGAGCCCAGGGCTCACAGTGGGATAAACCCTGCACAGCTGCAGTGGTCTGAGCTAACCCCCCATGGCAGGGGGTTGGAACTGGATGATCTTTAATGTCCCTTTCAACCCAAACCATTCTGTGATTCTAACAACCTTTGAAGATAATCCCAGGCTTTACACTGGTTTCACTGTGCTTAAAATGACAGCAAAAGTCAGGTCTTCTCCTCCACTCCAGTGCTTTGAATTACCAGTTTTTCTCAGGGGGAGAAGAAACCTGATTAAGTTCCCTGTTAGGAAAGAGACCAAAGCAAACATGGGTTCTGAAATCCTCTGACTCTTTTGTGTGAAGGTGCATGTCTTTACCTCTGTGATGGTGTTCAGATCTGGAAAAGGAAAGGGTGGAAAAAAAGATTTTTAAAATCTAACTTCAAGACCCATGATCTTGTTACCAAGGTATTTAGGATGTTAAAAAAGACAGACTTCTGTGGGTGGAAATGAGCAAAAAGATCAACTGAGACTCTAGTTTCATGTAGCTGTCTTCAGCAGAAGATAGCATGAGAGGGGAAAAATTTCCCCATGCAAGAAAGACAGAAGATGAAAGCAAGCAACCTAGGGAAGAGAATGATCCTGACACCAGAAGATCATCTGCTCCTTAACAGTAGGCTGAAGGCTGTACCACTTCTTTTTAGGAATTGCCATAGACTAGGAAGTATCTCAAGTGACCTAAAAAGATATATAAGTATATATGCATATAAAATATATATATACACACATATACATATACATAGAGAAGCTATATATAAGGATAAATCCCTGCAGCCTTTAAGGCTTAAAGCCAACTCACTTCCTGCTGTGCTCAGTCATTGAAGCTCCCCAGCCCTCAGGACTCCAGACTTGCTAAAATTGGGTAGCTCCAGATCACCATTTTAACTAAATCCTATTTTCTGAAGAAGCAGAATGCATCTGAGACCCCAGCTGAAGAGCCGCCTCTTCTCTTGGCACACAAGAGTAGCTCATGGGAACCACAGGTTCCATCTTGGATGTTCCTAGATAAAGGATGCAGTCTACAAAATGGGATCTGTTGCTTTGGTGAAACTCAAATTCCCATTTAAAGCAGGGGCAGCTGTCTTGTACTCTGTATCACAGGAAGAACTTGTGAGCTCCTTGCAAACTCCCTGATGCAGCCTTGAGTCACATGAGTTTGGGGTGTCACTAGCTCAGATCATGGGCATGTTTAAAAACTGGGGTGGCATAAGCAGCAGGCTGCAATCCTGAGGCAGCTGCAGAAGGCCAAAATATGAATAGGTCAAAACACACCCAGTCAAAGACCCATATTCAGTGATAGACCTGCAAACCACAGCTCCTCAAAGCACAAACTGTTGTGATTGGAGACAAAACTCACAAAATTCACAGGCACAGTGGAAGACTATCAGTTTTTTCCATTAACAGCACTGGGTCCTCATGCCTTGGTACTGCACAGCAGTGTCTTTGCAAGGATACAGCCCAACACTGCTCTCCACAGAGCACAAAGGCAGGTTTTTCAGCTCTCAGGAACACCCTTTCCTCATTCCCAGGGAGATGCTGCAAGAAGGAGTGAGGACTAGGCAAGACATGAGGAGACAGAACCTCACTGGTTTTGAACCTGCAAATTCTGCAGTCCCTAGGTCTGACAGAAAGGAGAGTCTCCTGTTGCCTTAATATCGAACTTGACATATCGAACTTGACAATAACACTGACATATTTCCCCCTCTACACTTAGCAGCCACATTACCTGGCACTAATGTGTGCTGTCAGGAGTAGCTCTGTTACATGACAGAACAGTGAGAATATTGAGTTCTCATGTGTTTGCTTATGCTTTTTTTTTTTTCCCCTCTTCCCTTCTTTCCAAAACACTCACACAATTTTTTGCAACATAATCTTATCTCCCTCCTGGGCAATGCTATCAGCTGTCATCCTGCATCATGTGCTTCTGCCTTTGCTGGATCACTTACACACCCCACACCACTTTCCCCAGGTCTGTCACAGTTATTAAAACCTCATAACAAGCTGCTTTGCGTTTAATCCCATCTGTCATCAGATCCTGTTTAAACACTAAGAATTACCACTTTAATGCGACTACTTCCTAAGACATGACAGCTTTCTTCCACTGATCTCAAAGAGTTCTGCAAAAGAAGCTGAGCATCCCTGAGCCCCTTTCTCTATATGGTAATTGATGCAAAATGAAATAGGACAGCCCAAGCAAAATGAACAACGCAGGATAACAACACACAAAATCTGGAAAGACCACAGTTCCAAGTTTGAATACATGCACCAGTAAGAAGAAATCCCCTTTACCCCAGCACAGGAAATGGACATGGACCCATTGGACTGAGCCCAGAGAAGGCCACCAGGATGGTTAGAGGATGGAGCACCTCTGCTTTGAGGAAAGAGTGAGACAATTGGGATTGTTCAGCCTGAAAAGGGAAAGCTCCAGAGTGATCTAATTGTGGCCTTCCAGTATCTGAAGGGAGCCAACAAGAAAAGTGGAGAGAGACTATTTACAAGGGCACAGAGTAACAGGGCAAGGGGGAACAGCTTCAAACTGACAGAGGCTAGGTTTAGATTAGATGTTAGGAAGAAATTCATTACTGTGAGGGTGGTGAGGCCCTGGAACAGGCTGCCCAACAGGCTGCAGGTTGTTCCCATCACTGCAAATGTTCAAGGCCATGTTGGATGGGGCTCTGAGCAACCCAGTTTAGTGGAAGGTGCCCCTGCCCATGGCAGGGGGTGGAATGAGATGAGCTTTAAGGTCCCTTCCAACCCAAAGCATTCTGTGATTCTTTTCACAGCCACAGAGAAGTGGTGTCAGCCCACACAAGCACTCCCACACTGCTCCAAGATCTATCCTGAGCCTGCAACACAGGCTCAGGTTTAGCCCATTCAGGTCCCCCCATCCCTGGGGCAGAGCGTAGGGCAGGTGGCTGAACAAGCCAACAGCACATTATTTTGTAAGAGAGAATGAAAGAAATAATTGGGAAAGTGCGTTTGTTATTATTCATTAAATGTACCAGAGCTGCCTTACGTGCTAAATGTTCTTACCCTGATGATCTTACCACCTAATTAAAGTAGACTGATGAAGTACGATAGAAGCGATGTGTTAATACATCCAAACTACCAATGGAAAATTGAGGCAAAGAGAGCACACGTATGTATTACCTACATGAAATACAGAGAGATCATGAAGTTCTGTCGGAAAACCAGCCCTGTTCCTGCAGATCAAAACACTCCTTCCTCCCTTTGAAACTTTGTGCTCGGATGACACATTTGCAATGTCCTCCTTGCCAAACTAATTACCTGCAGTGCAGTGCAGGCCAACAGATTTGGAGAGTCCAAGATTCCTGATCAGTGAAACTGGTATCTAACAAGTACTAAAGCTGGGGAGGTTTTGGTAGTTGTCCCAACAGAAAAGCTGGCCTGGGGCCACTTTTGGAACTGAACTTCAATCAAGCTTTCTGGAAGGACTTATTTATATTTATATGGGACGATGACACCAAACATTGGGATACCACAAGAGAGCTGGTTCTCATGGAGTTTTCCATCCTACTTTTAGGATATTCAGACTGTCCAATGGTCCAAAGGCCTTTGAAAGAACTCCAACTCTGTAGCTTTTGGGTTTCCTCCAGAAATTAACAGGAGAAATAGGCAGATTTCTCAGATTACAACTCCAGTTCCTAATACTCCATCCAGATGAAAATGTCCAGGTTAGGTACTTCATAGACTAAGTCAGAACCTGTGTATCATAGCCAAGGAAAGGAGTTCAGATTCATGTTTGGCTGTTCAGTCCCTACCCTACTTATGTTGGTGTATTAATTACTATGCATACTCAAAATGCTAGGCATGTAAGTGTTAGATAGTATTGCGATGAAATCCTTGGCACCCGTACCACTGGCCGTAAATCTTGTGAACAAATTCCTTGCGATTTAGCTCCTACTTCCAGCCAGACTGGAATCCCCAAAGGACGGTGTCTGTCAGGAGCTTGACATCAGAAATTGCAGACGGCTACAAAAATGGAAACAACTTCAAGAAAAGCCAACCTAGTTTGTTTGTTATTTTTATTATTCAGACTTCTCAAGAAATCCAGATTAAGGCCAATTCATAATTCTGGTCTGGTTCCTGCTTTACCCAAATCCACTTGCCCTAAACACAGCAAGAGGACTGGATCCTACTTCCATCCACTTGAGAAGAAGAAAGATCAAGCCCAACAGTCACATTAAAAACCACAAAACATGCTAGATCTTTGGATTCTGGTTCATCAGCCACATCCTAAACAAGAGTCCATCCAGTTTCAACGATGTTTGGACAAGCCGAATCACTGTTTGATATTTAACCAAACTATTTGATGGTTCAACAGCAAAATTCCTCCGATTGCAAGCAATGCTGAGTTGCCAAGTTTTACACAAAAGAGAGCTGTGTATGACTCGTCTGACACAGAGGTGGGTTGGGATACAACCTGTTCCTCACCGCACAGCCTTTTGCTCACACGGAGGGAAAGACCCTCTCCCCTACTGAAAGGTGGGGAACGAGGTGGCAGCAAGCCAGGAGAAGGATTTGGTGGAGAGGCTGCAAGGCAGGTTCGACCAGCTTGATGCTGAAAGACAGACAGAAAGACGACCAGCTGGCAAGCGCGCGTAGGTGGGGAGAGTCATGTTGTCCATGTTTGCCAAAGGGGCAGAGAATAACACATGTTCCTGTGTCTCAGTGGAAGGGGAAGTTCCCAGAAGCTTGCCTCATCTGTCTTTCTATTCTTAACCCTTCTCTGGCACCCTCTCAAGTCTGGTTATTGATAGAGGATCAGCTCTGCAGAAAAACAATTTGGGAAAAGCAGCCCTCCCTAGGCTGGCAGTGAGCAGGCCCTTTTTGCTTCTCCAGCACCTGAAGGGCAATGGGCAAAATGGTTTTTCCAGTATGAAGACACGTGAACCAACCCCAAAAGCCTTGTTTATAGAGAAATGGGTTACAAATGTAAACAAGGAATAACTGCTTTCAGAGATGGGTCCTCACCTTGGCCAGAGCTCTCTCCCCTCTGTAATCCAGTTAATGCTCCACTTGCTGGTCCCTGGCTCAGCAAGTTGTCTCACACATTGTAAAGAACAATACAGTGTTTCAGAGAATGGAATGACTCAGATAAATATTTACAAAACTAAAGGAAGGTGCACTGGCTCCGTGCTTCATCTAATCCAGTGCAGTATTGTTAAATGGAAGATGTTAAATTGTACCCAGCAGCGTCTTGTCAGACCCCTGGTCAGAACTATCATCTGTAGACATCTAAAGGTCTCATTAAATGTGTCCATGCCCAGAAAGTCCTTCTGGCAGCCTGGATCCCACTTCTCATCATGCTTTTATCCCGCAAGCAGGGGAAGCTTTTATCCCACAAGCACAACTCTTGCTGACCTGGCTTTGAGCAAAGGTAAGACTGAAAGGTCTCCAGAGGTCTGCCAAATTTGGCGACTCTCTGCTGCTGTGAATGACCTCCAGGTACTGACTTGCATCAAAGCTAGAGGGATGCAAACCCTCAGGTCTGAGGTAAAAAAGCCTAAAACCCATGTAAAATTCCCAGGGCAAGAAAGAAGCTTTCAAAGCAACAGACTTAAAGGGATTTTAAAAGAATTTTTTTTCTTCTGGGAAACAAATATTCAGCTCTCTCTGCTTTCCTCTTCATCATTCCCAGGTCACTGCTGTGAGATACTGTCATGACAAGGAATTTGACCACAAGGGCTGGCACAGTCCGTGCTCGACTCCACCTCAGGTTTAGGACAAGCTGTAAATCTGGAGCACAGACAAGAGGTCATTGCTCCTTCCTAAATTCCCAGATGCAGCACTCAATGAAGTTAAGAAAAAGCCATGGCAGGACTGAGGGGAAAACTTCTCCCTGCCTTGCAGGGTGATTTCTTTAGGAAGCAGACTGGCCTTCAGGGGCTGTGGTCATTCGGTCTCGGGGTTATTCCTAGTTGCTTTTTCAAATTGAATGGAAATTTCCAGTATTTGTCATTCCAGCTTGGAAAAATGTAAACTGATCCCCTGATTGGCTTCTTCTTAAAAGCTTGGAGAACTTCAGCTTCCTGCAAATTAACTATCAAAGCTGGGAGGGACAGGAAACGGGGATGGCAGATTGGGGCACTGTTATAAAGTTAATGAATACAAAAGTACTTTTCATCTCTAGACCTGAAGGAAGTTTACAACAGGTTATTTTCCTCCACTACAGATGGAAGGCAAGGAAAACCTGTCAGTGGGTTGAGGAGAGACAAGCAAGGAGGTGAAAGAGCAAGAAGGAGACCTGCTCCTCTTGCTCCCAGCATGTGCTGCCCAAACCAGACCTAGGCAAGGAGCAGGAGGAGACCAACACACCAGAAAGCCATGGACTCAAAAATCTATGTCAGGGGGAGCTGGAAGGAATGGAAGGGGATAAAACAGGGGATAGATTAAATAGTGATCTCCCATTCCATCCCCTGGTACAACAAAAAAAGCTGGGACAACCCAGCAAGGAGGTCTGGTGTGCCTGTGCTCATCCTGTTTGGGGGTGAGCATGGCTGAGGGGAAGAGAAAAACAATGTACCGAGGAGGGTACAATTCTCTCCAGGTTCACACGTAGCAACATTGCAAGTTTCTATAGCAACACCAGAATTATTTTTAGCATTAGTCACATTTTAACAGTAGCAACCCAACATGGAGCTGGGGTGGAGGGGCTGCGTTTCACCCTCCCAATGCTTTTTCCTTTCCGAAGCACACCCTGACAACTGTTTAAGTGCATGTACACAAACCAGCCATGCCTACAAATAAACTCCAAAGCGGAAGGCGTCAGGCAGAAAAGCCCTTTTCTTTCCCCATGAGGCTCCTTTGTTGATGTCCCTTCGGTGAGGGCTCGGAGCCTGCAGTCCCCAGGGACAGCGGGGCCACCCAGCCCACAGAGGACACTTCCAGGGCGTTCTTAGATTGCCTTTTAGACATGATGGTTTCCATAAACATACAGGAGAGAAGAGAGAAATGGTGTGTCTTTTTTTTTGCTACAGTGTGCCATGGCAGCAAGGAAGGGGCTGAGTGATGGCTCTTACAGAAGGGCTGTGTCCAGAGGGGCACTGGCTGCAGGTAACTGTGGCAGGAGGAGGGGAAGGCAGCACATAAGGGTGCAAAGTGAAAGGAAAGCTGAAGAGCATCTTCCCAAGCACCAGAGCCATGGGGGGAAATGCCCACACTGCTGAAGTGCCCCGGTGTGTCGCCTTGGAGAGGGGGAACAGCGGGATCAAGTTTGCAGCTAAGATCTCTGACTCTACAAATATACAGAAGGCCAAACAGATACACCTTTTCAGCTCTAAAAACGAGCAAACATCTTCCACAGTGCCAGTCCCTATGGCTGTGACCAGGTGACCAATTCCTTGGAAATTCTTGTTCTACAATACCCAGTGCAGCACGAACGACAGCCTTGCTTAGCTGCTAATGGAAGCCTGAGACAAACAGAGCAGATCCATGGCAGACTTGGCCAAGAAAAAGCAGGAATACAAATTATAACATCTCCTAAGTATCTCTTACCCACCCACGCACCCACAGACAGTTCCTATTGCCACTCAGAACAACCCAAATCATTAGTAATAAAAATGTGTGCTATGATAATTAACAGTGTCCCTTGCATGCAGTTTCTTTCATGCTAAGAAAAGCCACTGGTGCTCCACAAGTCATTTGGCCACTGAACTTCAAGCAGTTTTTCATGGGGTTTAGCCCACTCTTCTATACACAGTCTCATACCCTGCCCTTCTTGGAGAAGTTATATGTTCCTTGACATTGGCCTGAGATCAAGTCAGGAAAAGGAAATGGAATCTTTCCCTTTCTGTGGATCTTAACATACCTTAATTTATCATGTAAATATTTCATTGCCCTGTCACTTCCAAGAGGAGGTGAGCCTGAACTGCCCTTCAGGCTGGGAGCAGGGAGATGTTCCCAGGCTGTGTCTTAGCAGTGTAATAACATCCTTTACAGTAAGAACTGCTGAAGAGACAGTAGTGCATTGGTCTTCCCATCCTCCAAACTGCCTGCCTCCTTTTACTGCCAGTAAGTTGCTTTTTCTCCAAGGCCTGTGGATCCCCACCTATTCACAGAGTATAAAAAAAGATAAAATCACCTACTACAGAGCAGCTTACATATTTAACAGGAACCATTAAAGGGAATACCTCCACTAGCAATGCTTAAGAATACACAGACTAAATCAGATTTTAAACACCCATCAAGTAAGCCAGATTCTGATCATGTCCATGGAAAGTAATCTCTGTTCTTTCTCATCTCGAGATGACTCACTTCTGCTTGCTCCAGAGTCCCTACCAAATGAGGTACGCTATGAAGTCCTGCTTGGAAGAGGTCCTGGAAATGGCCACAGCAGTCTATTGCAGCAGGAAACAAGTTTTCCACCTTTATTTTCCCTACTGAATACAATGTTTGCCACACCATCCACACCACTGCATTCAAATGGCCACCTTGCTATCTAGGGACCACCACTCATTGTTCCCAATACCACTAAACCACTGAATTCTCTCTGGCACCTTGTTCAGAGGAGGACTGTGCCCAGAAGGACTGGAGAAATTGGTCCCTTTTTTGCCCCTTGGCTTGTACAATCTGCGAATCCCTCACATATTCTGGAACAGGCAGCAAGTACAAATGCCCCTGGGGAAAGGCCAAGTTTGTGTGCAAGTTAATTGCCCAAATCCCAGCATCCAAAAAAGCCACAGAAGCTCCTTAGAGACGAGCCTGCTGCCTTGTGAAATTATGGATGCTGCGTTACCACTTCAGTAAGTACTCAGTGTCCCCAAAAAAAGGGGAGGTTGATTAAAACAATTTGCTCTTCAGCCTTCGTCCATCTGCTAAAACACACTGATCTTTCCCTGAGAACGGTTCAGCGCAAGCCAAGTCAACAGGAGCAGAGAAGACGGGAAAAGCTTGGATAATTGGGCTGTCACTGCCATAAGGGAACCGTATAATCTGGGAGAGGGGAAAAAAAAAGGCCTGGTGGCTGCCTGCCAGGAGGGCTGTCATAGCCACAGGTGAGCTAATATTAGGCTCTGGGAATGGAGTCAGAATGAGCCATTTGGGCTGATCCTACGCCGGCTTCTGCACGGCACCAGAGACTGGCTCCCAGTACTCGGCCCCGCACATCGCTCCGTGTTGGGACTGTGTTATCTGGGAGCTATTTTCAGGCTGTGCCAACAAGCAGCAGGAAGCCCCACGATGCCCCAGCTGAGTGGCAGCCAGTGGTGCTGCTGCCATCACCCTTTGAAACCCTCAGCAGCTGTCACCTCTGGATTTGGCATCCCTCCCCCATCCCTACTGCGATGATATCATCTGCTTTTCTGACTGCGTTTCAACATCTACCTAACACTGAGTTATGTAAATTCCCACGATAAAGAAAATCTCAGCAGGGCACAGGGAATTTAAGGATGCTCCTGCTGTGGAAGACAGGGATCTCTACCTTTGAGTGTCAATCTTCATCATGGCTCTGGCTGCCGATCTCGGATCTCAGCACACAGGAGGCGGACCAGACCTCATCTGTGTTTGGCAAGCACTGAGAGCTCACTGCTTGGAACCCACTGGAGAAAAACCAGGCCTCCTGGTATTTACAGAATCACAGACTCATTTGGGTTGGAAAAGACCTCCAAGATCATCAAGTCCACCCTGTGACTGATCCCCAGCTTGTCAACCAGATCAGAGCACTGAGTGTCCCACGTCCAGTCATTCCTTGAACACCTCCTGGGATGGTGACTTCACCACTTCCCTGGGCAGCTTTTTCCAATGCCTGACAACCCTTTCCATGAAGAAATTCTTCCTGATGTCTGACTTGAACCTCCCCTGGCACAGCTTGAAGCCATTTCCTCTCGTCCTGGCGCTTGTTACCTGGGAGAAGAAACCAACCCTACAGAGGCTACAAGGCTACAGAGTCCTTTCCTTGATTTCCCCAGGTCACCAGGGCTGTGCATCCCATGTTATCCCAGGACAGTGAGGGGCTTCTGCGGGAGGCTGCAGATGCACAGAGCTGCAGTGATGTTACACCGGGCACCCCACAGCTCTTGCTGCAGGTTTATGCTTGGGTTTAGGCTCATGGTGAGTTTTCTTATTGTTTTACACACTCAGAGCTTTTTTTAAGTGGTGGAGGCCATTTGAAAAGTATTTCATTTTCAGGTTTGAACAAAGATTTGAGCTTTAAAGGCATACTGGAGTGGCTGGTGCTTAATAGGAATTAGTGTGGGCTAAGGTAAAGAAGACAGCTCTCACTTTCAGCCTGGCAGCTGAGACACACATATGTCACTGAGCTGCCTGGGATTTTAAGGAAGAAATCCCCTGCCTGGGGATTGTCCTACGGCACTACCCTACCCACACAACCAGATGAAAAGCAATAGTTTGTTAGAGAAACCAGTGTGTTCAGGTCCCATAGAAACTGTCCCAATATTGACCTGTTGCCACTGGAGTATTGCAGAAGCTGAGTTTCCCTGGTGCTGACTCTGGACAAAGGTTAAGTGCTGAATTTGTGGGACTGGCTCTGAGCCACAGAAATAGCAAGACTGATCATGATCATGGCCAAAGCTGTTATGGGCCAGTGCAGGAGACCAGAGCCAAACATACTCAATGGGGCTGGGACCAGCAGATTGAGAACAACTTTCAGTCTCAAAGACATCACTTCAGAGAGTTTGAAAGATCCTTACAAGGTTACATCAGAGCTGGTAACTCAGGAAAAATAAAACAAATCAATGAAAGTTTGCAACATGATTCTTCCTAGAAGATGTGGGTTTGGTTTTTTTTAATGACACTACACATGCTGGCCTGAGCTGCTACTTGTAGGAAGGACCTGGAAGTACCAGAGTGACTGGCATTTCATTTGTTTGCACTAAGGCTCAGCAACTATGTTAACCAAGGAAATTAATTTTTATTGTTATTTATTCAGTCCTCCATTATTTTACACACACTTAGTGTAAGGAGCTTTCTAATGAGCCTGAGAGAATAACAGCTATTTTCCAAAATGAAAATCTACCTCTTGCTCAAAGCAGAACAACCAAGTAAGGAGATGCAGGGTGTCTGACTGCAATCCAGCCACTGCCACAAAAATAGCCAAATTCAGCACAAGCTCCTCAGCCTCCTGTCCTGGGAGAAGAGAGGGCAAAAAAGGCACGAAACAGCCTGAACCTTAGGAGAGCTCTGCTCTCCCACACTGCATTTCCATGGGGATTCTCTGCTGGGCTGATGGAGCACAGTCATGCCTTGCCTGCCCTCAGTTACAGTATGTTTCACGCTTCCCCAAGGAAACATAGAATTTTTCTAATTAAGCATTAAAGTGATTCAATTATGAGGAATGCTCTCTTGTGGGGCTAAAATCCATCCCAGACAAGAGTACAGCAAGGCTTTGGACAATTCTGGAACAGCTTTGCTGACTGGTGGGTCAAGAAACAGCACATCTCTGAAATGGGATTTTTTTTCTCTTATGAAAAGCACTGAATGGTGCTCTCTGGAAGTGCAAAAGGCAGCAAAAAAAAAACAAGAGAAAATTATACAGACAAGGAATGAGAGACAGAGACAGGCTTCTTGAGCTGCAGAAGAGGGGCCGGGCAAAAGCACACAAGTGATGATTTCGGGCTGCTGGGGCTGTTAATGGGGGTGCTGCCCCAGTCCCTTCCAATCTGACATGGACAGGAGGAGGCTGAGTCTTAAGCAACCCAGCAGAATGGCTTTTGTCAACACATTCCTCACAACAAATCTCAAACCCCTCGATGAGACTTGTTAATTGGCACATCCAACTACTGTGACTGACAGCTGTCAAGCCAACACAGCCCAGTGTCAGCTCTGTGAGGCAGCCGAAGTGAAAAACATCCCACATCTCATGAAAGGTGCATAATTATTTTTATCCTGAAAACAAACAGCCCCCCTACCCACAGGGCTGTGGTCTCTGACGTGTGCCAGCTCTCTGGTGGCTGCAGCCCTGCCTGGCTGTGGTGCCCTGTCCAGTCCCAGGATGGGCTACCAGTCCCGCTGGGGCCAGGCTGCAGTGGACTGTTCCAGAGAGAGCAGCAACTCGATTACAAAAATAAAATAAATAGTAAAAAAACCATTACAGACACTGTCTAGACAAACGCAGTCACCTTCCAGGCCTGCCTTCCCTCCCATCTAGTCCATTTGCCTTCACACACTCCAGCTGGCCTGTCCAACATCCCTTCCTGGTCTGCTAATCCCTTCTGCTCTGTGCTAATGGTGTCTCCGTTTGTTTAAGTGCCTGGGGAGCTCCTTCCCAGGCAGCACCACACACACTTGCAGGGATGGCAGCAGCACAGGCATCCAGCCCCACAGCTCCTGGTGCCCCATCCCTGAACACATCCAAGGCCAGGGTTCTGAGCAACCTGATCGAGCTGGAAATGTCCCTGCTCTTTGTAAGGAGGTTGGACTAGATGACCTTCCAGCCCAAAATGTTCTATGATTCTTGAAACTGCTGGGCTTTCTCAGCGGGCAGGTTGGACACAGCAAACTCAAACCAAGAGCCAGCCCCAGGATGGATGCCCTTCCCAAACTCCTCCTCTGCTGTTTCACTGAAGCTCAGTGAAAAAAAAGTAAATTTTTTTCATGTTTCCAAATCAGTTTGTGGAAATGGGTTTCTGCCCTGGGTGGTGGGCTGACGCAGAGTGTCCTATGTTCCCACAGCTTCAGGGCACCAGCTCCCACGGGAGCAGAGCACAGAGGGCTGTGAAACAAGTGTACAGCAGTAGGTGACCTTCCATGACCCAGATAATTTGTGCCCTACTTTACTTAATCCCTGGAAATCCTGGACCATAACCTCAGGACCTGCCTTCAGCACACTGTGCTAAAATTAAACCAAACTTTTTCCAATGAGGTTTACAGACCTCAGGCATGTATTCCTCTCCTCAGAAGCTTTGCAGTTTAACTGTTTCCAGCCCCAAAAGGTGAGCTGTGGGTAGACCTCAGCAAGTGTAGAAGAACCACCTCTGTGGGATCAGGGGCCTGGGGCAGCATCAGTGTTGTTGGGTTGAACTGTAAGAGTTGAAGTCCTCATTTTTGCCACCTGCAAACAGAGATGTTGAACCCCTTCTTCACAAAGAATCTTACGTACCACAAATGAAAGTGTGAGGAAATGTCTACAGACAATTTTTCTGAAGTATAATTACTATTGAAAAAGTTGAGGACAGGAAAGGCTCTGATTGTTACTTGGGAATAAGCGGAGATCATTGCTGACACATTCTCTCACCTGATTCTCTTTGTGTCCCTACACTTCTCTTGGCTTGCTGCTCCAAATTTGTGCCTCTGTGTCCCTTAGGCAGGACAGAGACTGGTTTTCCATCCGTCTGGACAAAATCTGGTGGCCAAGAAGTGCCTGTTCTCTTACCCCCAGCAGGAAGCAGATGCCATGTTCTCAAGCAGGCAAATTCATCCTCAAAGGGATGAACTGTATCAAATGAATCGTCCAATATAATTTGGCCCAGGTTCAGCTGACCTAAATTCTGCCTAATTTACCAGCCTAGTGTGGTCCGTGGGAAGACCCACAGCTTTCAGCAGCATCTGCCAACAGCAAACATCAGACAGAGACAAAGGTGGAAATTAGGGCATCTGAATCTGGGCCAGTGCTCTTCAGTCCTGAGATCCCATCTCTCACTGTGGTCCTGTCCCTGCCACTGGGATGGGAGGCCAGGACCCCAGTCATTCACCATCCTGAGGATTCAGGATATTATTTTGGTTCTAATGTTGGACTGACAGCAAGAAATGGAGAGGTGAAAGAGCAGCCTTCTGGGGGAGAGAAAAGGAAAGGGAGCCCTTCAGCACTGGGAAAATGACATCAAAAACATGGTGTAAGAGAAGATGAAAGACTGAAATCTTACTCACACTTTGTTAATCAAGTACCTCCTGTTTAACCCAGGCTGTGGCCCTGGCTGCAGGGCTGCTCAGATCCAGAGCTGCTGCAGTGGTGAATGCGCAAACACACTGCAAAAGGCAAATCCAAGAGAGGTGACCCAACAGCCAGCAGGACATGTGTATCACTAATGCTGCCTGTGCACAGCCTTTATGGCTGTGCTCATCTCCTCTCCCTGTGCATTACAAGGCCAGGCCAGCATGTGATGGAGACCTGGAACTTCAGCTGAAAATCAGGAGCTACAATTCACAAGCAAATTGTTTCTCCATTCATTATTCATCAATTTCAAGCACTGCACGCTACTTTTCCTGCCACTTCGCCACGTTTCAATCATTTGCAGTAAAGCAAATCAATCATTACATGACTTACTATTTGGTTCATCCTACACACAGCTAAAAAAGACAAGGGCTCTCCTTGAATGAGGACAGCATGCTACTCGAATGAGGCTGACAAGAACAGGATCTCTTTGGCTCATCTCCTGCCACTCACTGACAGCAATTTAGAAAGGTCTGTTTGACAGTAATTTCCTCTTTACATTCTTATTCTGCCTGATTGTAAAACTACCAGTGCAGAAACAAAACGGTTCAGAAAAAGACAATCAACCATTGGAATCAGGTGCCTCTCAATTTACCAGCTGAGATTTGGAATAGCTTTGGAGTAAAAGCAGGGAAGACCACAGGCCCCATTGCATGCTGCCAAAATGGGTCGTACCCCCTGGCCATTGTGCACTCTTCCCAGGGATGCTGTGACTTCTAAGTACAGTGTCTTGCCAGGATGTCCCACCTATTTGGGGGTTACTGGCAGCACCAGAAAGCTGGATGGTTTGCAGTGCTTGTTATTGGGCTCATTGCTCAGGGCACTCCTAGCCCTGGGCTCAGTTACACGTGGAAGGATGATTTTTGGAGCCCAACACTTATTTTACAGATGCATCTCCCTGCTACAAAGTCTTTCTGATGCTTTATTATTCTTGAGATCTCACCTCTAGCAATCTTTTACCCGGGCACTAAGCCACTCTGCTGCTGAGCTGCCAGGATTTACTTATACATGTCTTCTCCTTGGAACAGTCCCAAAATCTGTGTCAGTCATGATAACCCTCAAATTCCACATCAGGCAGCTTTCCTCACCTGCCTGGAAATGTTATTATTTTAGCCTGCTGCCATAAAGAGACAGATTGGGATCAACTTTAGACCGAGCTATTTAAAATATCCCATCCACCTTTTCAAATCTGACTAACTGCAGGCCACACACACCCCCTCAAGAAGCCTGAACTGCTGGTACACATCATGGGCATAAATCCCCATCCTCTACAGGTTGCACCTACAGAAGTGAATGATTATGTGTAAAAACTTAGCCCTTGAGCTGTGATGTGTCAACGAGGAGAAAAATTACAACAGGGGAAGGAGACAGCTATGATTATGAGAAAACATAAAATCAGGGGTTAGATGGGAGGAGAGGAAGCCTTGCAGGAGGTCAGCTCCTCACAGACCTGCTGCCAATGGGCTGCTGTCTGAATGTAGATAAGATGAAGCACAAACAGGACTGGAGAAGACAGTCTGTTCTAATGCAGGTGAGATCGAGGTGAGAAGGAAATCCCTTCAGAGTACACAAGAAGTTGTTTTCATCACAGCTCTGGCTGTGTCTGTATAGTCCAGCACATAGTGAATTACATACACTAAGGAACATGTGCTTCCCACTGTGAGGAGCGAGTCCTTCAACAACATCAGCACCTTTACTGCATCTTTTATGATATGCTTGGGGATGAAAATCCCTTCTCCTCTGCCTACGCCCCCCAACAAGCAGCCCTATCAGACATCTCTCTATCTATAGCTGCAGAGGTTGTCAGATTAATCCTAGCCCTTTTCAAAAATCCGCCCACTGTATCCCTTAGAGACTTGTGTGTCTGCAAATCTTGTGTGTGGCTGCGAGTTCACATCCCTGAAACACGAGCTGCAAAGGGAAGAGACACTGCAGGCCTGATCACAGCGCTGACACCACGTTACCTGTGCAGTACATCAGCAGGAGGGAGAGGTCGGGGACCTTCCCTTTGGCTGTTGTGTCTCATCTCCTCAGCATTGCCAGAAAATGTCTTGGAGGTCCACAAAGAAACAATGAGGATGAGATAAATAACAGGAGACTGGGCAATGAGGAGGAGAAAATACCCTTAGCATAAACACACATAGGAGGAATATGTAAGAGAGCAGAGGCTACTTTCCTCACTTGCTTAACTTCAAGACAATCAGGCTAAAAAGATTTCATATTCAGTCTTTTTCTTTGCCCTTTTCAATAAAAATATTCTTGTTTGCTTCCTGACTTTCTTGTCAGAGTGCAGAGACTCAGGAGTACAACAATACCAGTTTGTCTTCTGTACTCAGGAGAAACAAACAGGGAAGAAAAGCTTTTAAAACACTGCCCAATTCCAGACTTCCTTTATGTACTGTGAAGAAGGACACAAGGATCAGAGCATCTACTTTCCCCAGTCACCTTCAACATGAGGCACACAGCAGGCTGTAGGGTTCAATCCCAACTCTTGCATGCACTGGAGGAAAATGACTGATTTATGGGACCACGGCATTGCTCCCAGGCCAAACACAACCAGAGGCTCAGCACTGAGATGTCTCATAAAGCATTAGCCTGGCTCTCTTTTCTGCCGGCCTTCTGTTTGTGCAGGCAGGAGGCACTTCCTCCGTGCTTTGCTGTGCTTGGCAGCATCTTGGGAATGCTAAGTCAGGCAGATTGCCTTTCAGGCATGGGAAGATCTTGGCTGAAGCCATAAATAGATCGTACATCTTCATCCACGGCTTACGCTGAGCTTATCAGCACATAAACAACGTGAGAGAAAGCTCAGCTCATCACCCACGCCCCAAAGGGGCTCCTCTGAGTGACCTGCACGGGCCCACATGAGAACCGGACCCCCCAGTCACTCTGGGAGAGGGAGGCACAGCGCAGGCCACATGCCAGGAAAACCACAATTTGTAGGACCCAGTGGAAGGGCTGATCATTCCAAGCCCAGGAAAACCACTAATATATCTATGAGGATGTGACCAGCTGTGCAAAGGACTGTGCTGGTAAGACACAATAGGGTAACTTGACTTACTGAGAAATTTTATGTACTTGATGCATCAATTTTCCTTGTCAGAATAGGAAGTCTGGGGAGCCTAAATGTCTAAGAGTACTCATGTACATGCACTGTTTCTAGAGGCAGTTACTCTCCTCAGATCCAGGCAGGAAGGCAAGGCTATTTTTGACTTCTCAAGTAACAAATGACTACCCATGTCCTCCTCTCTGATGACAGCTCATCCTAATTTTCTGCATCCATGTTACGTGTTATATCACCCATCTCCCTTATCTTCTCAGGCCCAGTGGAATCCCACAGTTCCCTGCAAGCCAAGCATTTATCAATTGACTATTTCTCTATTGGAACAAGAGCTTTAACCTTAAGAGGTTATTAAGTGCTCCTAAGAAGACCTTCATGTTGAGAGGGACTCAGTGGTTTCCCCAAGGAGGAGATGGCCAATGAGCTGCAGAGATTACAGAGAGCACATAGAGGCTCACAGAGGTTGGATGCTGCAGAAGGAGAGTCAGGACAGGGAGCCACCAGAGGCAGCAAATTCCCTTCCTCCAAGTGTTTTTCACCTTCTACTTCTTTCCCTGGTCTCACCCCCCCAGTTTCTTTGCATCCCAAGCCATGGTTCTCAATCTCTTCTCTGGCACTGTATGTTGCTTTTCCAAATTCTCCCAGCAATTTACTCTAAACATTCCTCACAAATATTTTTTTCCCCTTCAGAAGGCATTAAGAAAACACATGAGGGAAAGCAGAGAAACCAAGTCTAAACAAATCCAGGGCACTTCAATCTGAACTTGAGATCACTGACACTTTGCCATTAGTCTTTCCAGCCTCCACCCTTTCAGCTTAATGCTTCAATTTCAGCTGCAAACTCTTCGGGGCATCATCTTTTTTATTCTGCCCTTGACACGTTCTTTGGGGAATGATTGAACTCTGAAGTGGGCAGAAACACAGAGTTTTTGGAGTACACAAAAGCCCAGAATCTTCTTCCCTCATATTCCGTAGGCAACTGAAAGATTGCATATGAAATGCCAGGAGCAAGAACTCGAGCTGAGCAACTGGCTAACCCAGGGCATGGCAGCTCACACACACCATCTGGACCAAATCATAACAGTTTGGAGCTGAAAAGTGCCAACTGGCACAAGCTCAGACCCAGCCCCAAAAGCCACGAGTGCAGCTCTGTCAGTGAAGACCAGGCAGTCAGGGGAACTCCCTTGGACTGAGCTGGATACTCTTGGAAAATGGATCTGCTGCAACAGAGCACTGCAGGGGCTGTCCGTGTGCTCCACTCCAAATCCCAGCAAAGGTTGCTCAACTCAAAGGTTCCAGCAAACTCTGCCATTTCACCTCTCATCAAGGAACCACCTCCTGTCTTTTGCCGAACAGATGTTTGAAAGCAAACGTGAAGTGCCAAGGGTCCAGTGTTTAAGTGGTGGCTGACAGGTTTCCAGGTTGTCTCACGAAGATTGGCTTGATGCCATAGGGGCATATGCACAAGAAACTCAGAGCATGAGTTTGCTGGCCAGGCAGATGGACCACAGCCAGAACCTTCTCCTCAGCTTCCTGTGCTCTGTCCCCCACCCCAGCCTCCAATTTTCTCCCTCTTTTCAGACCACTGTCCTTTCTCTTGCAGTGTGTGTCCAGCACTCTCACATCACTTACACACACCACAGGCACAGCAAAATACAGACCCACACACAGAGACCAGCTCCCACCTCTCCTCTCCTCTCCAGCTCTCCAAACTCAGCACAACCCCAGGAAGCCCATTGCAAACAAGTGTTTTGTGGGCTGACCTGTGAGTTACACCTCTGGAGCACTGACATACAGATGCGTGTGCCCCTCTGCACTCCCACACAGCCTCAGAGATGCCTCCCAGATATGCCAGTAACCATGGCATCTCAGAGGTGAGAGCACTAAAAGCCTCTGCCCTGGGAAGGAAAGGGACCTTTGCATTCCAGCCTGATGCAGAAAGCGCAGGACTAGCACCACTGGGAATCTGATCTAAACAAACTAGTGTGCAAGGCTTTCCAGTAAAGCCCAGCAGAGCAGGGCTGTCACTCAGGCACCAGTCCATCCTCAAGTCCCCCCACCTTCCCAGCCCCAGTCCTGTTGATGTGCAACCACAACACCCCTGCAGTGTTGCTCTCACTGTCACTTTGATCAGTCATCGCTCTCCTTCCGTCTCCCAACTACATTCCCTCTGACAGGAAACATCAGCTATCCATCCTCTCATCCATGTCCCAGTAGCAGCTCTCATCTCTCTCAGTTCTGATCTGCAATATTCTATGCCATCACTTTTCTCCTGTTCCTTTTTCCTGGCACTTGGACAAAACACCTCAGTGTTGACTTGTAACATTTTTTGGTTTATTCCTTCCTAGGAGAACTGCCAGTCATGTCACACTGACCCACATTCTGTCAGGCAGAAGCATCCTTTTCAAGAAACAAATTCTATTTTCCCCTTGATCTCAAAATTGATGGAGCCCAGGTTCTTCCTGGGTGATATCAACTTTATGAGTTACTTACACAACCTCTTTGGCATGTCAGATGGAAAAAAAAACCACACAGAAGAGAAAAAAACCTAATATTTAAGTTTCAAAAAAATCCCCAGGCCACAGTACAGCTGCTCTTCCCAGTGTGGGACTGTACTAGCTCTGCCCAGTGTGATACAAAGGGTGACCAAGCACCAGCAAGTGCATCATGGACCTGTTCCAGAGCTCAACATGACAAATTATGCCCTTTACAAGGGGACTAGAAGACAATAGTGAACTTGTGACATGCCAGATTCTAAGTAGCTCTGACAGGACAATAGAAAAGTTCATAAATAGAAAAGCAACATTTCTGGACCGCTTTCAATGTGTGAGAAAGTGACAGAAGATTTTGAATGACCTGAGCCAAAGAGAGAGGAAGTCTGGATCAAGAAAAACTTTGAAAAGACTTGAGAGAAGATATCCCTGGTCTTCTGATACAGCTCCAGTCTCAACCAAGGCTGGAAAAGCCAAAGCTTGTGTGAAGCATCTCCTGAAGCACATCATGGTGAGCAGTCACCACTTTGGTGGGAAGGTTGGTTGGGAATCCCATTTCAGGTATGTGGTGGAATCAGAAGGTTGTTTCTCTGTATTACTTCTGTAACATACAGAAACAGGCAAACCACTCCAAAACTTCATCCTAAAAACCAGAATATATCCATCCTCAGTGCCCTGCAAACAGGCTCTTAGTTTTCCCACATGCTTAGTGTCTTCTCTTACATCACTTTGCCTGTAAAGTCAAGATGAACAAGAAGAATTTGAATCCAGATCTCTCAGAGAGAAAAAGTAAAAGTCATAAACTCCTATAAAAATCCAAACCAAAATAGATCCCACGTAGAGGATATTTTTAAGATTTAACTTCCAAAATTCAGTCAGAGATAACAACCATGACTGGTTAACAAAGGGAGGTTCCCAGGTGGAACGAAGCACCCAGTATCACCAAACAAACCACAAAAGTAGCAAGTCTTAAATTTATCCTACACATTGGGTTCAATTTGTCCTACGCATTAGGTTCAATTTGACATCCAGGAAAATCTCCAACATCTAAAACCAAGTGCATTAAAGTATTTATTCCTGCCATGGCAACAAAGAAAAAGCTGTGAAACACCTCCAGTCTGAGGCACACCCACTGGATGGAACCATGAGGCCTGTGATGAATTCAGTCATTTTGAGTAAGCGAATTAATGTGCCATGGGTGTCACAGTGAGGGGGTCTGAACTTGGAGAGTCAAGTACACACCGCGATTCATCTTGTGTTCACCTCTGCATTAAATTAGAAGCCAATAATTCTTGATCTATGGCCTGGCATTCAATTTGCTCAGTTAATTTTGTAACTTAAAAGGCTATTGAATACCTTGGAGAAAGAAAACCACACAGACAAATGTGAGCTCATCAGATCCTCTGCCCGCTGGCTGCGACTGAAGCATTAGCACAGCAGGTTCAGCTGTTCCCGCTGGGAAGAGAGCTCAGAGTGGGTTAACCAGGAGGGCACTCTGTTGCGTATAACTCCTCCAACCAAAGCCAAAAATGTTTGCTTCTTTTCCCGCACCCATCTCACCCTTTTCCTAAGCAGCCTCCTCCTAAGGCAGTTCTGAAATACCTGCTGCAGAGACACGATTCCAAACCCTGACACCTGCAGTGCTGCACTTTCAGGCGTCCCCAGACTGAGATACCAAAACTCTGCTCCAGCACCCTGTGTAGACATTGGCACAGAGGTTTCCATGACATGCTTTTCCTGTCTCCAATATCCTGGGCACCACCAGCAGCTCCCAGACAAGGAACAGTACAGGACTTCAACAACGAGTACCAGCAATTCCAGCAGGGAGCTGGGCACTTACACCTTGGCAAACCTAGACCTACACTGCTTCCCTCTGGTCATCCGCAGTCTCATACCTGAAGGAATGGTATGAAGCTGCAATAGTAGAGGCTTAGGTTGGATATCAGGAAAAGGCTCTTCCCCCAGAGGGTGGTGGGCACTGAACAGGCTCCCCAGGGCAGTGGGCACGGCCCCAAGGCTGCCAGAGCTCAAGGAGTGTTTGGACAACACTCTCAGGAACAGGGTGGGATTGTTGGGGTGTCCTGTGCAGGGCCAGGAGTTAGACTTGGATGATCCTCATGGGTCCCTTTCAACTCAGGATATTTTATGATTCTTGCACAGCAAGAAAGTAGCCCAGCTCTGGAGAGGCCACATCAGTGCTGTACCTAGTGGACCACCACATCTCCTCAGGAAATGCTAGGCATATTTCCCAACTAAGTAAACTTGAACCCTTAGCACCGGGGAAGGAAAAAGAGGCAGCTCCCACTGGGCTTGGGGTGAATTCTTGGCAGTGGTTGTGTTTCTCATCGCCAGTGCAGCCACAGCTAATGTTTCCTTTAGTGAGTTATCTTTACAGCCAGGAAGTGGGTCTTTCCATCTGGACAGTGTCAGTCTCTTGGCTTATTCTGCCTAAATGTTAACAAAACCCTGCTGCTGCCTTTATTTCCCTTCCTCAGGGATACTTGGAATTTTTATTTTTCTTCATAACCACCAAAGAATACATATTTCACAGAGTCCCATGATCTTATAAAAGGACTAACAGCAAAAGAAAATCACACTGGGCCTCAAGGTTATCTGTTTAGCCTAAAAAAAACCCCATGCGTAACACAAAACACAAAGACAGAGGTTGCACAAGAAATTTGCAGGGCCTTAGGGGATGAAAGTCTCATTTACCAAATAGATTTTACAGAGAAATCCCATGAGAGAAAACAGACATAACGAGATATAAACATATTTGCACAAACAATGTGAAAGGTCTGTTATGAATGGATATCTATAGTTTGCTGAAAGTGAGATGGAGAAAGGCTTAAAGGCAAAAACAAAACCCATGGCTGAGATGGCTTGAGAGTAAAAACTTTACCACCCTGAGAGAGGCTCAGGAGGGGCTTCAGCCCTCTGCTTTATGCATGGGTGGCACATTACCATGGGATGAACAACTCTGGGTCTTGAACAGTCTCAGTGAATACAACCTGTCATGTTTCTCCCCTCTCACAAGTTGGAGACAGAAATCTCCACAAACAGTGGGCTGTTCTCTGGGAACTCTACATCAGTGTGTGAAGCACTGGGACACCCAACACCTTCCTTCAGCACCTTAAGCCTCCTGTGGCAAGAAAAGTTCATCCTGTTTTACTCCACTGCAGTTCTCAACACCCATTCTCTTCTTGAGTACAGGAGAAAAAGGATGGATGTACACTTGAATTGTGCTCCTCCTGGCAGGGCTGGAGCAGCAGGAGGGACAGGATGAGAGCAAACAGCCTCAAGCTGTGCCAGAGGAGGTTCAGGTTGGACATCAGGAAGAATTTCTTCACTGGAAGCATTGTCAGATATTGGCAGGGGCTGCCTAGGGATGTGGAGTCCCCATCCCTGGAGGTGGTCAAGGAACAACTGGACATGGCACTCAGTGCTCTGGTCTGGTTGACAAGGTGGGGATCAGGTACAGGTTGGACTTGATGACCTTGGAGATCTTTTCCAACCTCAACGATTCTGATACTCTGAGGGAAGCCCTATAGGATCATGCTGCTGGAAGCACTAAAGCTCCTTTGGATTTGGGAGGAGAAGCAGCTATGCTTGGAAGCTACAAGTGATCACACTAATTAGTGCTGTGCAAAGTGCCAGCGCTGTCAGACACAACTCAGCTCCTTCAGAGCAGGAGATTTTTACACCCACAGCCCATCACTGCAGCTATTTCTGTCCCACCCTGAAGGACCTGAGGTGCTGGCTCAGGCAGTCTCAAAAAAGCAGAAGAGCCAAACTTTTGTAGAAAGTTGAGAAAAGCTGCTCTGGTTTAACTCCCATCAGGTGTTAGCCCTTGGCATCAGCATCTGTGAGAACTTTTCCTCTCCCCCACATCAGCTGTCATTTAGCCAAGGGATTCTCATCAGTCTTCTCTTAATTCTTCCATCCCTGCTGCCTCCTTTCCCTGGTGACCCTCAATAGTCAGAAGATAACCTCCACTCCCCACCTTTCCTGTGGAAACATCAATTCTCCAAAGGAAGATGTAGTTGGGGAAGTATCTTGGGTTACAAGGCACTGGAAAACCAGGAGGCCTCTTTTCCCTCAGTCTTTCCTACTCTGTCCCTGTATTTTACAACAGAGCTATGCAAATCAGTAGTGCTTTGCTCTGCCTTCTGCAAACAGGAACTGAGGGAGAAACAATTTTTAAGTGGTGTAATTTCAGAATGCCCCAAAAGTATTCTATTTTCTCCCTATTGAACTGAAAAACATAAATCATAGAATGGTTTGGGTTGGAAGGAACTTTCAATATCATCTTATTCCAAGCCCCTGCGATGGGCAGGGACACTTTTCACTATCCCAGGTTGCTCCAACCTGGCCTTGAACACTCCCAGGGATGGGGCAGCCACAGCTTCTCTGGGCAACCTGTGCCAGGGCCTGCCCACCCTCACAGGGAAGAATTTCTTCTATATATCTAATCTAAACCTGATCTGTCAGTTTTAACAGTCAGATACACTGTTTTGTTTGTCCCTGAGCAAAACACTCAGGAAACTTTGGCAGAGGCAAGCAAAGGATTACACTCCAAAGGACCAGACTCCTCCAAAAGAGCTGGAGAAGTTTCTCTTTTACCTCCCAACCCAGGGGTTAAAAAACTCACCTGAGAGATGGTCCTGTACAAACACACCTGCTCCACACCAGATGGAATCCTCCACAGGATCCACTTCCGTGGGATCCCCAGCAAAGCCGCTTTTACTCTGGGCACAGGGGAACAGCCTTTTGGCAATAGATTGCAAAAATCCAGTGCCTTCCATGCTTTGGGCAGCTCCTCAAACCTCTGGACCAGAGGTGAACAACTCTTAGTCTAATCCTTAATTTTAAATTAGCAGTCCCAGCCCAAAACACTTGAGAAATGTCAAGAAATGTCCATTCTAGATCAGACTTGTGAAAAACTTAGTTGTACTTCCAGTATGTATTTTTCCATGGAAGAATGTCTCATCAGGGGCAGAATATCTGTTTTTAAGTCAAGTTCATCTTCTCCACAGAAAATACTCAGTTCAAGACAGGACCTAAGAGGGCAGGTGGTTACTACGCAACTCCTGACAGAGGATAGCAAGTCAGAAAGGTGCTTTTACAGAATTAAGATGTTTATAAAGTTGAACCAATCTCATAAAGTGCTATTTTCACTGTTTCATGTTCTATTTAATAATTACAAAAATCTGGCAAACAAACCCAAATAACGAAGGGATGATGTTTCTTGCAGTAGATGAGCCAGGAAGTTTAACTAGGAAAATTCTGTCTTTATGGAGAAAATAACTATATTTTCACAAGATAAGAATTGTGCTTTGTTAAAGGAAAAAATACTAAATAGCCAAGAGGACTGTCTTGCCAAGTTGGACAACTTTACAATCCCACTCCAAGCTGCCTTCATAGAGCACCATGAATATTTTACATACAATATAAGCCCTGCCTCCTTCTTTCAGGGAGCTTGTGCTGCTCAAGCCTTTCTGTAGTTTCCCAGCTTCAGGTAACCCACTTTACAGAACTTTCAGGCAAGGTTACACCATACCTTCCCATGACAAACACTCACAAAACCCTTAAAGACTGGCACAGAGACTTAGAGGCAATGGCTCCTGAGACTCAGAGGTAACTCAACAGGATTTGGGAGATATAAGAGGAATATGTGTGTTTAAAAAAATAAAATTAAATATAAAATAAAATAATAAAATAAAATGAGATGAGGCACAGCTCCCCAAATGCTAGAGAATCACTCACTAGCACATCAATATTTCCCCATGTTTGCCCCAGCTAAGTGAACAACACTCCTGGTCTCATCCTGGACCATTCTGCACTAGTAGTGATGGACAGACATTGGACACTCATTGGTGAGCTGTGGCAGAGGGACCAGTGAAGCCCTGCAGCACTTTGGCACCTCATCCATCTCCAGACACGGTTTTGAATTCAAGCTGCCCTGCAGGGCAAGGCCTTTCCATGCAGATTACTGTCCTTTCAGGGTCAAAACTCTATTTACTCATTCTTGGGCATTTCTGTGATATCTCTATACCAAGTCCAAGCTCTTAACTTTAATGACTCTTCTTACTCCCTTCCATGAATCAGAGCTATCTCTTCTGTCATTGCAGCAGTCAGGCACAACGCAGCAGCTGCAGACATGACAGTTACTAGAAGGAATTCAGACTGATTTTGGGACGGGATGACCCATATTATTCATATCCTGAAGCAACATAACCTCCCCCAAGAAATGCTGATGGGGAAGGAGAAAATAATGCCAGCTACAGCTTTTTAGCTCTTCAGGAAGAATTCCCACACTGATCCTCATGACAGTCTGGGACTAGATCACTCACTAATGGAGTGATGAGAAAGTTGATAATGGGATGCAAAATATGCAGAAACTTTTGGTATTGCCACTTGATAGGATGTGTGATGCTCCTGCAGGTAGTGGAAAGGTGCTTTCCGCCAGGTAAGAGAAAGGGGCTGCTCATCTAATGCCAAGATGCTTAACCTGTAGCACCAAGACAGGGAAGGAGAGGTTTGTTGTTTCTTATCATCCTCCAAGACAGCCAACTGCACTATTTCTATCAGTCCATCATGATGGAGCAGGCCAAAAGCCCCAGCTTGGTCCCACCCAAGCCAGGAGTTGTTATCCAGCTCTGAACAATGTGAGCCCTTTGCCAGCTTCCTCCTCCAACACAAAAGAAGGCAAGAATGTCCCAAGGCAAACGCAGCTGGAACCAGCCAGCCCTGGCACACAAACCCCTCCGCCGAGCCGGCCACGGTGCAATTGTGTGTCTTATCAGGGGCTTTCCCCACGAATCCAATACACGGAGGCGCCGTGTGCGCACTCGCCAGAAATAGCAGCTGTGTTTTAAATAAGGGCAAAGCCCACGACATCCTGGAGGTGAACATCACGAGCAGCAAGGGAGGGCAAGCCCACAGTCCAAGAGCCAACTTGAAGAGGCAAAGTGCTTTCCAAGGGAAAACAGAAGGGCACCTCCCAGTCCAGTCCACCAGGGATTGCTGGGGTTTTGGTCCCTGAACAACAAGGCTAAGTGGCCTCTTGTTATTTGGATGGTGGTGACTGCAACCCTTTGTGCCACACATTGGAGACACACCCACTGCTCCAGAGTCTGCCATAAACAAGTATTTGGACCAAGAATACATTTTTT
The DNA here is from genome assembly GCA_013400415.1 of Scytalopus superciliaris. NCBI lineage: Eukaryota > Metazoa > Chordata > Aves > Passeriformes > Rhinocryptidae > Scytalopus > Scytalopus superciliaris. The sequence goes on from VXBX01005749.1 coordinate 629,922, forward strand.
CATGATTGGAAGGGGGAAAAAGTTGGTTAGAAATGGGAACATAGAGAGGTGGTTCTTTGCTTTTGTTCTGTTTCCCTCAAAGTTCCTGGGAGCATAAACAACAGATTCCCAAGTCAGGACACAAGCCTGTCGCTCCTTTCTGCTGCCTCTGAGAGAAAGTAAAGTGTTAAAAGTGCAGAGGCTGGGGAGAGGAGAGAGCTCCATACAGAACACAAAAGCAGCCAACCCACAAATTTGTGCATCAGCATCAACACTTGGCAGCAACGAAGAAAACCACCACATGCAATTATGGCAGGTAATCTTATTTTCGAGTTTGAAATAATTTGTCCTGGGATGGAAGTTGGGCACCACAACCACTTACCCAGTAAACCACATCCAGCAATGAACGGCTGCAGGGAGGGAAGGGAGGATATAATAATCTTATTTCTATTCAGCAAACCATACCACTCACATACTGATATTCCCACATATTTCGGGATGTCAATTCAGGGGAGATGCACTTTTTTTTTCCCCTGCAAGACTGTCAGAGGAGAAAACACAGAGGAAAGCGAGACAACGATACTATCCAGCCTGGAATACAGCTCTGATAGCTGCTCCCAGATGGGTTCCCAAACCTCCCAACAGGATGCTGTTGTGCATTATCAGCAAGGCACAACTTTCCATGTGCATTAATGAGAAACACCGCTGTGCTACCAATTTGTCTGGCTTGGTCTTGGCAGTATTTCTAGGCTGGAAATCCCATAGTTCACATAACTGGTCTATTCACTCCGATGCTTAATCTGTCTTCACTTGAGGAGATGAACTCCATATGTAAACATGCAATACTGTATATAAACAGCCCCCAGGCCCATGGACAGCAAGAATTAAGCATTGCTCTGTGTGTATATGTGTACATGCATGTGTGTGTCTGGGAAAGAGGCTGTTGTTTGCTTGTTTATTGTAGTATTCTAAATTGTAAAAGCAAAGTTATCCAAACCTCAGGCTGGGCTCCAACCTCAGAGATAAGCCCTGACCAGAGAAGGGCTGACAGGGGTAGACTCTCAGGCGACAGGATACTCCACTGTTTGTTGTGCTTGGCGGTTTAGTAGAGATTTCACTCTTTCTGAAACAAAATTAGGGGGAAAACACCTAACACCAAATGATCCATCCTGATTTCTGGAAAAGAAGATGGTTCATGGACTGCAGGAGACTGTACTGGCTGGTGGGGCAGGGGATGAACTGGCATTCTGTGAGGGAGATTTAACTTCCTCCCATGTCCCATCCACATGGAATACAGGGAATTCAGCTGCCTGGAGCTCAGCCCCTCCTCTACTCCCTCAAAAACACACACATCCCACACACCCCCCCCCATGTTATGGCCCCATTCACAGGGCCCAGGCTGTTTCTTATAAAGAAATTACAACAGGGAAGATCATGTTTTCCTGCTTATCCTTTACAGAATTTGTGAACTTAAATGAAAACAAATCTCCTCTGATTCCTTGAGATTTTTCTCATGCTTTCTCAGCTGGCGTTTTAATTCTTTTCTTGATGCTAACACTGACTTCTCTCAAAAATACCAGATATTATCGATAAAGAGCAAAACAAATCAAAACAAGAACAACCTCCCCCCCCTAGAAACCTTTTGAAGCGGGGAGGGAATTCCTACATGCATCACTGAGCAAAGCCCCCTGGATTCTCAGGAAGAGAACGTGGCTGGCTGAGCAGCCCGTCTGGCTGAGGGATGCCGTGTGTACCAGCAGCAGGTCTGAGCTGTGCAGGAGGAGCAGAGCACATCGTGTGCCTGTGACAAGCACAGACACCGTGAATGTCTCTGCTGTGAAAAGTTCAAGCCCATGAAATAAGAAACGGTGGAGGAAAATGTGTGACTTGAGACCCAAATAGCCAGTGCTCTGCACAACTCCTGCCACGTTTCCTCCGGTTCACTTCACCTCCGGGCAGATATTCCCAGACAGTGCCCTTAAGAGTCTCACCCACCTCACTTTTTTCCTGAATAAAGACTGGGAAGGGAAATGAAAGGAATGAGAAACTCCAAAAATGACTATTTTAAAAACTCTATGTTTTGAAGGAGGGATTATCACAGGCAGCATCCACTATACCAGCACAACTCCTCTGAGAAAAGGAGTGGGTAGAAAACCCTGATCTCCAGCTGATTACTATTCTGGGGACAGAAAAGAACACAACAAAAAAAAAAAAAAGGGGGGGGGGGGGGGGAAGAAAAAAAAA